>VZTR01031746.1:246962-261849 GCA_013400775.1 Chaetops frenatus | reverse complement strand
TCCTTCCTTTCTTCCTTCCTTCCTTCCTTCCTTCCGGACTGATAGCAAGAAGGATGACACCAGGCAAATGCAGGAAATGCTGGAGAGCAGTGGATTCTAATTTTCTTCTGAGATCACATTTTGCTATTGACCTTGTCTTTGACTCTACACATGTGGGAAAGACCAAGGATTTGGGGTGACTGACTTTGCTTTCTTGGTTCTAAAGAAAATACCACAATAAGTTGTTTTGTAAAGCTGCCACTAGACTAATTTCCTAATACAGAGTTTAAGAATATTTGTTTTAATATCTCAAGTTTGGTCTTGAAGAACTTTAAATATGGTGCTCATGACATAGAAAACAGTGTTCTTATGAGAATTAGTGAGGATTTCCCTCTTTCTTCTATTATCTGGAGAATATACTCACAAGAGTGCCCTTTTCCAACTGATTATCTGAAACTTAGGCTTTCAGGTTTATGGAGGTAAAAGAATGTGAGAGATATGTTTAAATGGAAAATATCGGTGAAGACCAAAGCCTACAGTGATTGTCCAGTGAAGCCTCACAGTTCCAGCAGCCCCATGTCCAGAAAGATCGGTTCTACCCTGTTTTGTTCATCACTGACACCAACTAGCACAGAATGGGCCTATCTATATTATAATTCCCTCATGGTCTTCAAAACAGGATGAGTGCATTTTGGTCAGTGAGCTATGGCAGTCAGTAATACAAATGGTCCCACATCAACTCTCAGGATCTGCTTGGGAACTCTCTGGGATGGTGCAAGAACAAAATCAAGCCACATACAAACTATTTAATTTTATAAGCAATTGAGATTCAGTGTCCAGACACTACTTAAATTACTAATCTAGATACAGTCAAAGAGAATCAGTGACTTAAATTACACATAGTGGGGGTTTTGCATGTGTATTTTAAAAAAACCAATCATTTTAAATCCGCAACACAGTACTGGTATAACTTCTCAGTAGAATAAAAAGAAAATTGGTCATGCTTTGTGATTTTCATGCACAGAAATCCAGTACTTCTTTTCTTGCTATAGCAATATAAAGGAAGAAAAAAGAATCCCAGTAAAACTGGCTGTATTTCAGCAAGTGCATATGCTTTACACCCAAATCTATAATGCAAAGCTGTCATTTCCTAATGTAAAATCTCTTTATTTTTTCATTATGCACCAGTGAGTCCTCATTCATTGTAGAGCAAGCAGAGATTGCCCTCAAGCCTAGGACAGGAAAGCATTTAAGATCTCAGACATCTTACAGATGGTGCTGAAGACTCAAATGCTTCCTTCATATTTATTAGAATTGAGATATGCTGTGCATTGCTAGGTTATTGTTGAGTTGAGCTGATGTTAGTGATTTACACTGTTCCTGATACCATGCAAGTTATTAAAGTATTGAAACATCAACAACAACTACAAAAACAAAAAGGGATCAATGCCTTAACGTTTAAATAATTTTTTGCGTTGAATCAAACTTTGAGTTAGGAAGGGCTGAGCGAGAGCAAGAGGGAACAAGTAACTCCTGTAAAGCCCAGGAAATTTTGAATTAGAGATTCTTTTTGGACATAAAATCTGATATTAATGTTTAAGAGCAAAGAGCTGTGTCCCTTTAAACGTGTAGTTTTGCTTTTGGTCTTAATGAACCGATGTAATCAGACATACCACTATAGCCAGGGAGTTCACCCAAGAAACAATTCTTGCTTCCTTCCTGTGTGTCTGGCTGGGCCTGTTCTCATGCTGCCATCAGACTGTCTTTTCTTCACCCACCCTACTTAACTGAAGATCGTCGATATTTTAAATGAACATTTTATATAATCGTTACTTTATGTTAAACCCAGGCAAGGTCCAGAGACAACACCCCCTGCCACACCCCAGGCTGTGTACCCACTGCAATTTAAGGCTTGGGGAAAAGTACAGGAGGACTGTTTGGAGATGCTGATGAATGTTATGGAGTGGAAATTCAGTCATAAGAACTAATGACTGTCTCACTGACAGTAAAATTCTGAAATTTAAGAGCATTATTTCAAGTTTATTACAGAAGATCCAAACAATAAATTATTACCCCCAGTTTTCAGAATGAGCATCTCTCTTCCTGATAAATGAACAGGTCTTTGAGGTTTATGCACCTTTTCATACTCATCATTACAGTAGGGGTCATAAAAAGGGATTGTGGTGGCAGTGTGCTTTAGATGTTAAATATTTATAAAAAAATGCATTGTATAATTTTGTGTGCACTCACCTTTTAGGGGAAAAAATGTCATCCTTATATACAGCTTCACTGCCTGTGTAAACTATGGATCACTTACCCTTCCAGCTCATGTGAGCCTAGTTTCCTTGATGTGAAATAAAAAATGCTATCCTACAACTGCTGAGGATCAGGCCTGGTCCATTTGATCCATGAAGTAATGAATTTCTTATTGTTCAGGGGCTGTATTTGTTTCTGGGTTTGCATCACAGTCTTTGGAACCCTTCATGTTTACTGCTGGCCTCTCCTTTGTCTTCCCTTTAGTCCCAGGCCTTTCAATCCTGCTTCCTGTACCAATACAAGCCTTTATGTCATTGAAAATTAACAATACCAAAGCAGTGCCCTGCCAGAGCAGAGCAGATCAATGACCCAGGAGCAGCATGTTCCAGCTCAACGGTGCACGAGTCATTTTAACTTCCACTCTCCAGTGCTCAGCTTCCAAAGGAGCAACCCTTTTGCCCGGTATATTAACTTCTGGAAACTCCTTGTTAATCACTCTATCTGCAGCTCCTGCTCTGAATTTTCTGCTAACACCTGAATGCAGTTTTTCATCAGGCTAGGCCACTTTTCTTCTGCCTTTCTTTCCATCTTGTGTGCTGTCAGTCAGATCAGCAGCACTGCTGTGGTGTTCTGTACAGCCATGCTGGGACAAAGTGCTGACAGCCATGTTTACCTTATGGGAACCAAGCTAGCTCTTGGAAAATAAGAATTCTAACAGTGTAAAATGACACCACTTAACTAACTGGAAAAATCTTACATTTAAGGGGAAAAAACCAAAAAATAGTATCATCAGAGATAATAGATAATAGTACTGTCAAACTTTGCTGGCCTTTTTAGAAAGAATACAGTATTCAAATCTAATATTAGAAGGATGGAATATCTAAAGGCAGTAATTAAAATTTTGCATGTAGTCTTTCACTAAGGTTTATTGATGGGATTAAAGTCAGAGTGTTCCCTAGTCTTAAAGAGAGCAGAGTCTTCCCACAGCTTTGGAATTACCACATAGCAATCTGGCACATGGGTTCAGGAGACTCTTGGTTTGGAGTTATGCCTTCCTTTGCAGTTATTGCTGAAGTCTGCCTCCTTTCATCAGGGGATTCACTGAGATTGAAGGGTGTGTGTGTGTGTGTGTGAGTGCAGAAGCAGTTTAACCACTGAGGCAGGAACTTTTCAGCTCGAATATTTTGAACCATAATTTTTTTTCCTACAAAAAAGGAAGTTATGGATTTAGTCTGGGGAGATGTCTCAACCTTTTTCTCAAGAAAAAATTTCTTTTTATGATACAAGTGGGATTTATCATTGCAAGAAGGAACAACTGGGGCTCTAGAGAAAGATGTAATGCTGTTTCATGGAGGATTTGGATATTTTGAAATTTGATCTTGCTCCAAGTCAGAAGTAAAACAAAAGTGCTTAAGTTTTTGTGAAAGAAAAGCAAAACCTGATGCCAGGAAAGTCTGTTAAAGCTCTGACATTCTCCTTCTGAAGCTGACCGATATGAAATGGAATGGCTTTCCACCATGGCTTTGCTGAGCTGGAATATTCGTCTGAAGCATTAACAAAATAACAAGATAGGAGAATTCCAAGGGGGCAGTAATTGTCTATAGGAATTTATTGACCACACTGTGAACACAGCTTTTCACTGAAATCACAAGATACTCTTTTCCCCAAGGGAAATTAGAGCTTTTCACACATTCTTCAGTGGGGTGGTGAAAGAGGCAGGAGAAACAGAGGTCTATCACATTTATAAATAGCTGAATTAAAAAAAAAAAAACAAACAAACCCATCACACAACAACACACAGTTTAGAGACACGTTATCTTTCTTCCACTGTAGTGGCCTCATTTCCAGCCAGGGATGTTCAGTCAGAATGTCCAGGCAGCAGAGACCAGTCACAGTGTGTGGCACCAGGCTGCAGTCATTGTCCCAATCCCTGACAGCCTCCCTGCTCTGGGAAGACCTGCAGTTGCCACAGCATAAAGTAGCCATATTGTTTTGCCAGGATGTGGATCTTTTGCAATAGATTTCTGTCAGGATTTGTCCCTGGTTAGAGCAGAGGCCCAGAGTGGAGGGGGCTGTGGGGTCACAGAGGGTGTGGTGCCCTCCCTTCACTAACAGCCCCATGCCACAGCTCGCAATTGGGCTGGACCAGATTCCCTGACCAGGGATAGCACCAGCCTGGCCATCTCCCTGCCTGAGGGAAGCCTTCCAATGCCCCTGGAAACAACATGGCCTTTGGTGGTTCCTGTGGGGAAACCACAAACCCAACTATGGACGAAGAAATCCATCATTAGCTTCTGATTGAGAATAAATAATACTAATCATATGTAAAGAGCATCAACTGGATGTGGAGAGGAGCTGTCACTTCACTATGAAGGATGCTCTTGGATATACAAGAACATAATTCACAACAATATCCTTAAAAAGACAGAAAGAATTTAAATGCATGTGTATGCTTGGGTATTTAATGCACCATGCAGGCATCGTATTTCTTTCATATTTTAAACACAAATCATAGCATCTTCTTTAATGGGCAGAGATCCGTGGCAATGATGGATTTTTATGGCAAATAGCACTACTGTGCCATGCTTCTTCATTAAAGCCCTGATTCAGCAAAGCAATGAAACATATGCTTAAATTGAGTAACCCTCAAACTTTCTGGTGCCATGCATGTGCTTAATATTCTGCAGATCCACAAGGAATTTTCTTGAAGTGGGTCATTCACACCAAATATAATAGCTCTGTATATACTGGGTATCTCACCCAAAATAACTGGTTAAAACATTAGATGCTTTATTAGCTCTGCATTAGTAATTTTAATTTTCACTGCCTCTTTGATTGTGAAGAATGAATGTGTGTGCACACATGAAGTCAAGACCTGAAAAAATGATGAAGGTAAAAAAAAATAAAGGGACATTGTGGGCTCAGGACATCTATAATAAACTCAAGCTTCATCAGCATTTCTAAGTTTTTTAACCAAGAAATATTGATTCATGTTTATTATATTTTATGGCACTTTACAACAATTTATAACACTTACATTAAGGAATAGATGGGCCGGGATAAAAGCCAATGTGAGTATGAAAAAGATGAAGTGCTGTCAGGAACAGCAACTTTCAAGTATCAGGTACAGCCCTTGTTTTTATACTTTGTCTCACCTATTTAATATAGGATAGAATCCTAAAATGATTGATTTTAAAATACAAATTCTAGAAAAAGACTTGCTGTGGAATGGCCATCTAAAGAATGCCTTAGCAACAGTACTGCTTCAATAAAAAGACATATGTAAAACATGCTCAAGGTATCTGTAACTGAAGAATGTAGCTGTAGTAAATATGGTGCTGAACCCAGTTAAAATGTTCAAGAAATGGTGAGCTTGGGTTCCAAAGTCAAACTAACCACTTAAATTTTATTTTTTTCCACCAGAGCTGATCATCTTAGAAATCAAGGTAAATTGGTTAAAAAACCAGTTTTGTGAACAAAATCTCTTGTTGGTATGTTGCCATAGATATTTACACAAAAGGAGGCCTCCCACTGTGGGTCAAAATCTGTTCATTGAAATATTCCTAAACCAGGTAAAACAAAGAAGCAAATAAGAATATATGGAGTCTCCACCAGGTGTTTCCTTTACTTTGTGCAATTGCTTAGTCCAGCTGCTCTAGGACCAGCAGCCAGACCCATTCATTTCTGAGCTAAATGCTGAGGATTTCTTTTCTGCTATCCCAGCTTATGGGCATGGTCCAGGTTCCTGGCAGTTCTGAAAGTGCTGAAGGATCGTGAGAAACTGAAATATGGATTGAGGCTGCTTTGTGAGCCTGTCCATGGCACAATGAATTGAAGAACTCCCAAATTATGGGCAACAGTTTAAAAACAGCTGCAGTACATCACTGTCTAATTTTGTGTGCTTCTGCTGTTCCCCATTATTCAGTGGAGAATTCCCTCTCTGTGAGAGAGGCATTATGATAATCCCAAGGTGATTAGGCAGGAAAGAAATGTGTCTGCTCTTATAATTTGGAACAGTAGATTGGTAACTGCAGGTGTTGGAAAAAGCTTGCCAATGGTGAGAGAACCAATCTGTATATATATTGTCACTCATTTCCCAATATTGCTGATTTAATTCTTTAACATTCCTTGATATGCTTTCTCTAGGGACATGGGATTTTTCATTTGAGCTTTGCGCAGCCATTAGTCCCTTTTCTGTGGATATCTTGTGTTAATTCTTCACCCTCACACTTCATTCTGGAGGCTTATAGGAAAAAATATATGAATGTTGGGCATTTTCCAATGTAGAAAATGCTAAACAAACTGGACCCTTATATGCTTGTTGCCCTATGAAGAGACTTCATGCTTTATGTATGGAACATATAACAAAATGATAAAGAAATGGTTGTGTGATGACATGGCTCATGTGATTCATCAGTCTGAAGGCATATATTCTGGGAGAATGATATATTTTCAGTGTCATCAGGCATGAAACAACAGTGTCAGGAAACTGATGTTTTAGATTGTTACAGTGATAGAAAACCAGCTGAACACAACAAATGTATAAAAGGGAAGAGATGAGATCCACTAACATCTGACACAGTGAGCCACAGGGGTTGTCATTTGACAGAGTCCTTTGTGCTGCACCATGTCCACCTCTCCATTTCCTCACCTTCCTGTCACCCCTCTACTCATCAATGCAATAATTTTATCGAGGGAGGGTACTTCATATCTTCTTCTTAGCTGTGATGATGGCTGGCACCTACTCTTCAGCAGGGTGTGCGAGCGAGCATCTATCACAAAATCCATAACAGCACAAAGTGCATCTTAATCAGAGACATCTCACACATCTGACACAATCAATCAGCAGCATACAAATTATAAACTATTTGCCTGAGAGTATCCCCAAAAGCTGTCATTAAATTTATTATAGCAGTGCAAGTTTGGGTCCTGGTCCTGCAGCCTGATAATCACACCCTGATCAGTCTTGCATCTGTTCATGGTTGTATTATTTTTTCTCAGTCACAGCAGTTCAGTGGTCCACCTACACGGAGCAGAATGTAAGACCGGGGCCCAAATTTATGTACCATCTGCCCTTGGTCATGTATGCCAACTTTTATAAAAATCAATCACTTTGTCTCTCTGAAGAGCCTCCCACATGAAAAATTCCCCCATGTAAGTTTGAAACTTACAATGCTACAGTATTTATAATGATATGCTTTTACTGGGATTCTTTTTTGTGCGTGTGCGTGTGTGTGTGTGTGTGTGTGCTAATATTCAATATGACATAATTTTGAGTGGAAGATGGCAACTCAGCCTGAGGCATGACAAAATAGTCAGAAACACACCACCTGCTGTGCCCCATTGCTTTAATATTGTACTGTTTAATAAGAAAATGACCCCAAGTGTTTGGATGACAACTCTAAAATGGTCCATAAATATTCCGTACATAAGGAAAAGCTGAAAGCTAAAGTACACTGCCTAATATTGCTATGGTGCAAAAGGGAATAGGAATACATTCAATTTGCCTAAGTATCTAGTAGTGACAGCCACTAACATTTGTTTAGGACAAACACCAAGTGGATGTCTGTTTGTTAATAAATGAAGGAAAAGAAATATGGGTTACTGTGCAAATGGACATTAGAGAAGCACAGATTTTGGTTTGATGGATAAGACACATAAAGAACCCAATTCTGGGCACTGCTAAGTGATTCTTGCAAAATGCTGAGCCCCTGCTAATTTCAGTAGGAGTTGAGCAAGCTCAGCACCTGGCAAGGATGGGTCTATCTATATTTAAATATGAAACGAACACTCATCCAAGTGGATTCACTTATGATAAACTGATGCAGCCTAGAAATTACATGTTTGGTTAAATTGGGGTAATCACAAAGAGGGAGACACTCAAATAGGCAGTGATAATTGGTACAATAATGTCTGTTTCCTCCTTCTGATCTTGTGTCCTCCCTGAGGGTTCTCTCCTAGCCTGCATTAATTAAGGGAAGGCATGTGACATTTCCTTCAGCCTTTGACACCAAGATGACCTTTCCCTAGGTTGCTCATGAACCCCTGCTGACATCAAACATGCTTTTTACTGTACAGGACCCTCTATCCATCAGACATTCATAAAAAATATAGAATAATATTCCTGAACAATTATTAAGATGCACAGGCAAAAGTTATGCTGTTATGACAACTGTCTGAATAGTTCATAGGGAATAATTTGTTTGACTAACAGGAGGTTTTATTTCAGTGATCCAAGGACTTTTAAAAAAATTTGTTCCAACTTGAAATCATGCATTTTCTTGCTGCAAATAAGTACTGGTCATTAGATTTTTCTCCAGACATCTGTCATGAGTGTGTAGAATTTAAACCTGCTAGACAGAAGGCCCAGGGGCCTGGGCTTTGCTTCCTGAGTGGCTACTGCAACACTTTTGAATCCAGCTCAACATGAGAAAGTAGGTTCACTTTACTGTTCCTTCATGCTTTATCAGATTTTTTACAAAAAATATTAAAAATATCAATGCTTCTTAGAACAGTCAGGGAAATTAAAAGCAGGAAGAGCACAGATGTAGTCAAGACAGAGGGAACATTTATCTTTTTTCCCAAATACCTACGGAGCAGTTTCTGACGCATCCACCTCTGTTTAATCAGCCACGTTCTCAACACTTCATTACTTTCTTATAAACAGCATGGTGTAGCATATTGGGAGAAATGCCCCAAAGTTTCAGTTCCCACCAAAATTGCAAGTGGAAGTTCCATTATTTCACTCACACACACACACACACACACACAAGAAAAAAAAGAAAAAGTATAAAAAATCCCACAAAGAGCTCAACAGCTGAGCAAAATCAAGCATGTATGTAGCTGCATACCTAAGTACTCCCTCGGAGTATCTGTGTAGCCAGCAAACACAAGGCACTGGCATCTGCTGTGGGAACACGAGGCCTTGGCGTGGGCAAGCTGGAGGGGGCCATGTGAGGCCGGAGCTCATGCTGCTGGTGCTGGGGAATCTTTGTGGGACACCTCGGCTCCAGGTTACCTCAGAACAGTACACACACTGCTTGGCACATGTTCCCAGTCCGCCAGAGAGTAAAAAAAACAAAGTGTGGTGAGAGGCATCAGGGAGGCAGTATTCAGTATGTTCTCTTTGTGGATATAAGTCTTCTGGCTCTGTGTGGAAAATGTGCCTGGCATTGGGTGGCGTCACGGAGAGAAGCAACATGAAATACCTCCTGATAAAACAGGAATAAAAGCAGACACTTGAGACACTGCTGCTTCTGCTTGAATTTGCTTTTATTTCTGTACGTGCTGGTCCCTGCAACAAACACCTTTCCATAGACTGCAGTTTGTTATCCTGCTGAAACTCCTCCCTGCAGTGAGCATTTGCAGGGCATTTACAGCGCAATTATCCCTCCTTGTCATTCTTGTTTGTGCTAGCTGAGGGTCAAGCCAGCTTTATGCAAAGCCAGAGAGGAGCACGGGTAAGGCTGGGGTCAGTTCCAGTTCCCAGGGATCTTTCCTGATCCCTGAACTTCTGAGCTCTGCCTTGGAGCCATACTCAGCACAGGTTCCGCAGTGCTGTGGGGCAGAGCCCCGGGTGAGGGAGCTTCATGCCGTGCCTTTGGGGGGAGAAGTGAGTGCATCCCACCTCTGCACAGACATGCAAGTACAGGGACACCCCCCTGCCAAAGGACAGTGGGCTCCACTGAAACCCGAGATAGCCTTGGGTCTCAGTCTGGGCTCTTGGCCTCTCAAGTGTTGGTGCTGAGGTAGGTACATGGGTCCATGAAGCTGAAAGGCCCCAGTTAGATCAACAGCATCCAAAACATGTCCAGAAAGTATCCACTGTGACCATTCCTAAGAGGTTTTCCACTCCAGTGTCTTTTCTAAAATCATTTCCCTATTAGATAGTCTGATATTCAGTTGGACATTGCTGGTGCTGTAAACACTTTCTGGCACAGAGGTCAGGCTGCTAGGGAGAGTTATTGTAACACAATGGCTCAGTCACAGGGGACTGATATCCCTCTTGCAGGGTGCTGCTGCTCCACTGAACACTCCAGCAAAGAAATTTGTGTGGGTGGGATTTGCATTGCCCTTTTACCTCTGTTTTCTCCTCTGTGGGCTCTGCTCCTGATCCACAGCATTCCTGCTGTGGGCATCATCCTTCCTCATTGCAGGCCTGCTGGCTTGAATGTCACTGCTTCATTGTAGAATCTTTTCTCGGGATTCTCACTTGCTCCCCATTCTGCTTGCCTTGAACAACTCCAGTACATGCAGACTCTTTTGTGTCAGTGCCTTTTACCCCAAACCACTCCACCTTTTCAGTTGCTGGTTTGTTTCCTTTTTTTTTTTTTTTTTTTTTGTTCCCTCCCAGTACCACATGGCAGGCCACTTGCATTAAAGGAGAAGTCCCCTACTTCTATCACTACATGGCATAAAGCCAAATCAACAAGGCCTTTCTAGATATGAGCATAGATATCTGGTATCTTCATCTTTGCTGGAAATAACTGGCACAAACAAATTCTCAAAGGAAGTTCTTAATGAGATTTGAGCTGAAAGGCTCCTCTTTGGGCCTATGAACATTATGTCAGTACAAAAGCTGTAAGGTCACAAAGAGCTACTGATGAGCCTCATACAGACACTTGATCACTTATTTTACTATTATCTTCATTCTCAAGAAGTAAAAATAATAAAAAAAAATTGACATGGCTATTTTAAAAATTACACAAGTATAGAAAGATACATGCTGAGTGGTTTAAAAACATTCTTTTAAAATCATATATAAATTAAAAGCTGCTTAATTTAAGAATGTGTCCTTGGCTGAGGTACTTCATGTTGAAAAGTGGTTACTCAGCATATAAAGTACCATAAGTACTTTCCATAACAATTTTTATGACATAACAAATTTTTTTAAATTATTATTTACCCAATATTTCTGATGGCCATTATAGTTTATCAGATCAATAGCCAATGTTCCTAAAAGTCACTCAATTCAGATTTATGTAGTCCACATTATAGAAAAGATCAGTTAATGTATATTTACATCAGATAGCTTAATAATTCCCTTAAAACTGTTAAGTCCCTCTACTTGCAGTCCTGTGCATTTCTGTGAAGGTTTTTGCTTTATTTAAATCCCTTAAAATTCAAAGAAATTCATGTCACCAAACTTCACTTAGCTGCTGACAAGTCCTCTCTGATGATAAGCACTTTTGACAAGTTCTTGAATAGTGAAGGGGGCAGGGTGAGACACAGATTTACCTTTAAGAATTTGTCAGATTGAAAGATGTGGCTTTGCAGCTTTTTTTGTTTTCCCCTGATTTCAGTGTACTGGAGTGCTGGATGGCAACTGCTGGGTTTTTAGTTGTATGGTTTCATGGACTGTGCTTTGTTCATCAACTGAATTTTAATTAATGGCAAGAATGCCTACTGCCCAACTAGATATTCTTTGAAGTTTTAAATTAAAATACCTTAGATACTTGGCTTAATAACAGTTTAGTACCTTAAAATTACAGACTTCATGTGTATACTACAAGCTCTGTCATGCTACAATTTAGAATGGCCATTAGCATGAGTGGAGCAGGATGCTACTTCAAGAAAGACCTTTTTCAGAGTAAGAACTTGATTCTAAAATCTGCAGGAGACAGCAATTCCATTTGATTTTAGTGGATTTGAGTAGATGACTAGTGATACTTGTGGGGAAACTGCAGGGTCAGGTCTTGTTTTGGTTGCTGTTTAAATGTCAGCTTTTGTCAACAGTGACAGCACCAGTATTAGGGACCTGTACTTCCTTTTCCTTACAATAAGGATACCTCTACTCTATCCTACCCTTTGAAATGTTTATTGAGGTCTGAGACTGCAGGCACCTGAGTGTTTCTTTTAGATGTGCAGCAGTCATGTTTGCTAACATCATGCTGTTGAAATTTTGAATGTACAAATATGAAGAGTTAAAAAACAGGAAAAAAAGTGCTTTATTTTGGCTTGTGGAGTGTTGTGTTGTTTTGTTTTACTGCTTTTGTTGTTGTTGTTGTTGTTTTGGGATTTGTGGGGTTTTTTTGGTTGATTGTTTTGTTTTGTTTTGTTTTGTTTTTTAGTCTTTTGAGGGTTTTTTTTGTCTGCCTGATTGTGGGGTTTTTTTCCCAATAACAACTGTAAATTGCCGCTGTGGATGAGTCTATAGCAAAGATGTGCAGGCACATATTGGGAAGCAGAATCTCACAGAGCCTCGAGGGGGTTTTCCATTCAGTTCAAGCTGAAGTGAGCCATGCAGGAGGAGGAAGAGCTGGCTTGTCTCAGCCCAGGCCCCATGTCCTCCCAGCTCATGCAGCTCTAGGAATGCTCTGAGCACAGAACGCGTTTGGTCAGCTGACCTGACTGCAGACTAATTAGGGAAAGGGATGTGTGCAGATACAGAGAGAGGTAAAATTGGCAAATGGTTCTGGGACTGAGGTGCCCCTTCTGGGGACTGCTGAGCAAAAGGAAGAAGCTGGAAATGCACAGACTGTAGAAGAGGAAGCCAAGGGAACAGACACTATTTGAGCTGTAGGGGAAGGCATGTCTGAGAGAAAGACCTTAACTTGCTGTTGGTTCACATTCAGGGATTACCTCAGGAGGGTTTGGAAATGTAAGCGATAAAGTGCACAAGTGCCATATTTTCATGTGTTTGGATGTTTCTCGAGGCAAGCTGATGTAAGGTACAATTGGAGTTCAGAACCCCTCAAAGGTCATATTTCTGTTTGTTTCTGTTGCCACATGTTCTGGAAGAATGGACTGTAACCCCAGTTTACCCTGAGTAAACACAGTTGTGGAGCCTAAAACTATCTAAACTCTGCAGCCCAGTCCTTCTGCAGGTGCTACAGGTCCATAATCAGAATCCCACCAATGAAGTGAGAATGTAAAGAGTGGGGTGAAGCAGAGTGATGCCACAATATCAGACTCAGACTACACAGCATATGAGAGATCCCATCCTCTGAGTACAGGCAGGGTGTGCCCCGGAGTGGAAATCTCCCTGGGGAAGTGACTGGAGATTTAAGAGACAAAAGAGTTAAAAAAAAAAGAGAACAAATCCATGGCTTTGGGAAAGCTGTCTCCAAGTACTGTTTGACACTATTTGGATCCCACACTCTGTACAGAGCAACTGTTTCCCCCATAGTCATTTATATAATTATAACCTTGCTTCATCCTTTCACCTTCAGAGTGGGAGGTTTTGTAATTCTTGCTAATTTCAGACAGTTCTCCCACCGTTTCATGAGGAACATTTTATATAACATGAGTATTGCTGTGTGGCTAATGTTTCTAAAGCTGGGTTTGAATATTTGATGGATGGTAGGTTATTTTCTTTCCTTTAGCAGTGGAAAGTAAGCCAAAGATTTTGTACTGCTCACAGTTAAAATTTGGCCATTTCAGGAAGCAGATGTGACAGGGGCTGGGCCTAATGGGCACTTTACTGGTGGCTGGGTGGTCAGTGCTTGAATCAGTTAATTATTAAACAGACATCAATTGCAACAAAGATAGTGGGACCTGATAGTCACATAAACGTATCCTCAGGTTCAAACATGTCATGCTCAGCAGTCAGGGTACATGTACGTATTTATCTTTTAATTTCAAAAACAAGGTTTTTGAAATCAAGTTTTCTAGATTTACTTCTTCTTTAAAACCAGGCTGTGGTTTCTCATCTAGTTTTTGAGTTCTCCAGAAATTCATTATATATTTTGTTTGTCTTCCCTGCTTTGGCAGCACTTTCTCAGTGCTTGAATGAAGATGACGTCCAGGAAAACCTTCTTTTTGCTACTAGTTTGCCAGGAGCTGAAACTAGCTTTCTGGTATAATATCAATAAAACCAGTAACTGGAGAAAAGGTACCCAAAAGGACATTTTTTGACTTTGTAAACAAATAAGAGATGTGAAGAGGTAGGCAGAAAGCAGTCAAGTGCACTATGAATCACTGCAGGGGTGCAAACAAAATTCCTTAATGACAGAGTTCTCACCGACAAATTCTGTTTGTTTTTGCCTCTAGAGCTGTCTGTGCTAATGACAAGCAGCTCTGCTTGGAACTTATTTGCATGAAGTATTGTACAGTGCACACTGTGCATGAGTGGATGAAAGAAAGGAGGCAAGGCTACCCTGGGACTGTATCCCCATGACAACCCCACTTAATGAATTACTAAGAACCATGAGAATACTGAACAAAATGTCCCTTCCAGTACAGCTACAGGAGCACCAGCCTGGACATTGTCACACAGCACTGCTGGGAAGAAAGATTTGAGGAAAGACCCATGAATGGGATTATTCTGATTAAATGTAGGTTTCCACCTCTGAGATAATCTGCTTTGAACTCCATTTAGTAGTGGGAAATATATGAGTTCACTTTGCCAGGTGAATTTCCTATTGAAGAAAATTATAAGGGGAATCTTTACAGATTGGTTCAGATTGAAACATTTCAACTGGAGATACTTAAAGTAAGGTGTCATAAATACTTAATCTCTGCTGTATATTGTCATGGGTTTGTTCGAAACCGGGCAGAAACACCATTTAATGTAGTGGTTTCACATTCACCTGCTTGCCTGCTCACACCAGGCGAGAGTGCAGTGTAGTGGTTTCATGAGAATAAGGATTAAGAGAAATGCAAAACAGGCCTAAACTTCAAAGATAAAAATAGTTTATTAACAGAACAAAAA
>VZTR01031746.1:162846-245931 GCA_013400775.1 Chaetops frenatus | reverse complement strand
TGAAATTGAAAAAAAAAACCCCCCCCCCCCCCCCCCCAGGAAGGAGAAAAAAAAGTTGTTGTCCTTTAAACCACAACATATATTCTCTACTACACTGGAATATAACTACACAAAAATTCAGATACAATAAAGCTGTTTTGAACAAAGAAAAAGTAATCTCATGACAGTGGATTGTTATGCTTTCTCTCAGACTGCTGATAACCTAAGTAAGAAAAGTTCCCTCCCTGTAAAACAATGCACATGAACACCCAGAAAATGAAATGTCCATTTCATTTTGAGTAATTGGTGTGTCAATGATTCACAGCCCACAGCAAATTGAGATGTATTTATTTAATGGCTTAATCATTTTAATGATTCATTTTACTTTAGATTAGAAATTCAATTCAATGTCTGTGTCACACTTCAGGCTCAGAAGTAACTGGTTGCAAGGTTTTGTTCTCACACTTGACAGGTCAGAGCCCCAAGATATTTCTACAAGTAGCTCTGTTGAGGAAGGTGGGACTGCTGAAAATAGGAGAAGCAAAGCTGGGCTTTGTGCAGTTATTTAAATGACACTCTGTTGCTTAATGGATTGATAGGCTATGTCTAAACTGTGGAATGAGGAGCTGGTGTGTAACTGTGCCTGGACTCCACATTGGGATGAAATCCAGGCGTGCAACTTTCTGCCCCAGCCTTAACAGCACCCTGGTGCCTGTTGGAAGAGGAGAAGTTGGAAGCTGCAGTGCTTCCTAACAGGTCCCCACCATAAGGCACTCAGGATGTGGGCAGAAAAATGCATCATCTTGCAGGTTTTGTGCAGGTTTTGACTAAATTTTTGTGTTCTGTCTCCATGACTATGTGGTGATAATTAAGTAGCTTTCATTTGAAATCTAAATGTGTAAAAGCGACTAGATTTAAAATTTCTTTTCTCTCAGATGGGCTGGTGACTGTAGCACATTGATACACAAACAAATCAGTGCAGCAGCAGTGACAGAGAAGACAAACAAGCATCTAATGAATCATGAGTATTGTTTTTTCCCATAGACATACCCTGTTTGGTCTGGAGAAGGCTTGGAGTACAGGAGGGGAGAAACTAAAGAAAAGTTTGTGTTGCTTGTGAGTTGTGTGGTTAAAGGAAACATCTTAGTATTGAGAACTCTTGGGCTCCTAAAACACTAAGTGAAAATGGGAAGGTTTTAGCTTTAGGGTTTTTTTTAAAGAAAAATAAAAGCCAGTAAATTTCAGGGTGAGAACTGATTCATAATCAGCAGGGTTTTTCAGCTGTACTAAATGTCTATGAGCATAAGTCAAAACAAGTAATCATAGTTGTAATGCAAAGATTCCCCAACCTGGAGTTCATCCAGCACCTGCAAATGGAGTTCTGCATTTCCAGATTCCCTCTTCCTTTAGTGTCCATTCAGTTTCCCATCTTAAAAAAGAGCTTCTTCTCTAAGCACCCATGTAGAGGCAGAGGAAAATGAAACAGATATTAAACCCTCATATTCAGGGGAATGGACAGTTTATTGCTGTGCAACTAGTCTGGAAGCTTTCATGCTGAACTACTGTTTATGAACTCTAAAGGAACTTATTTCAGTTGGATAATGGTTAATTTACAGCCAGGGCTTAAAAGGGCAGAAAAAGATAGCAGCACAATTGGGTTCAGTGCATGATGGGGAAAAATAAATATCTCACAGAAAGAGATATCTGAAATTCAGATCACATTGAGATGCAAAGAAAGCTATGAAAAGCAGTAGGAGGGTGATTGTATTCCAATTAGATTTCTTCTGCTCATATAAAACAGGCTTGGACTGAAAGTTAATCATCTGATTTATGGATCTTGGGAGGAGTGAAACCCTACGAACTCCTGAACAATGAGAGGCAAATGAGACGGAGGGAAAGAAAAATCGAGTATTTCTGAGACTGTGCTTCTGGGGAAAAACAAAGACAACAAGATCCAAACGTGCTCTTGGTTTAAAAATCTACCTTAGTACTATCCTCTTACTCTCATGCTTTCACATGTCACAATCTTTTGGGCACATGATTATATTTTTACAAGGCTCCTCCAAGACCTTCCAGAGTTATATTGCTATGGTGGATTAGTCCATTTATGTGATTGGTCATAAGCAACCTGACATCTGATCTGAGCTTGTGTCACGGGTAAAAATGTGTCCATTCCTTAGCTGAATCCTTTAAAAGCATTCCATGTGCACGTTGTATGAAAATTGCTGCCAGCCAGAGGGGAAGAGCAGGATTCATGTAACAGCCACGCTTGGTGACAGGGCTTGGAGCACTGTCAGGTCAGTGACAGGAGGACTGCCTGGCACCAGCTAATATCCACTTGTATGCTCTTGTTTTTCCTTCAATTAATCCATCACTAACTGGCCCTCAGAAATAGAATACCAGGGGCATTTGTGAAATGTCTGACAGAAGAGATGTGATGATGTACCACAGATGCCATTTCTTTGTGCAATTCTTGAGTTTCGGGCTTCTGCCCAGACTTGCTGCTGGGACTGATGCAGCAAAGCTCAGTCCAAGCAGGACAAAGATGGTAATGGTAAACAGAGGACAGTACTCTCAAAAGTTTTCAGCTTTTTTTCCTTTAGATGATGACATACCTATGACCAGTAAATCACATCCATGGCTAAGTCACTTATGGAGCATTTTCCACCAAGATAGATAAAATACTTTTCTTCGTCAGGTTGTACTAATGCTTCCAGTTCAACCCTAAACCAGGCTGTCTCTAATCTGGAGTCCCATTTCCACTGCACTGCAGTCCTCCAAGTTCCAACTCTCATCAGATTATTTGGCTGGATTATAATGCAGGATGAATGACTGGCCCAGACACCCAGGTAAAACCTCAAAGTTTGCAAGCTGACATCAGGGCATCATTTATCTACCTTCAGTGTGCATGTTCCAACATGAAGTTCTTTACAGCCTCCACGTGGTGGGGAATGCTCTCTCTTTACCGGTAAAGGACCTTTCCCCTGGTTTCTGTGTTAGTTTGCACAGAGTGCTGAGACAAGGTCAAAATCTGGATCCTGATTTTCATTTCCTGGTCTGCATACCAAATACATAATCCTTTTCCAAAGAGCTGTTGATAATCTTCTATCTTAACCTACAGACCCAGTGCAGCTTCCCACCTTTCAGTGGGAAAGGACTGATATCTCTTTCCCAGCCAGTGACAAACACTGACATATATATATGTTTTTCTGCTGCTGCTCTGCTCCTGTGCAACATGAAGCAGAGCTTATTCCCTAATTGATTATTTCTATATTCTTAATAGGGACTATTTATAGTCTGAAATTGTCTTTAGCAGCCATCTGTTCCTTATGCTGCTCCATACATGACCTCATCCCTGACCTGAAGTAACTATCCTTTCTTCAAGCAAAGGAGGTTTAAATATTCATGCTGGCTAGATCTTGAAGAAACTCTTAATTGGTATCACAATCTCCCACACAGAAGTGGTTTATTCCTCCTTTAGAGTCTCAGCATTTGAAGTATTTACTATAGTCACTGAGGACACGTCTCACCTCACAGGAGATAAAATCTTGAAAAAATTTCATGTGTTCAGGCTTGCATTTCTGAAGAGCACTGAAACTTCCACTACTTGAAATGCAAAATGAGACATACCCAAGACAGCACCGTTGGCATGTTAGGCTAATTTTGTATTTCTTGTAACTGTGACTGTGTTGCCATTGGGGTCACAACAGGGAAGGTGTAGAAATCCTGGTGATGGGAAAGCTGCATTCACTCCTGTTTTGAATTCCTGAGGTTACTCAGTCATCCATTCCTTCTGGTGACTGAGAACTGAGGACTTGAACCAGCACCTCGTGCACTGGAATCCTGCACTATTTGAGATGTCCTAAGGGGTATCCAGCCTGGGATTCAAGTGCCACTCTGTAAGACCCCCAGTCCTCAGCCAGATCTGCCAGCTTTGCAGGATGCTCCCAACAACCCACACTGAACTGAACTGTGACCCCTGAACCCTCTTCCCCCAGCTGCACCACCTCATCTCCTGCTCTTCAAATGGAACAACAGACACAAAGCGCTAAAATGTTGGTGCAATTCATGAGCTTCCTTCTTCAAAAGAAATTGTACACCCCACCACCTAGTCATAGCAATCTGCTGAACAAGCACCTAGTGTAGACCAATAAACGAAAGGAAACTCAGGGGTCAGTACAGGTCATTATTTTCACATACCTTTGAATAATGAGGGCATCACATGTCAGCCAGAGGAGAACAAAATGTCACATTCTCTAGCTAAAGGTCATCGTCGGTCATAGGTCATGGAAGGGAGGCCAGGAAATAACCTATGAGGTTAGGATGAGTGCACAAAGAAAGGGCAACAAATGTCAATGAAAGCATGCAGCTGTTGTGAGATGAAACAACTGAGGCACCCTTTTGTGCTGACACAGGCTTAAAAAATGTCTTTGCTGACATTTTTTTTTTTTTTTTAGCTGGCACTTTTATAGGACATTGACATTAATGTACCCAGCCCTGAATTAGCCTTTTCTGAAAGCAACAGTTTGGAAGTTAAGTGCGGCATTTTCCAAAGAATCATAAGCATGACATTTTTATTTCAAGTGATTGATGTTACAGTGGACTTCTAGCACCAAATTCTAGTTTGATTCTCAATCATTGCATCTGTGCAGTGTGATAGCAATCAGAAACAAATGGAGGTGGCAGTCTGCATTGCAGAAAGGTCTTCTGGAAATTCTTTTTGCCTTTACTGACAGTCAGATGTGTCATTTCATGTTTAATACATTGCATTGCATTTATCTGATTGTTTTAATTCATGGATTTCAAAAAAAGGTTGATTTCAGGTTTGCCCCTGCAGTGCTGACAAGCCCTTGCAGGGTAATCATACAGGAAAATAATAATGAACAGTTCAGGAATGTGTGGAAATATATCCAAACTGAGAGAAAATTTCTGATGAGTGAACTGCATATTTGACTCATCTGTCTTTTGCTTTCTCTTTTGCTGAACAGCAGCACAATATCATTTTCTCATGTCACTGTGGGTATAAACCTGACAGTATTCATGAAACAACATGATGATGCCAGGAAGGCACGTCGGATGAAGGATTTCTGCATTTACCATACCTATCTTTCTGGACAACACATGCACAGAGACTGTCAAAAAAACCCCACAGAATCAGGAACATTTTGCATTGATATCTTCTCTGTGGCTGAGCAACTTTGCAAGATGAAAGCCTTCAAAAATTACGATGGTGTGATGAGGTGCTTGTTGTGAAATATTGTATATTTACATTAAATTATAGAAAAGTAAGAGAGTGTGATCCAGAGAGAGAAGAATGGTAAACTCGAATATAGCATTGCTGCCTTTAATTTTAAATTCTTCCAGTTGGTTGTGTTATGACATAAGACTGAGATAAACACGCTCTCTCTGCCTCAGTACTGCTTCCTGATCATGGAACACTGACTTCTGGTATAATCTGATTGTAAATTCTCAGGTACTAACTTTCTAATTATTCCTGTTGCTGAATTGGCAGTCAAGTTTTTCTTCAGGGGTTCAATAGTTGAGGTGAATAGTTGGTTTCTTGGTTCACTTTATGTTTAAGAAATTGTTTAAAAATAAAACAAGAAAGCATCCTGACTCAAGGGTTCCAATTTTGTTCTGTAGACTCATCATTGGCTGCAGTTTCTGATCTGAATCACATCACTCACACCCATTTTTTTGGATAAATTTCCAAAACCTGTTTTGTTTATTTCTCTGTTTATTTGTAGATTGGTTTTTTTAAATGAAGGTGGACTTAGTTTTGCTAAGATGAAAACACTTGCTCAGATATGCACACCACTAATAGTCCTAGGGAAGCCACAAATATAACTCAGTGTAAGCCTTCCAAATCTGGACCTCAATGCTTTAGTCTCTGTCTGTAACAGGAAATTTAAGGGATTTTTCCCTGTAAATTTCAACTGAAGTAGAGTGCAAAAGAATGAGGCATCTATGCAAATTGTAGCAGACTGAATAATCATTTCATCAGACTATATTCTGACTGTGCTTATTTACAAGCTGCATTTATTTTAATTATGTTTTCTACCTATTCACTCTTCCTTATTTTGGGCGTGTAATTGGCCACCTAAGAAACATGTCATTCTTTCAGCTGCCAGGTTGACTGAATTAGAGAAAACCCTTCTCAGGCAGGTTTAAATGAAGTGTGTTTGCAAGAGTATTTGGGTTTAGAATACACTTTCTCCAACATTCCTGTAAACAAAAGCCACTCTGATTAATTTTAATGGAGAAGAGGCTGAAACAAGTTCAAATGTGGCTGAATTGGAGTTTCAAACACTCCCACAAAGCGTTTACCCATTACTCCTCACATCTATGTGTAACTCTACTCTCAGTAAGCTCAAAGGTTCTAGGGCTTTTTTTATTCTTAGTACATGCAAAGCAGTGTCCAAGAAATCTCCTTTCTTATCACAGTTCTGTGTTTTTCCTACTCTGTTTAAACAGATTACAAGCAAAATGAACTGGCTTTAGGGTGCCTGAAGTTAATAGTCCATATATGAGAGACTTTCTTTCTTTTTATTACTTAAGACTAAAATAAATTAATTTTGATTAAAAATATTTTAGAAAAATACTGTCCAAATCCTAAAGGATTTTTTTTTTTCTGAGAATTCAGGCTTTTCCAAGCCTGAATTCAGATTCAGCAGAATCACTACATAAATCAGATAGTCTTTAGGCAGCAGAAAACTGCAATCAGCGTGCTGCTGTGACCCATCGAACAAACAAAGGGCACTGGCCAATGCAGTCCATTTTATTGTCATTACTGGTATTATGGTGACTCTGGGCAACACCCAAGGAAGGTGAGTCAGAACTCTACAATAAATATTGTAGATCGAATGCTGAAGAGGCTTTGCCCTTACAAGTACGTTATATAATACTAAATATATATATGCTAGTGCTGTGTTAAAAAGAAGTCAGTGATTTTAACATATCATATCTGTATGCAGGTCATTGAACCTCCTTCGAAAAGTCATTTTTTTTCTAATGTCATCTGCTTTTCTCATGATTTTTGCTCCCCTTAACCCATATAAAATGGATGTGTATTCAATCTTGAACTAAGCATGCTTGCAATGATTGAGAAATGTCTAAGGTCAGAGCTTACAAAAAATTCATAAGGGAAGCAGCAGGCAAAAAAGAGAGGGTTTTCTTTAAAGAGGGTTCAGGAGCCTCTGTATGAATTGGGCATGACAAATTCATGTTACTGACTTCATTTATTTAATGTGGCTCCAAATAATTGATACCAGTACAGTGATAAAAGTACAGAGACTTCACTGCCAGAATTGTGATAATGAAGAGCCTCCCTGCTGATTTCATTCATGGGGCTGTTAGTCTGCTGGGAAGGACCTCTGATGAAAACTGGGCTGCAGCAAATGCCATAAAATAATCAAAGGCACAGAGCCCTTTACCTGAGGGGAGCTCGGTCAGGGAGTGATTCAGGACAGCAGAGGGAAAAGAGGGAAAATTGCATTAGCCAACAAACCAGGCACAGCTTTTAAAAAAATCTGATCCAAATAGTGAGGACTGGGTAATGTACAGAAATCTTCCACATCTTTGGAACAGATCCAATTAGGTGGCTCCAACAGTTAGTTAACTGGTATATCAACAGTGCTTCTTACCTCACTGAATGCAGTCCAAACTTACTTTATCCTCATCTACCAGCCATTTGTTCCCTCTGCCTCAGACCGTGAGCTCTCAGAAGCAGTGACTCTTTTTGTTATGTGCTTAGCACAATGGGCTCCCTGTTTGGGCTATAGAAAACAATCCTGTAGGCTCAAGACAGCTATACAGTGCTGAAACACAGTTAATGTCAAGAATCCCAGAAAAGAACTGAATATTGATATGAATCTAAAATCCTTTCTAAGCAAGGACCTCATTTGTCAACTCTGCTCATTTGTTTCACTTCATCTAAGTGTGTCAATGGTTGATTAAAATTCATAAATGTGCGGCAGAGTTACTGGATAAATGTTGAGTTATTGTTTACATATCAGAGTGCAGTGAAAGCAGGAGCCTGGATGTGGAAAACTGTGTCAGGAGGAGAGGACCATGGTGTGAGTCACTGCCAGGACAGACTCACCAAACAATCCATAATGTCCCTGCGCAAACTCTGCTAGTGATTAATTATCTGTTACAATACCAAAAAAAAAAAAAAAGAGCTTCTTACTTACAGCCCATGTTTACTGAGCTTTAGCTTTCTGTGACTGCATGTCTTGATGATTTATTTTTCCTACTAGATAAAAGCTTCTGCCATCAGAAATCTCTTGCTTGTGTGGGTGATTGAGAATTATCAAGTTGCCTAAATTCCCCTTGCTGTGCTTTCTCTTTATTACATCTATGTTACCCAGCTGTCTTAATGTCTTCAGATGCAAAATCTGGGTCATAGCACTCTGTCTTTCCGTCTGGAAGTTACTATGCAGTATTTAAAGATAACTCCATCCTGTGTTTTCAGCTACTCTTCCAAAACTGCTAAATCAGCACTTCTAGTAAAAACTTGTCATGAATAATCCCTTATTATCTTAAAATAAAAGGCCCTTCATGTGAGTTCACAGGCACCTACAACTCCTTCCACAATTGGGTTGTTGGGATGTGCCCACAGAGGCCAAAGTCACAGCTGTTGAGTGCAGTTATGGGTCACACATACTGAAGTGGATGCAGAATTAGAAAAGGCTTACTCCTTCTGGAGTTTAGCTTGTTTTTTTAATCATGTACCTTGGTGTACAGAGTTCTTCCAATTGGACAGATGGACAATTGTGGAATAGCACTGTATCTATGCTTGCAACAGAGTCTGAAAATGGTCTGAACAGAAGTAGCCACTGGCATGAAAAAGGTGGAGCTATTGGAAATGTGGCTCAGAAATGCCATTTGCAACAGTTCTTTGGGAAAAGGATTCAGAGGCAGCTGATTACAGCACTGAATCTTGGTATGGAACAGAACTGCAGCAAACATCCAGACACTTTCCCATGGCTGAGTGAGAACAAAAGCATCAACACAAATAGGCAACAGTGAGCATTGTGTGCCATCCAAATATTGCCACTAACATTGTGCTGGCTGCACTTCTGTCAACAGAGCTTTATAATACAGGAGGGAGAAAATTTGGGCAACAGACGCACAGTGTGATGTGCATGTAATGATACTGCTGCTCTCATTTCTGTTCTTTAAAAGGAAGAAAATGAGACATTTCTTCCCACTAGTTGAGTTGTCGCACTTCTTAAGACCTGGGCCTTGCCCAGAGTGCAAGATTTATATTGCTGAGCAAAAGAGGGCCAGGGAGCAGCTAAGCACAGGCTCCAGACTGGGGATGCTGCTGAACTGTTTGTTCACATCTGTCTCTGTCTGGGACCTCTCCAATGAGCTCTGCCCAGGAACAGTTTGGATTCTCTTTGGGAGGTTGCTCACCCCAGTGATCCTGGCTAACAGTGACCTCACTGCACTGACTTCCTCCAGCCTACACAGTCCCCTGCTGCACCTTTGCACTCCAGTGCAACAAGCCGGTGGCAAAGTGCTAAATCAGCCCTTGGGTGGTCTGTGGCACTGCTGCACATGCTTTAACCAGTGTCCCTGCCCCAGACAGCACAAGAGCCACCCAAGAGGGCTGGGGATAGAGGACCAAGCACCGTGTAGTGATGGAACAGCCAGTCTGCTGTGGTGGGCCAGCAGCCCTAATGAGTTTAGGAGCGAGCCAGCCGGTGCCACTCAACCTTTTGTGCCAGGTACTGTCCCCTGGCTCTCCTTTGCTTGGGTGTGCAGAATCATCCAAACTGTCCAAAGGCCAAACTCAAAAGTCCACGGATATTTATCTGTGCTAAACGAGTACATCTGGGGTTAGGCACTCACCTGATAGCAAGAACATTCTCAAAGAGATTTTAATCATTATGTTATGATAGCTATGCTTATTCCTAATCCAGCCAGGAGAATTGTAATGGTTAATTTAGAGTGATGCAGGCTGGAAGTTTTCATTAAAGCCATTTCTCCCTGGCAAATCTAATTATGACAAATTATTTGAATAGATAATGAGAAATAAATTGCATTATTTGAATAAATAACAATAATATAATAGTAACAATTGAAATTGAAAAGCAAAAACACCATAGCAAAACAATGCTTTGCTTTTCACATATTATGCCCAAAATGTTTTTCTTTATTTAAGAAAAAAACAGCTAGTATTAGAAATAGAAAATAAAAGGATCCAAGAAAGGACCAAATGTCAACATATTTGGATTTAAACATTTTGGGCAAAGTAATTATCTTCAGTACTTAATTTTTTCCAATGTTTGGATTATATTTTGGGTTTGTCCCCACTTAATTTAATGTGGATACTTAATATGATCTTTTATATGTCAAAATTTTTCAATCCTGACATTTTTAATGGAATGGAAAATCCATTTGACAATCGACTTTAATTTGTACACTTTTGAATTGTTGTATCAGCTTTTGGCTTCTCGCTCATAATGTCACTTAGTGGTGGCACTCTTCGTTCTTGAAAGAACAACTATTACAAATACACAATACTTTTAAAACACCAAAGGGTAGGTGAGCACTGTCTGTGTTCCCTTGCATAAACTGTCTGCAGAAACAGGGCACAGGGAAAACCAAAAACACCACCTAGAAGGTTTCTCCAGGACAGGCTCCTGTCCATTTTCACTTGCTGTGCTCACTCCTTGAGCAGGAGTGTTCAACACAAGTCAGCTCCAAGGAAATCTCTGCCACTATCAGGTTGGCTAACATCAAACTAGTACTCTACAGATTAAGAGCCTGATGCAATTTCATCTTGAAAATGACTAAGTCAGGACTTGGAGTGATTGCTCTGGAAAGCAGAGGTTCAGCTAAAACTAGCTCCAGTTGCCAGTAATGTATTGATTTAGTATGCCAGCTATAGCATCGATTACCTTCTGCCTAATTCAGCCCTCAAATTTCTATCTACTGGAAAAGCAGAAAACCCTCTCTAACGAAAATTATTTCTGTATCTTCCCACCAAATAAGCCCTCTCCAGATTTAAGGAATGCTTCACTGTAGCCAGAGTCACTTCAAATGGCCAGAGCTTCACGTTTTTCAAGTAAGGTTTCCAGCAAGGTTTGCACATATTAATAGGGTCAATTGAGGGCACACCTGCAAATGCAAGGGTATTGACTACAGGCAAGTTAACCTCTCTGGGCATGGTCTAACCCATCTAATCCACTGCCCTTTTCCCCCTTAGTAATAAGGCAGCTGGACCCCTTGAGGAATTTGTTTTAATTTCTTTTACATTATGGACGTTTACCTCCTGATGTTACTATATGTTAGATTTGCTAAACATGACCGTAGTAGTTAGATCATTTTTTAAAGCTAATTGTATTTCTTGTGCTAATGAATTATTCATAGGTAATCATATAAATCCACTCTCCACACTGATGTTTTATTTTGCATACTAATCTGAACATTTTGCATTTTCCAGGTTTTGATCTACAGATGATCTTTGATATTGACCTATTCATGAATATAGGGGTTTAGTTGCCCCTAGTGTTCTGGGTTTTTTTAATGCTGCCAAATAGTGAATACATTTCATTAATATAAGAGACAGGCTTTGTCTCAGGACTGCTTGTCTAACAAACCCTCTGGTTGTTACTTACCAAGGGCCTCCAAGAGATTTGCTAAGGACAGGTGTAGATATCTCTGCAGGTGATACACAATACCTGTGTACTGGATTTCACACCCTAACTTTTACTCTGCAGTTTTTTCTACTAATTTAATGCATTCAGAAGCCCCAGGAAAGGAATGGAAAGGGAAAGATGTTACCTTGATCTAGAGAACAAAGCACTGGCAGTTGTATAATGCTAGGGGTAGACTGAACATCATCATACAATTGAGGCAATGCATGTAGTCATTATGTCCAAAATTTGGTCCCTTCTGTTCTAGAAATAGTTTATGTTTTCAAGGTTCTCAGCAGCTTCAATCAATACAATGGCTTAAATTTAAATAGTGAACAATCTCTGTTGTTTAATTACAATTTTTTAGGATTCAGTATTGGATGAGAGTGATTTAAACTTGTGTCAAGGGAAGCAATTCTGTAGAAATTTGACTAGTAAGCCTGCTTTTGCAGCAGTTTTGTTACTTGCAAACCTCAGTCACAGCAAACAAAAAAGAGTTCCTACTGGGACTACTTAATATTATCAAGTTGGTGGTTAAAAGATATGCTTAAAATTACACTATAGTTTATATATTTGCATCATGATTTCATACTGTGTTGAAAGCAGAATATTTTTCAGTAATACAGGGATAAGTTTTTTTTTAATAAGACTACTTAAACTTGTAGAATAGTGAGACCATTGTCCAACAAGGCCTTACTGAAGCAAGATTTCCTAAAGGAAATTTCCTGTCAGCCTGAGGAGCTGAGGTGTATATAGTCCATGAGGTAGAGAAATAGAACGTGAGCTTTCCCTGAAGCAAGCTGTGAAATCCTGGTCTGGTGTTATTGATAGAAGCTTCCTGACTTCTGAAAATGAAAACCTGACTCTGTATAGGACAACAGCTTTGCTTATTATGAATGCATAATTATCCCAGAGGGACAAATTTTTAGGGAAATTGAAAGATTTGGTGGTCTTTCAGACCAGTCACTTGAAATTTGACCATTCTCATTTTCAGCATTGAAGCCTCCCACCCCTCAGAAACATCAGGACAGATTTTGCAGAGGTAGAAAATCACTGCTACACAGCTGGCTAGGTGAACAGTATCTGATGCAACTTCTGCTAACATGCACAGATTTTATGATCATGCCTATAACCAGGGGGCTGAGGGGAAAATGTTAATTAATCTGAAGGAAAAAACATATTGCCAGAGGCCAGCTGCTGTCTGAGTTGATAGAGTGGCTCCAGCACTGTAATTTGCAAACTGTAGATCCAGCAAGACTCCTCTCCACAGTTTTGTCTCCCAGAAGCCCCAGGAGTGCTTTAACTGCTTTTAGGGAAAACCTCAATTCCAACAATAACTTTTTTGGTTCAGAGGCTGGCCAGAGTAAGGGTCTGTCTGCAGTGTGGCTGCAAACTGGCTGGAGATGTAGGCTTTGTCTCACTACAAACTGTGGGCTATTGTCAGCAAATACCCTATGAACTTGTATCAGGGTTTGGAAATCAGTCCCAAGCCCTTCCCCTCATTCACCAGGCCCAGAAATAACAAGTGGTATGGGAAAAAGAGGGGATGCAGTAATGATGACGGGGCTGCACCTCTGCCATGCAGAAATCTGTTTTGTTTAAAGAACTTCCTCTGCAGAATGTGGTGTCTGAGAGCCTAGCCTGGCTTTCAGGTCCCTCAGGAGCACTGCTAAAGAGATATATCTTGTCAGGGAAGTTTGGCATTGTCCAGACTGTAAATATAGATGTTTGATTGCAGGTTTAAGCCTTTTCTTTTCAGACCTCGGTTCTAATTCTTGGACTTTTTATTCTTAACTCTGCCCTTTGAGCAGTTGTGTCAAGCACAGCACTAAACAATTCACTCGCTTTTTTAATAATATGGTTTCTCTAATCACTGAAACAAATGAACCGAAGTAACTTTCAATTTAACTTTGATCCTTATCTTTCAGCTTGCTTAAACTTCCTAATCCTGTGCCTTTCCAACATCAAGAGCTCTATGCCTAAAGGAGCTACAATTCATAGACATATCTGGATCAGAGAAGCTGATCTCCTTAACACAATACCTGCCATATTGGTAAGCCTAAAGTTACATATATTTAGATAATTATACATTCTATAAACAAATTTTAAAATATTTGAAAATTAACCATTTTAAACATTTGAAAATTTCTCTGATAATTTATCACCTAATCCTATATGATCAACGGTTGGAAAGAGCTAAATATGTAGTAATTAGTCTAATATCTAATCTAATGTTGCACCATTATTTTAATATGTGACAAGGGTTGCAAGTTAAAATTCTGTCATCTCAGAGGGACTTGTTTATAGGATTTCCAGAAGGAGAATGGAGGGCCATGCAATCAATGGCTTTGAAGCTGAGAAAGAGTCACCATGAGGTCACTCTTCGACAGATAAATGATGAATTTTTAAGGGTGATGCTTTATTCTGTGACCTTTTGACTTTCAGAACTGCCCTTGTAGCAGAGAGCCACGAGCTTCAGCAAACGAGTGAAATGTGAAAAACAGAAAAGAAGGCTTATTATTTGACCTGCTTGTTACGAAAAGCTTTTTGTGTGTGAACTAAGAAAATCCTTGGATTGGGGTTGTTGATTTCTAATTAGCATCAGAAAATAAAGCTCGCATTATGTCAAAATCGTCCTAATGACTAGGACTCTTCATGTTGGTGCAAAAGCCACACAGTTTGACCAGGACCATGAGGTAATGTACAGTAAATAGAGGATGATGTTAGAAAAGAGATCTTGCTGACAGGAATAATGTGATTCAGCTGCTAATGACTCAGGGCTTTAAGAAGTGTTTTGGAGTCGACTTCAATTTACAATTCTCCTTTGAATTGCACTTGCTTATCATTAAAGCCTCCCAGCTGAAAGCCTCTCTCCTACACCTCAGGACAGGATAGCATCCTGCCAGGAAGAGCTGTGGATAGTGTTTCACTCACAGTGATAAATATTCCCACACGTGTAATAAAGCCCCAGTTGCCATGGCTGGGCTCTCCCTGGGCCACCCAAGGTGATGGCCAGCCCCTCCTCCAGCAGTCCTGCCAGCCACTGTGTCCCTGGAATCAGAGTACATCTGGCTGTTCCTCTTGGCATTTCTAAAATTTGGCCATCTTCAAAACAGTCCCTGGTGTGTGCCCATTTTTCCTACCCAAATCTGAGGATTATTACTCTGTCTTGAGTCTCTCTCCTGGAAACTGGGAAGGCTTCTGGCTGCTAGGGAACCTAACAGGGCTTTCCTGCTCTTGCCTGCAGTTGTCCCAGTCTCAGCACTTGTATTTCCAGTGCAGCCCTGGGTCCTCCCTGGCCTCTCAGCCTTGCCTCTCACACAGGTATCAAGCACATCTCTGAGAGGTGAAAGAGGCACTCCTAGTGATTTTTGTTTGGTTATTGCATAGAGAAAGAAAACAGAGAACCAAAAATCTCCCTAAAGGCTGAGCAGGAACAGGGAGGACAAGACTGAAATGAAATATTTCTGTCCTGCAGAGCAATTCCAGTATTTCAGATTTTTTTAATTCCATCTACAAAAAACTACATCTACGAAAAACTACACATACTAACGTTCCCTGCAGAAAATGTATTCCCAACCCCTAGAAATAATTGAGAAAAACTAAAATAACAAATTCCTGATTACCTAACTAAATATTTCCTAACACTTGTTTTTATTGCATCTAGCCGAGCTGCTCCTATGAGACCAAAAACCTTTCAAATTTAAGCTGAGTATTTTTGTTCTTCTTCATTTTAGACTTCTTTCAGGTCCTAGAAAAAGGGACACTAGAGATATTCAAAAACTTCTGCTATAGCCTGGGTTTCTGGGCTCTTGGCCATGCTGAAAAACTCTCAAAACTTTGTGGTTTCCTAAGTCCGTGGTAGTCCATATGGAAGGACCATCCCAGAAATCTTGACCCTAGAAACCTGGATTCCTTAGTAGCCTACAGGCAGGAAGCAAAGGAATTTCCAGTGGCCACCTTTTCTGGCAGAGCATCATCTAAATTCATATATTTCTGAGAAATATCCTGCTATTGACAATTTTACATATCTAATAGAAAAGGAAAGCAGACCTGATTTTATGGAAATTCCCAGGCATGTCTATGCATTGCCTGGCTCAGGATGGAAAAGAACCATGAGTGTCTGCAATATCAGAGACCAACTTTTGAAATGTTCCTCACAATAATAATGCTTCAGTTTGCCTATCTATAAATAGTGAACAATTTAGATGAAAGATGAACACTGGACCTCTCAACCTCGTTAACATCTGAAGAGCACTTGAGAGTCACTGGCTGTGCAAAGAATGTCTCTTCTCATGCCTGCAATGGGAGATGCCTTGTTTGTGATGCTCTGTGAACTTCCAGACCTCACTTGTCTGAGTTGGGTGTTTTTGATGTCTTAGAGAGATAACTCAAACTCCCCAAAGTAGAAAATCAAGTTGAAACTTATTTCTTTCATGTGGTGTCTTATGCAGAGGTGCTGTGGGTGTTACATTTAAGTTCAGGAGACTAGTAGTTTTGGAAAATACCTTTAGCACAGTCTGTGTGGGTGAGGATGATTTCCCTGTAATCTTTGATTCTCTTATTTTTCTCAAATGATTATGGTCTTCTGAGATGAGACTGTGTCAATGGGAATTTTTGAAAGTTAAGAAAGTTCATGTTCTGTGCTCAAGAGAGATGTGATTCCTTCCTTTCTGTCTGTAAGGGCTAAGCAGTTACTCAGGTAACACAGGAAAAGTTCTCGATGACAATCAATTTTCTCTCCATCAAAAAGTAAAATTTGTGAATCTGTCATCTGCTTCGAGTCAAAGATCATATGTGATTCACTCCTGAACAGGAGAAAAGAATGGAGAAAAGCAGCATTCCTGTAGTACTTACGGTTACCAAATTCCCTGCAACTTCTCCAACACTCTATTTTCTTTAAATTTGTTAGGAACAAGCTCTTCCTCTCTGCCTGTCTGTATCTTCAGGTTGTAAAGGCAAAAGAAGGATTGCACCTCTTTCTTTTCTGCAAACTCAGCTCCCTCTCAGTCCCTTCTGATGGAGGTCTTTGGGCAATACGATATATAAATATTTATTGCTGTGCCATAGAAAAGAGTTTATTTCTCTTCCCAGGGGCATTGGCCCCATGAAACATTATGAGTTCCGAATATTTTACTGCACAGTTACTCCACTACAAGTTCCACCTCTCTTTATTATACAGCAGCTGAACATTACATTCCTCCTCAGGGATGCTGAAGTGTTCTCAAGCTTTTCTAGGGCATGTTTTTCTGGAGTCACACAAAGTTATTTTTTTACTAACTAGAGCATATAAACATCAGTGTGCCAACAGTCTTTGAGGACAAGTGTCTAAATTTGACCAAAGTGAGCAAACCATCTTCAAAACCTATTGCAGTGAAGTTTGTAGTTATGTAGAGCTCTGTTTCACTGAACTGTCAGCCAAGTCTTACACAGGGAGACTTTGCTTCAAAAAACCAAGGGCTGCCTACTCATTCAAGAACTTTCATAGAGCTGTTGGAGTCTTTGAGTCTGTTCTTCTGGGCAGGAGTCAGTGGTGCTACAGTCACCTTCGCCAGTCTGAGACAGTTTTACTGCAAGAAGGACAACGACTGCTCCAGTCCTTGCTGCAGACTCGCTCAGAATGGATGGCTCTAAATAAACTCAGCAGGCCTCTGTTTTCTGGCACGCCTCATAAATCTGCCTATATAAGTCTCGGTACATTCTGCCATCTATTACTCATGTCCATATTAGAGATAAAGTAATTCCCTTTGAAATTCCACTGCTGCCAAAAAACCAGTACATCATAATGCAGAATAAATACTTCTTCGTGTTACACCCCCTTTATTTTTGTGTTCGACCCTCGCATGGGAAAAGGTGGGAAAATGTTGGCAACTTCTCCAGTTTTTTGGGATGGCTCCTGAAAACTTTGTGAGCCCAGAGAGAAAGGGAAGAAACCGATTTTGCAACACCTTGTGAAGTGAGTAATATCTTAAGCACAATATTTTGGAATAATTCTTGCTCCTTTGCTATACACACTGGAGAAAATGTATGCCAAATTAAAATCAATTAGCAGCATTTGTGGGCAAATTATAAAAAAAATTGGTTGCTTACACAAGCTTTAAATAAGGCTTTGCATCTTTGATACAATAACTGCACTTTGCTAGAGACTTTGGGATGATTTTTGTGTGAAAGTTCTCATCTGGAAAATTTCTTACTTAATTTCAGGTTTCTTTCATTCCTCAGTTTGAGGACACCTTGCCTTTTCTCTGAGTCCAGTAGTCTGCAGACAGAGACTGCAAATGGGCATTGGGGAAGCAGGGAGTGCTGTTCAGGTGCTGAAAAATTAATCTAATCACTTTTGGGATCCATTTTAGACGACTAGGCAAAGCTTCAACCTTTTCCCTTGCTTGGGCCAGTGTGCTTTCTCTAATTAGAGAGGTAGGTTAAGTTATCTTCTCATTGCAGCAATTAACACTTGCAGTGACTGCCAGACAATTTTGTAATGATTCAGGAAGAGCATCCAACTTCAGAGAGTGTTCCTGCACTTCTTTGTCAGAGATGAAAGTTCACATTTCAGTGAGGAACAAGCCACTCCAGAGTGCCATTAGACCATCCTTGCTCATAGTGCACAGCATGCTGTATATTAATGTTCTTGCTGTAAATAAAACATTCAGTTTATCCCATACATCTGATTTTCACATCTAAGTGAACAGCCTTGGGTTAGAGTTGGGCATGCAGACAAAAAGCATCACAGCAAAGGTAGACAATAGACTACTCCACTTAATTCAGTGCAAATTAATCTTTCCTGTAGCAGTTTGCTGCAGTGAAATTCACCCATTTGGCTGCCCTATAAACATTGAGACTGCATGTAGCAATGATAATGAATAGTTTCAGGCACTTATTTACAGAACCTAACTGAAAGAAAAACCAAATAAAATTTCTGTACACTCGACATTTTTGATGAATTTGAATGTCAGACAGCTTCCTGTCTCCTGCCATCTCAGCAGGGATTCTGTGTGTCAAGCAATAGAAGCAGAGGAGCATTGCTTCATCATCATGGCATGCATATTTGATAATCCACTTGTGCTTCATGTTACTCTTCCTTTCAAGAGATTTTAAGGGGAATCATTTCAGATGCATGCAACTGTTACCCTGCTTCTCCATGGATTACCTTTTCTAGCTTTTGTCTTTACTCACTGTGTGTCAGAGCATACTTCACCTCATGTGCTTCTCCTTCTAGGAGAAGTATGAACCATAATTAGGTGTATGTGGCAATAGCCTACTGCTAAGATATGTTTACACATTAACTTTTCAAAAATACAAACATAGGGCATGATTTTTTAATGGGAAAATAGGCTGCATCACTTTTTCTCATTTCTTTCAGTGTGACTTAACACTACCTGCAATCAACCTGAATTAAATAAAGTTGAACAAATTTTAAACTTAGATAAGTGTTTACATACATACTAATATAGGTTTATCTGGATTGTTTAAAACTGCATCATGGTCAAGACTTCTGTTCATCCTGTACTATCCCAATGAACTCTGTAGACACAAGTGAGAGAAGAATGTGGTCTGTGACATTGTATTGGCAAAAAGAAAAGGATTGTTGCAAATAAATTCTGAATAAAAATGCAAATAAAAACTGAAACCAGTCATTTTTTAGTGGACACTATTCTGGAAATCTTTAATCCCCAATGTCAGATGCAAGTAAAGACAGGATTGTAATGGAATCATAACCAAAGCTTCTGCAATTTACCAAATAGATAACATTCAATAACATGAAGTGACAGCAGTCTTGAAATTCTAATGATTTAAAGCCATCAACATTCAGAAACAGGTTGAAAAATAACAACGCAAATTCTTATGATTCATGTAAATCTCTCCTGGTCTGTCTGGAAAGAGTATCCTGTTAAATGCAGTACCATTAAAAGCCCCCTGCTAAGAAGCAGCCAAGTGATACCCAGGGTCTAGCCACATTTTAAAAATACATCCTCTACTTAGAATGGAATTCAATGAACATGGTTAATTCACTGCATATCCCTAAACAGCTAGGCTGTGCCCCTAATGCAAACAGTGGAGGGCACATGGAAGAGCTGCAGTACTCAAGTCAGACAAAAAAAATATGGATTAAAGTTTTAGCAAGTGGGCTAGAAAGAGCATAGGTCTCAGCCCAGCTAGATTCCAAAGACAGTAGTAAGACACTTTAATTACATGATTGATGTGGGCTTCAAAAGCAGGCACCAAATCCACAATGACCCCAAGGTCACAGGCATTATCCGAAGGATAAAAGAAATACCACAAATGGAAACTACCACAGATGACACCTGAGACCTCTGCACCAGTGAACTAATCAATAGCAACTCGGTTTTGTCTGTGTTAAGTTTAACAAAATTTGAAGTTACCCGTGATTAAATATCACAGAGGCAATTACACAAAACATCGAACTTCTTTGTAGGCTCTGAAGGGACTGAGAGGATATCTGAATATCGTCTGCATACAAATGACACAGCAAACAGGGCAGCTGAATACTGTTAAGTGAGAGGAGTATATAAATAGAAATTAAAATTGAAACATAGGAGAATCACAGCCTTCCTAAAGAATGGATTCCCTCCAGCAGAAGTGAATTTTGTCAATACGTACGAAAGAGCGAAGACAAACTAGTCCAAGCTCCCAAATGGAATTAAAGAAAGGCCTGATAAATAGTCACTGGAAAGTCAACATCTAGTAAAATATATGAGCTGCTAAGTAATTTAAATATTTTATTCACTTTCATTAATACGTCTGGAAGCAAAAAGTCCCGGTGAAAGAAGTGGCTGTATTCCATGGAAAAGGAAAAGCTTAATCCATGTAGATGTATTAGTGATGTGCTCGGCCTCTCTCCACAGACACGTGAAGTATTGTTGAATAGCCATAATGCTCTAATATGGGAAGACAATCTCCAATCAATGATTTTGTCTCTTGAAAGGCGGGGCAGTAATGACTCCCAGCATCTCATCTGCCTCTGGAATAAGAAAAAGGCCAGGCACTGACGGAAAGTGGAGTCAGGTCACGGTTGAAGGAGTGAGAGGAACTTTGCGAACACATTCAGGCCAGATGGAAGCTCCACTTGACAGGGAAAACATCAGGACAAGAGTAAGAAGAACAAGCAAAGGTCTGCGAGTGGGAAAAGTTCCAGACAAATGGTGGCAATGGCCAAAAAAAATCTAGGCCATTTCCAAAATTTAACTTGGGAATTAATAATGATTTATGGCTGTAAAACTGACGTTAATTAAAGTAATTTTAGCAGTATCCTTATCACTTCCATTTGATGTTATTACAGCTAGGTGGGAAGAGCATACAAATTACCCAGAGAAGGACTTTTAGCTCACCTATGGGGTTTTTTTCCTATCATCTTTGCATTTCTTGACCACGTTAGTGCAGGATCTGAGCCAAAAGCAGTCACAATGGGATATGGATAGAGGATGAAAACTTCCTAAAACACTGAGGGATTTCAAGGAAGGACTGTAACAGAGTTCAACAGAAGGCAATGTTAGGGAAGAGAGCTTAAAATGATCTCTGAAGTAAAAAAATTCAGAATATCAAGTATCTAGGGCCTTACTGGGGATTTTATGTTGGTTTTGTTTGGGTTTGGTGTGGATTTTGTTGTTGTTGTTGTTGTTGTTGTTGTTGTTGTTGTTGTTGTTGTTGTTGTTGTTAGGGATCTAACTGATCCCAAATACCAAATACTGAGAAAATAAATGCAAAGACAGTTGTTCGTAAAAAATCAATTCTTTGTTTCTAATAAATCAGGACAAGGAGGAGGGATCAACCATGGACCATATGTTTCCTCTGCCACCTTGATTTAGTGGCAAAAATTGACCTTTGCTCTTGGGTTCAAAAGTCCAGGCCTTCTGTGAGCTTCCATAATGAGATGTCAGCTGTGCGGCAATAATGTAATGAAACTCAGGTGTGGATTTAGCAGGACAGCCAAGGGGGATGTGACCTCCTTCCCTCCCTGCCATTCCCCCTCTCCCTTGCCCTTCTTCATCCATTCTGCCTGCCCACCCCCATGCCAGCACTGGGAATGGGTTGCCTGCCTCCGGGTCCGTGTCGTCCTTCTGTGAGTCCAGCAAGGAGGCACGAGAGGCCTTCTCTCCTGCAGGAGAAGATCCAGGGCTCAGGTCTCCTGTGTAGATCAGGTAGTGCCAGCCCTTGGAATGGTGCTATCTGCGTCTGCTGTCTACAGGATTAGGTTCAGGAATGGGCTGTGGGAGCCTGGTGGGACTCAAAAATAGTTCCCAGCTCCAGGCACATATTGCAGCCAGGTTACAAATATTGAGTGCAGAATGTGAAGTCTTGGTTCCCATCCCTGCCTCCATGGCCTGATGCCCATAGGAAGGAAACTCCAGGAGCTGCTTGGAAGGGCTGTGAGAGGGGTCGACTTGCTCAGGTCAGGTCCCAGGTCTGGACAATTGTTGCTTGTGGAGATTCAGCTGTGGTGGGGGAAAACTTCCATGTGTGATCCCATATCAGTAACATAAAAACCAAGAGAAGGAATTAATTCGTAACTTGATCAAAAATTGTCTACATTTTGCATGTGAAATAGAATGTTTAGGACAGTAAGGACTGAGAGAAACCCACTCTATGTTCTTAGGAACTCCTGTACAGAACAAGATCCTAGTTATGCTACCTGATTGCAAAAAATCCAAACCTGCGTCATCTCTAGACCAGGGAACAACTTTAACTGCATGTGTACACGGTTTGAGATATATCCTTATTTTAACTATTGTGAGTAGTTACAATGATCACCACTGCTTCCTCTAATTTTTTATAGAATTCTCCCTTTGTTTTCAGTTTTGCGTTTGGAATTTTTTCTTATTTGGTTTGCTTGTAAGGTTTGGGTGGGTTTTTTCTGTGACATCATCAGAAATACAACTATAATATTTGCATTTAAGTCCCTTCTTGAAGTTCTTTCCTGGCTCTGTGGTATATGAAAACAGCTCTTAACTCTTTCTGATAGCTAAGCCAGGCCACTAACTCTTTCATAACATTCTGGCCTTTCTATAAGGAAAGCAGACATCAGTGTTTCACAGCGTCTCCTAACCACCAGTATTATATGGACAAAATACACGGCCCCAGAATGACCTTCTCATTAGTCCTTCTTGGTTTTGATATGATTTCTGGTTAAATACTATTTAGATCAGAAATAAGACATGTAAGCACTGGTATTCATAAAATGGTTCTCAATTTTTTACGCACCACTTTCACATCTCTAATTTTGGAATTTCCAGACACTTAGGCTTCAGAAAGTTGAGGATTAGGCTGCCCTGTTTTGTAAATCTGGGATAAATTGTGTCTGCTTGTTTTCAGCAATATCTGTATGCTTATGCTGCTAATAATAGTTCACATATGTATCTTTGATCCTATGGTCAGGACTGGTAAGCTAATTATGCTTCAGTGGGAGCAGTTGATTTGGAGCAGATCTTATTTCTCTTCTTTCCTATGTTTTCATATTTTTGGGAACAATTGCACTAAGAGATTCCTTAAAAATCTGTATTGCTTGAGCAGGAATCATACAGGTGACCTCTGCCAGGTCTAGCTACAGTGGTCTGAGACATAGCAGCCCAGCTGCAGACAGCTTATTACTTGCAGCAAAGGATGCAAGGGCAAATATTTGCAGGTTCTCCACTGCCAGCAGTTCACAGTCCAACATGTGGAATGCAAGCAGTGTTGGGCATTGACAGCTCAGTGGCAGCTAAGTAGGGTTCCTCCAAGCCAGAAAGTCAGTTTTCTGTTTTTTGTATCAAAAATGCCATAAAAGAAAGGACTTTTCTAGTTCAAACCCATCCTGACAGGGCTGGTGTGCTGCAAAAAGACCATGTTTCTCTATCAGCATGGCCACAAAGTTGCAAGCTTTTTCACCCCTCCATTTTGTCCATTTTCAGTGAAAATTCTTGCCTACCCTCCAGTGCAGGCTCCAGAGCTCTGTAGCATCTCTTTCTCTTTGGGCACTGACATCAGAGCTTGGCCATTAGGTCTACAAGCAGCAGTAACAGCAGATGCCATTGCAGTCTAGCCAGAACCAAGCCTCAGGCCAAACCCAGCTGTATGGGGCACCCATACACATAAGCTCTGCTGGGAAAAGCTTAACACTTCCCCTCCTTGCCTTGGAGCTCTTGGAGAACACACCTGTGTGTGTGCTGGTCCCTGCTTGCCTTTTCCATGTGGCCCAACAGTGGGCAGGGAGCTGATGCCAAGCCTCAGTGCAGCCCTATCCTTCTCCCAGCCCTGCCAGGCACGGACACACGCTGCTGCTGCTGCTGCTGCTGCTATTTCTGTTGCTCAAGAGAGAGGCAAAAATAGCACATGGTACTCGTCATGCCAAGATTCCCGGGGCATTCTGGCCTGCCCGTGGCATGGCACTTTTTACAAAGCTATTTCCTGGGTCACCAGTTGACCTTGGAAAAGGAAAGCTGGCCCTGTCTAAGTGAGCTGCCCCAAAATATTCCTGCCATGAGGCAGGGCTGGTGGCCTGGTGTGCACAGGGAAGACAAGCAGGGAGCTGTCTAGAATACCAGTGACACGTGCTGGCAGAAAATCACCACTGCATGCTTTTGCTAATTTGGCTATGCCTCCTCATGCTCATTTCTGAACTGGCTTAGATCTGCCTTGCCTGGTGATCCAGCCAGTGACAGCTCTGATACCTGAATCACAGAGCCATGGCTGGTAAGGGCTGCTGCAAGAGCTTCCAGGGGCTTCTCCTCCCAGCAGAACTTGCACCCTGACTTTTCAAAGCTGTCACTAATTTTTCTTTACTGTCATACGTGTACTAGGCTGCTACTCTTTCTTCTAGTGGCAGAGGTAACTTTCACAGCACTAGTATGGAGAAATTGTATCCTGGTAGTCAAGTTAGTCAATACACTCCATGGCAAAAGACTCCTGTGAATTTTTCATTACAAATCTCCCACAGCTTCACTGTTTGTTGTAAGGTTTTGATATCCAGCAAAAAGAAACACCCTCAAGCATCAGAAGTGTCTTTTTTTTCCTAAAACTCTCTTCTGCTACAGTTGAGCTACAAGTTAAAGAAGTTAACACATTTCCTTCTCTTGAATATGTACATCATATGCACAAGTTATAATTTTAACCTTACTTGAAATATTCTATAGAAATCCAAATGATGTAATTTCACTACTGTGCTGGTTTTGTCTGGCATAGAGTTAATTTTCTTCACTGTGGCTGGTGTGGGGCTATGTTTTGTATCTGTGCTGAACACAGGTTTGATAATATAGAGATGTTTCTGTTATTGCTGAGCAGAGCTTGCATAGAGCCAAGACCTTCTCTGCTTTTTGTGCTGCCACACTGGAGAGAAGACAGTGGCTAAATGGGAAGGTGGGAGGGGACATGGCTGGGACAGGTGGCCCAAACTGACTAAAGGGATATTCCAGACCCCATGGCATCACACACAGTATATAAATGGGGGCAAAAAGGGAGAAGAAGGGATGTTTGGAGTGATGGCATTTTGTCCTCCCAAGTAACTGTTGCTTTGCTTAGATGTGTGCCTTTAGTTTTCCCTATTAAACTGTTCTTGTCTCAACCTACAAGTATGCTGGCTTTTACTGTTCTGACTCTCTCCCTGATCCCACTGGTGGGGGAATAAGTGAGCAGCTGCCTGGGGCCTGGATGCTGGCTGGGGTTAAACCACATCAACTATAATTAAAATTGAAGCTGAAAAATAAAGTACAATCACAGGTGGTCTCTAGTCAATATGAATTCTGATACTATTTGAAAAAATCTGTTTGAAATTGCTGATCTTCCTTCTGACAGCAGGATCCCTTGCACTACAGAGCTCATCGATCAAAACAGGATTTGCTTGCAAAATAGTGATTCTCTCATCTTGTGGTCTTCAAGTCTACTTCTGTAGGTCAGATTAAGAGAAGTAGGCTTTAAATTTTTGTTTCCTTATTTTATGCATGATATTAATTACTCTGCCAGGGGATAGAATAATATTGCTTTCAAACATGCCAGTGCTATGGACCAACAGGCTCCAATCTCAGCCATACTGACTTGTCTGCCCACAGACCGTAAGCTCTGTCTTGACAGCTGCATATCCACCCTTTAGGCCGCATTTTAAACCAAAACAACCCCTCAAATTCCAACCCCCTAGCCCTGTTCTCCACCAATCTTAGAAATTGCATAACATTTCATTAGAAATTTTCCTGTGATCTTTGGCATATCATCTTTGTTCCATACTTTTTCCACTACTGACTACAAGTATTGGTTATTTTCATTTAAAAGATTTGTATGCGCCTACGATCATGGTATTTGGATGCATGACAGTACTATTCTCAGCTAGAAAAGAATCCAAATAGGACCAAAGAGATGATGGAGGAGCCAAGAAAAAATTCAACATCTTAAATTTGTTACTTTTGTAGATTTTTTGTTAGAGTGAATATATTTTAAGTCAGGCTTGCTGGCAAAATGCATGATAGCCATACAAATTGTACAGCCTGGCAAAAATGCCTCCAAATTAAAGAGTTTGAAATCAAGAGATGATGAATGTAGATCACATTCAGATCCTTAAAATATTTTCAGTTGCAGAGGCTAACCTGGGCATGCCCTAAAGCATAAATCTTTAATTTGTCATTAGACATTAAGGACTAAAGGTGATTATTAGAGAATAATGGTGTACTTAATGCATTATGAATGGCTTGGATGCATTGCACCCACCAAGCCAATGTGAGAAGGAAATGAAGGACTTGTCTTATTTTCAGAAAACCAAAGCCAGGTACCTTTGTGTCGATAGTTTTGGGAGTATGAAACTTACCCTACAAATTACAGTTCTTTAAAAAAAAATCATATATAACAATAATAATAATGAATGTCTGCAGCAGCTAACTTAGGACCCAACAGCAACATGTGCTTTTTTCTCAATGTGAAACATTTGTACTTTCTGCACTCAGCTGGATATGCTTGTGCCACGAATTTGAGGCACCCGAGGCTCTGATTCCCATGACCTATTAAGAGTCATGCAAAGCAAAGAACTTGTATAGCACAACAAATCCCTGTCTTCATATTTCCCTCCTGACAGGCAGGGCCAGAGAGCTAGAGCTCTGGTGCTGCTTACAGGGCTTTTCACACAGGAGTTATCCTCTAGAGGCTCTTTCCACAATGTTTAAGATCCTTTTAGATAGAAGAGTGGCTAAAAAAACCCCATAAGCCTTAACATAATTGATGATCAGGTTTGTTGTGTACCTTGCAAAATATTAAGACACCAAAGTATTTAAGAATTAAAGGCAGCAACGAATTTGTGCATTAAATTTTGAGCATGGCTATATTTCAGCAATGAAAAATAAATATTCTGAGTGACATTACAATGATGAGCATTGAATAAAAAAGATCAGGATGTCTCAGGAATTATTAGCCAAATGCAATGTAGTAAGGATATATTCATTTTGAAACAGGATATGCAAGAATGGTGAGAAAATCTGCTCATTACTCCAAGTAAGCAAATCTTTAGTTTTTATAATTGATATCAATGTCTCTTAGAACTTAAACTTCTTCCCCTGAGATTCCAACAGACACCAAGGCAGTTTTACATTGACCACATCAATTGGTTTCAGCCACTGCTTTAAAACCAAAGCCCAGAACTTGTGCTGATGTCACTAAGCTTGCTATTTCTATGAGTATGAAAAAGGATTCTCCCAGGTCTATATGCCAACAAAGCAGGCAAGACTTTAATCAGTGATGCAAACAGTTTATGGCAAGCATCTGACAACAGACAATTTATAGAGGCAAGAGAGAAATTATACTATAGAAAATCATACTAATTAATGGTCATAGCATATTAATAATCAAATTATCAAGGTAGCATCGATGGCAAGAGAGAGCTTTGATACAAACATTGATCACACCAGTGGATATTAAATACACAAGAATTATAGAAGGAGTGTGGCTGGATTTAGGCATGTATTGGCTGCAATACTTGCAAATTCTTAACAAAGTATCTGATGTTGGCATGAAGCATGACCATATGGAGACAAATCTGTCAGAAGAAACTTTAAGTGGCACATAACTATCATCCTAAAGATTCTGAGGGAAGGAGCTGCCAGTTTTGATCAGCTAGATCAACTTGGCCTACTGGTAATGAAGTAAAAGTCAGAAGCACAACCCTCAACTCATCCAAGACCACTCTTGAGGTTCAAGAGTTTGGCTTTCCATCCTATACACAGACACATCTGAGGGGGTCTGACATCAGTTGTAAAGTTAGAAAGGCTTGTCTACAAAATATCAGCAGGAAAACAGGTTTTTGTGGTTGGAGATTCTTAGAAAGCAGCTTTCTGAGAGAGATCTGGGAAGAACAATGTGGGACAAAGGTTTTTTTGCCATGTCTTTCAACAGGCTTAAAGGCTTTAATGGTTGTTAACCAGAAGCTCATACAAAATGCTAAATGAGCCCATAGCAAGTTGCAGGTTTTCAGTACCATTTGTACACCACTGACTGACCTGTAGGTGCTGGGCTGTTTTTTGCTGCCTGTTTTCTGCCTGTACTGGGGCCAGCAGAGTGGATCTGAGTGCATCTCAGCTTCTCTGAACCTTCCACTGGGTTTCACTCTGGGCTCCAATGAGCAGGAGTGGGGCAAAGCAGCTCAGTAGCAGGATCATCCATGTTCAGCCTGTAATTGCAGACATATGAGATCCACCCAGGAAAAAGGTGAATAAAAAAACTCATTTCTAAAGCTGGACAAGGCCAGTTATGGAAGGGCAGAAAGAAATAAGGAGAGGCTGTGTAGCCAGGGGTCAGTGGTTTAGTTACACGTGTTGGACTGATGTGCTCTAAAGCTTTGATTTGGATGAAGTGCAGCCCACTCTTTCCTTCCCTTCCCCAACGTGCAGGTTCTTGGTATGGGTAACCCATAGGAGTAGAGCCTTGTGAAGTAGTTCCAAACCTAGGACTTCCTCTTTCCAAACCTCAGCCACACGAGCAATCTGAGTTTGCTTTAGCCTGTCCATGGCTAGGTAGCAATTACAGCTTATAACCTGAAGGCCTTTCAAAAGAGATTCTGGACTGATTGTTCTTTCTTTTACTACTATAACAGACAATAAATCTAGATAAAATAGTGCAGGTCCTCTGTGCATCCCCATGCCTTCGTTTCCTCAGTTTCTGGAGAACTGTCCAGGCTGAGGCACAAATTTCCCAGGTTCTTTCCTTTCTTCTCCCCCTCTTACATATGCCTCTCTGCCAGTCTCTGGAATCTGCTCTCTTTTGGGAAAACAACCTATTATTTCTCCTTCAGCTCTCTAAAATGGCTTCCTAGACTTTGGTGGCTGCAAACCTCTTTTTTGTATTGGTAGGTTTATTTCTCATCAGCTTTTGCTCCCTGGAAACTGATCCACAAACAAGGAGCAAACTCCCTTAAGTTAGTTTTAAGGGCCAAAACATTTTTCATGGTAGTATTCCACACAAAATAGGCATCTTTGAGGAAGATGGTAAGAAATCATAAAAGAGCAGGAAAGAGAAAAATCCTACAGAAAACAATGCTGCTTTGCCCTTATTGCATTGCATTTATTTACAGTATATATTCTTACATTGTTATTACGCAGGAGAACAGACCTATTTGTTGTGATTAAGAGCACATTGAGCTGAAGATTCAGCAGCATCCCCACTGAGGGGGCATAAGCATGCTGATGTCACCCTGCCACAGCCTGGGGCTCCTTTAGAGCTCCTGGGGCCAGGACAGGCTCTGGCAGAGCACACGGGGCTACCAGCAGCAGGCTGTGACTCCCTTGGTGCGAGGGAATTGATGTCAGGAGTAACTTTTGGTGGCAGAACGGACATGGCTCTGAGCAGCCAGTGAAGATGTGAATTCAGGGAAGTGCTTGTGGAAAGAGCGCAGAGGAGACTCAGAAGGGAGACTGCATTAATCAGTATTTCTGTTTGCACTGAGGGAGATCCAGGCTGGAAAGCCTCTGCTCTGCCTTCTTTGAGGCTGCTTATTCCTACTAATTACTAATTACTCACACTAATGAAGAGAAGGAAGATATGCTTCCAAGTATGATTAGAAAATCAGTGGTTGGGAGCTAACTCAATGGACCTGCAATGACTTCCTTGACTTCTTAGTATGAAATTGGATACCTCTTGTCACCTTTTTATGCTGTGCTTCTGAAGAATTTATGGGAGCTAAAATAAAATAAATGTTAACCTTATTGAGAAAAAATATTAGGCTGAAACAACCATATGAAAGATGTCTATGAACTGTCTGGTTCTCTGTGGAAGCTTACTTCAGGAACACATACTTATTCAGAGGTTTTAACTGCAGTGCTTTTATTTGATATATGGATCCTAAACAGCATTTACTTATTCTTCCCCTAAATGCAAGGAAGCAATAGAAAAGACAGGAAAAATAAGCAGAAAACCCATAATTCCAGGGAAGGGAGCTGTAACTTATACCATGTTTACTGGTTTCACCAAATCCAACTGCTGCAGTCATCTGGCAATCAGTTGCTGCCAGAGAAGAGAGGAGTGAGGATATGTGAGAGGTTCTACTCTGTAGACACCCAGCAGACCCATGAGCCTTTCATTATCTTTTTCTTTCCCCTGTCCAGTTGACAAGGTGATTGCCAGAGTGACTTTGGTCACTGGCACCTGGTGTCCAGCCAGGGACAGCCCACCACACTGTCCTAGCTGCATTTCTAAAGCAACAACAAAAAAGCATACACATTGAGTTTAGCTTCCAAATTTCTTTTGTAATGTTTGGAATATGAAGTGAAAGATTTTGATGTTCAGTCTTTGAAAGTGACTGCAGCAGAAGGGATAATGAAAACAACCCTTCACTGAAATTTGCTGTTTGGCAGGTACCAAGCACTCGGCTTTCAGTCACCTGTGCAGCTGAGCAGAGAGAAGGGCACAGCCTTTTGCAGGCTGGTAGTGCCTGGTGCAGTTCTGGCCAGAGACAGGGAGCAGAGTGACACCCTGCTCATCACATTGCTGGATCTGGTGCCCATGGAGAGAGGACAACATCAGAAGTGGTGAGATACTTGCTTTTAATGCTTGGCTATGAACCACGCTTTAGTTGTTGAGATGTTTTTGTCGCCCTTTTCTCCCTTCTGCTGCTTTTTAGTTCTGTAAAGGCTCTTAGATCATAGCTCTGAGACACAAACAATCAGTTGTGGTATATCTTTACAATGTCTAATACAATGGTATTCTGAAAATAGCCTCATATTTCATTTACTACAGCATAAATTATACTACTCTAACAAATTTTGAGACTATAAAGGAACATCCATTATTTCTGTGTTATCTCAGCTAAAATTATTGTGCTGCATTATACCACATTTCTCATCCCTGTTATTTAAAGTAATTTACAACAAATGTGATGTGAAACTTCAGAGAAATCCCAAGCAATGCATTTTATGTTGTCTGACAGCAAAAANACAAAAAAAAAAAACAAAAAAAAAAAAAAAAAAAAAAAAAAAAAAAAAAAAAAAAAAAAAACAAAAAAAAAAACTGCTTTAATTTGAACATCCAAATAACATAATCTGCTCCTAGTGCATATAAAACTCAAATAAATGCTCCTCTTGGTACAGTAAAAAAACCCAAAGTGGCTAGATCTTATTTACCATGAGGGAGGACCTGCTGACTGAAAAGCCTTCGGTCTCAGTGTGTCTGTGCTGACCATTTGCTCTTCCTCTGGAAGCCAGAGAAGAGCAAAGGGACAAGCAAAGGGACAAGCTGTCAGTGTCTCAGCACCCTCTGCACCTGCACAGCTCCCAGCATGGACTGGGAGGTGAGACAAGTGTGACCAGTCAATGGGAACATCCTCACACCTCAGCAAAGGTCCTGGGGACCTGGATTGCCTCTCTGTCCCTCCACTGGATGTGTTGACCATGTGTACATTGTTTGAAGAATTCAAGCTCACCCTCTGCCCATTCAATTATTAAGAGATGAGAAAACCCTCTGTGTGGATCATCTTTTCCATTTTTATAGCACTTACAAATAGACACAGTGGGGTAATCCTGACAAAGCTAGGTATCACCAACACAGGAAGAACAAACAATGAGAACTATGGAAGGGTTAAAGAGTGCTTGTTCCTGTGCTACGATGGAGTAGATGAAGTGTGGCTCTCTAGTAAAATGTGCTTGTGTACTTGGACTCTTTTCATCCTGCACTCACCCCGCTGCAATCTGCTTACCATGACAAAAGTCACCAGAGACGCAAAGTGCTGTGATAATGAGAGAGCTGTAGGTAACTTCCAATCAGTCCCCTGTGGCACATTTGGAGTTTACTAGCCATAGGATATAGTGGTTTCTCCATGCAATGGCTGCTGACTCCACATTCCTTCTTCAGTAAATATATGCAACCACCGAAAAATAAAATTCAGGTTTACCTTAAAAGAGTGCTGAGCACATCCTTCTTTGTGTGCCTCATGTTTATCCATCTTGCAATCTTGGGAAATCAGAGTATTGGCTTTTGTTATAGTAATCTCACTGCTGGAAGCAACCATCATTTGGCTATTGGAAATTTTATGTAATTAGTAATTTATGGCTCCTAATTTTCTCAGACACTTTTTGCAAGTGAAGCTGCAAATAACATCATGCCAAATATTAAACCTCTGGAAGCAGCATATGCAGCCTTTCAAAGACCAAAATTATACCTCCTTAGAAGTTTTAATCCCCTAAAAAATATTTCTTAAGAATGATTTCTCTGTATGTAAGGTGCTGACATAAATTATAATATAGTGAAATTAATAATTAATGATTTTTTAATTTGTTTTTTTCCCCATTATATTTTTATCAATTAGTGAATGTATTACTGTAGTAATAGTTTTATTCCTCCTAAAACACACACCTGAAATTACTTCATGGGGTAAAGTTTTAAAAGCTATGCTACATGTTTCTTTTTGCACTTGTTTGCAAGTTGCCCAGGTTACCTCTGGTAACACTCTTTGCGAGATACAGAGATGTGAAACCCTTTTAGCCATCTCATGACATTACCCTTAAATTATCGTTCCTGTTTTCAAGAGAAAGAGGAATGTGTTTAACATTTCCTTTCATTTTGCTCTGCTTTTAAGTATCCTTAACACTGTGCCAGAATTAAAGTCAAAAGTTAACACCATACTAATGGGGTTAATGTGTGGTCAAAGTCTGCATTTTTTTCTGCCAGAAAAGCATTTGACATTATTCTTGTTGAATAAAGACAGTCAGCAGTGATAGTTGCAAGCCTGCAGCTCTGAAAAGGAAAGCCAGGCTGTTTGCACACACTGATTGCTGTATTCCTTTGTTCCAGGCAGGGCAGGCTGCGCCAAGAGCTGGTTTTATTCCTACTTCCAAGTGCCATGCTGCTGCTTTGCAGTGCAAGGAGCACTTCGGAGGCACAAGGGCCCCAGGTACAAATATAATGATGTGACTATTTATTCTCTGTGTTGATCCACTGTAGCTCTATTCCAGCTTCATCCCAGCCGATTTCCATGGTGTTATATTGCCCTCGGCCTGGCAGCAGTGTGGTGATGGATCAGGAATTCCTTTCCCCAATTTCCTGTGCACAACACTGAATTTTCTAGGTAGCCTGTTCAGAGACCTCTGCATTCCCTTATGCTGTAAGACAGATGAGGATGAACAGGAGCCAAAAGGAAAGGCAAAACCTAGAGAGAAGCCATCTGCCCTCTTTCCACCTCCTCACGGAAGTCTCCCGGTAGTGACACTGTGAGCTCTGGACCTGGCTAGGAAGGGTCAGCTGAGTTTAAGAAGGAAACATTTTTCAATGCATGGCTCCCCATTAGGAACCCAGCAAAAAAGGGAGACAACAATGATGATGTTCCTCTAGCTTGCTTTCTACTGCCCAGAGGGAGAATTGGGAGAGATGAAGGTGCAGCCATGGCACAAGGGTAGGGTTGATGTCTGTGGCCTCAAGGACATGAGGGCGGGGAGCCAGGGTATCCATACAGCTGCTAGGAAGTTCCCCTGGCTCCAGGAGGTCCTACAGACAAATGCTTTAAATTATTTCTGCCTTTCAAGGACTGGCAAGTCTCACCTACAGTACTGACATCTGCTCTCCTTTCAGCATGAGATTCACAGGTCTGGGAGTCAGACTCTTTCAGCTCTGTGCCAATTTTTTTTAGAGAAAACACCACCCAGAGGCCATATTAGCTGTACATAGAAGGGGTTTTGAGAAGATAATGTGCTTCTCAGATCTTCTGCTTGCCCTTAAAGCAAAATTGATAGGTTAATTAAACCAGACATATGCAGGTTCTCTCCATGGAGGGCTTTGCTGTGGGAGTGTGGATTTGCACCAGGAAGCAGCACCAGGGCATCTCCTTGACCAACCCTGTCCTGCAGACCCCAGCAAGATGGGCCAGGCTGGGCTGGGGATGGTGACCAGGGTCAGCCAGAGCCCAGCCATCTGTTGGCACCCTGGGGCTCAGCCAGGAAAGAATCCCCTGGGATGGGATGGGATGGGATGGGATGGGATGGGATGGGATGGGATGGGATGGGATGGGAGTAGGGCAGTGCCAGCTCAGCGGGGCCCAGGGCCAGGGCTGCAGCACCCAGTCTGCATATCAAAGAAGTTCTCATTACTAAAAGAAACAGAATGTTTTGGTTAATCCAGTAGAGAAGGGGTACTTAATTAATTTCTACTGAGGTCTGCTGGGAAATTCTTCTAAGGTCTGTTAATTCTTACTGAGATTTGATCAGCAGGAAGCAATGCAATGGTTCTGCTCTGCCTTCATGATTCGCAGCCACTTTCTGAGGGAGCAGGGTAATGGGAGGAACTCCTGGGCTGCCTGCAGATAAGGTGAGGTTTGGGTAAAATGTGCTCATGAGCTGGATGAGAAGCTGCTGTTTGAGTGCCAGCACAGCACTATGTCTTCAGAGATGTAAATGAAAGTTACAGGTGAGAGCACAAATAAAAATGGATGGTTCATTCAACATTATAATCTTTTCCAGCAGAAAAGCCTGCTTAGCAAGTTCCTGATCTCTCCCTTGTCTCACCTCCATTAAGGCAATGACCACCAGAATTTCCCAACCCTTCAGCCAAGCTGTTGCAGCTCTTTGTGGAGACACTCCTTGAACCCAGTCAGTGAAATAATCAATTTTTTTAAACAAATTAGGAAAAGAAAAAGGAACTATTTCAGGTGTAACCACATATGGAGCATGCTGAGCACTTACAGAACCATGGTTCAGGGAAAGTGGAAGAGGGCAGACAGCTGTAAAACCCTTTTATGAGCCTCATTCTTAGAGCAATCTGCTAAAGAAACACCCAAATGCCCATAACTCCCAGCAGAAATTCCTTCATATCATTGTATCACCACAGGTACCACATGCCTTCCATTACAAAATCCAATATCATGTTGTTTCTCAAAATCACTGGGCTTCCTCCAAGCCAACCAGAACTGCAGACACTGGAAGGATGAATCTGCTGAAAATTATTCATCTACAATAAGTCAGGTGTTTCCAAACACAAAGGCATAAGAGATGCTTTGTTTTTACTCTATGAAACTGTTCTAGCAGCCCTTTATTTGGGGGAGGTTTCAAGTACAAAATTCTCCCGTCTTACAGAACCCTGATTCACACCCCTCTCAGGTACCAGGGGCCAAGGAATTTAGGCATATATAGAGATACCCCTATTAAGGTTACATGGGGAGCATTAATTCTGGTATTTCTTAGTTTTTGCATGTTTGCCTGAAATAAGCAAGATCTGCTGTCCTGTGGGCTGCTGGAGAGAACCAGATCTCAGTCACCCAGTCTTTTTGCCTTCATATAACTTCATTAGCTCTGCATGCCTGTTGTAGAAATGTCTAAATCAAAGTTGTTCATGTTAAGAGAAAGCAACTTCTTTAACTGAAAGCAAACTTTCTCTGATCATATACAAGGTTATCTAGATGTAAGTTAAGCACAAGAACTGCAGTTATCAATATATCTAGTGACAACTCTGTCCAATTGGTTTGGTTGCTTTGTTTCAAGAGCCAGCCAGGAGCTAAATTAATCCAGCTACCATTGCTTGTACTTTTAATCTAATGCAAAAGCAGAATTTCAGACTTGTAAAAGTGAAAGGCAAGCATCTACCCATCAGTGGTACTACCTAACTGCCCATACTGGGTAACTGTGGAAATAATAGCAGACAATACATTTAATTCCTAAGGCTGAACAATCAGGAACCATTACAGGAATATGGAAGACACGAGTAAAGCAATTAAGGTAAGTGGAATGTCTTTCATTACTTGTATCAAACAAGTGAACTGTTCAGAAAGATGGGCCAAGTTGGCGAACTTGCTCAAAATAAATGGCCAATGCAACTTTCCATGTGTGCTGACTGAAACTCAGACACTGCTAGCTGGCCTGGCTCCTTGTCAGCCTACTCCTGTGGCACTCAGCTCCTGAGTGTTCTAAATAAGAACATTACTTGTTTTGAGTGAAATGAAAGTTAAAGTGACAGTCACAAATGTAAAGTAAATGACTAAATTTTGTTTGTAGAGAAAGCTGAGCACTTATTTGCAAACACATAAGGAAGAAGTGGCTTCTGTTCAGCAAGACTGCTCCAATGTGGGTAGTTACTCATTTGCTGAAGTGTTCACAAGATCAGATCACAACATCCAGAAACTCAGCTGCTACACCCAAACATTTTTCCCACAGCACCCAGTTCTTAGTCACTGCTCTCCAGGGAGAGCAGACGGTGTAGAGCAGCAGTCATTGTGGTCAGTGTGTGGCTTATTTAGTAAAAGAACTTATTTTCCTCATTTTCCATGATTCATATTTCAAGGCTGCATTATTAGTTTATGTCAAACTAGATTTATACTAAATCAAAAGCTGCAGAAAGGCTTGTCATTTGCTCTGAAGCCTAGTGTGAGAACACTGACCTCACATATGTACAGGCTAACACTTAATTTGGGATCAATAGTATCAAGTTTATCAGTGATCAGTCTTTTCAAAAGGTACAAAGGATTTGGGATAGCTCCATCACAGAGATTCCTTCAGGCAGTGTGATACTGAAAAAGCAGGTCCTCCACCATTCTGAAAAGCCAGTGGCTCCCTGAGACATGTCAGAAGGGTCTCCTGAGACCCCGTGCCACTTTGGAATATCTTTGCCAGTTATTTTAGTTACCCTGCAGAGAAAACGCCCTGTCTAACCTGCTGCTGTTTGCTACCACCCCTATGGAGCCTGCAGTGCTTTTGGAGGTGGGTAAATAATGACATTTTTAACCTGTCATAATGTTTATTTAGCCAGTAGTTAACCAGCTGATAGTGGGCAGTGTTAATACCAATGTTCATTCAATTCACGAGCCTGAAGAAGTAAAAGGCAGCTCTGGAACTCCTGCACACCCATTCCCAGCAGATTCCAGCAGAGAGAGCGAGCAGCCTTTCTGCCTGCTCACTGCTGCCCAGGGAACCTCCCTGACCCCAGGGTTCCTGGTAAGAACTGAGGGGGAGAAGCAGTTCCAGCAACCTACAGGAGCCACTGGTTCTGCAGAAAGCAGTGAGATGCCTTCATTAAACAATGCAAAATTTACACTACAAAACACACCAGGAGAGCTGTGAAAAAAATGCAATAACATTTTTTAAATGCCTTGGTCAATTCATTCAAAATATATACATTGGCAGGAGGAGGGGAAGTAGTTTAATAATTTTAATGGCCAATACTTAAGAAAAGATTAAAGGTCTAATACATTAAAAAGGAAACTCTGCTGATGGTAATCAGTTTTGCTGCTTTTATGCATAATTTTGTTCCGTGTTTGTGTATGAAATGAGGTGGAGAGGCGGGGTGGGGGAAATCTGAAGATTTAGGGAGATTACTGCTTTCATGAGAGTGTTTTATTGCACTTCGGCAGTTCTGGATTTAACCAGAAAATCCAATTGTGGAAAAAGGATGAAACAATCTGTTTTTCCTCTAATCAATCACAAGGTTGCAGGACACATTAAAATAAATTTGCGACTGCCATTCTTCTTCCTTCCCACTGCTGTCATAGCAAATGATGATCCAAAAGCTGACTGACACTTCCCATATCAGCCCTGATGCCTGCTGCCCTCCTCTTTTTACCAATTCTTATGATTACAAACAAATAACTTCAGAGCTGCTGCGAGAACACGGAGAAGAGCCTTCTGGCAGATGAAGCATTTTAATACTAATCCAAATTTAACCCAAAAATATCAGCAAAATTACAACCAGTCACATGAAGCAGTACGAACAGAGCAAAAAGCAGCTTTTGCCTACAGCTGCCTGCTATTCCTAAGCTAGTTGTTACCTCAGATAAAGCAAGTAGCAATGAAAATCAAAAGCAATGAGCTCAGATCAATACAGATTGCAGAATCACTCCCTGCCATTGCAACAAACAGGAGCAGCGCACGCCGCCACGCTCCTGTGCAAAGTCTCAAATCCACGGGAAGTGGAATTTAATGTCCCAGTTCAGGACACCAGAAATGTCCATCTCATGCAGACCAGTGGCAGGCTGCTCGTGGTACCCAATCAAGCTGGTTCCTGCGACTGCCATGGAAACACACACCAATCCTGAGGTACAACTCAGCATCCTATACACAGGAATCCAGATTGGAATCATCTAGGCTACGAGGGAGTGCTAAAGGCACTGCAGCAAATGCTTGCTGAGGAAGCGTTCTCTTCTGCTGAGACCAGGTATAGAATAGATAATTGGTATTTAGGAAGTTAAATTTAGATGAATTCCATCCAACATTGACTTTTAGGAGAAGCAGTTATTTAGTTACAACTGCATCAGTGATCCAAAATGATACCTTTGCAAGTATGGAAGATTACAGACTCAATTTTAGTTGATTTAGGTAATTAACACCATCTCTGGACAGCAATTTACAGTATCTCCCTAATTACTAGAAACAGTTTCCCCCTGTCCACCACAGATAGACCCCCGAACCTGTTCACAAGAGGAAGGTTCTCCCACACATATTTTTTTTTCTGGGAACTATTCCCTGATTCTGTCAAAGTTTGTGGACTTGAACTCACTGCAGCATCAGAGCACAACTGCAACATCTGCACCTGGGCTGGACAGCTGTGATGTGAATGAAACAAAACCCCCAGGAGGATTCCAGTAACAAAGAAACCCATCTAGGCTTATCAACAGCACCCATAGTCAAAGGCTCTGTGACCTGACCAGAAGTCATTAGGATTTGTGAGGGCTCATATCCATGCCTGTGAGCATTGCTATTGGATGGAACTGAGCAAATACCTTTTTTGCTAATGTCCAAATAACAATTAATTGGGAAAGTGAAACCATTGGTAGGCATGGTAAAAAGTGCTGTGTTAGATTCTGTGTGGTATTTGTCTTGGTCCATGTTTTCCAGACCCTTCTCATTTATCCTTTCTCTAGTGCCTTTTACGAGCCCCATATAAAAGTGGTGTACAAAGGTTAAAAATATAGAGTTTCTCATGCTTCAATGAAAACATTCAGGTGTAACACTGAAAAAAGTGGTTGAAAAAAATCTTTCCTTTCCAGCATGGAAATAAAATGCTGTATAAGAAGTTAGTTAAGCAAAATACTATGGCCTGCTGCTTCTCAAAACAAAAGCAGCAGTGGTCAGGAAGGTTTTGCTGAGTAACATTTTAGTGAAGGAGAGGAAGGGAAACTAAAGAAGCAGCAGACCATACAGAGACAGCTTAAAGAAGAACTGGAAATGTGGCCTTGAGAGAAGTCTTCAGACAAAATTCTGGGCTGAGAGCTGATTAGCAGAGGGCTGAGAACATAAGAAAAAAAATCATCTGTTTGAATTCTCCCATGTGCAAATGAATGGCTGCGGCACATGTTTTGTGTAAAATACACATAAAAAAGTTATTAGCAAAGATAACAACTCTGCAGACAATTTCTAGTTCTAATTAAGTCACATCCTTGAAAATGAAGTAAACTTCCATGCAAGGGGTAAGACTAGACAGTTATCATAAGTAAATATCATAACAGTTATCAAAATTCATATGGGACACAATTTTTCTACTGTTCATTCACAATCTTGTGCCTGTTTGTATCCTTAATAAAAATAATGAAGATACCCCAAGTTTCAATCATATGGATATATGGTGAATATATGTTACTTCTAAAGTGCTGACCACATAAATATTTATCATACACATTTTTTTTCTGTACAAGAACTGCATTTAACTTCATCAATTCAATTTCATTTAAAAAAGACTAAGCCAGCATATTGAACTGATTTCTGGCACAATGGTAAGATTTTTTTCCTTTACTGTCATTTTAATTCATTATATTACTGTGCTATTTTTAAAAGGTCCCATTTATATTGTACATTGCAGTTCCATAGATTAACAGTTGGAAACTAAAGATTAATTTACAGGAAATGCAAGGAAGCTAGCAAAGTGTAGTGATAGGAGTTATCTATAGAGTAATTTTGGATAATATACCACAAGATCTTTACCATGGTATAGTCTGTGCAGTTTTGATTTTAAAATTGTAAAGGCAGGGGCTAACTATTCTTGAAACTTCTGTGAAATAACACAAGTATACCATGTCTTATGCTAAATTACAGCTTCATTCTATTTTATCAAATACATCACACGGTAAATTCTTCTTACAATTTAAAAGGGGGAAATTAATTGCTTTAACATACCAATAATAAAGCTCAGAGTAGAACATTACAATATTTCAGTTGCAATTACAAAAGTGAGCCTGGTGCAGGTGAACAGCAGCTGAAATTTATCACCACCTGATGGCTGTTCAGTGGACCATGTGAAGGGAATTAACTTGTCTGTCCAGTTTGGAGCTGAAAACTCTCTGTATTCCAGAACCTGCCACCAAACCTGGCACATTCATTGGCAGAGATCAAGGGTTAGGTGGGTGTTGGTGACACAAGTATTACTGTGCTTTTAACTGCTGACAAACTAAGTGCAGAACTTGATTTGTCAGAAAAGATGGCAAAAGTATTCAGAAGTTCTTTAAAAGACCAGAAAACAAATAGATAAACAATCAACCATCAGATGGTTACTGCATTTGCACAAATTTTCCCCATTCTTTTTCACTTGGAGTCATGGGCCTGGGTACTGAAAAAAAAAAATCTGTCTCTAAAAGAATTATATTCACACAAGCATGGGTTATGGTCTTGGGGCAGAAATTAATGGGTTAGATTCTCTGGCCTGTGTGATACAAGAGGTTAGACAAAGTGATCACGATGGTCCCTCTGGCCTTTTAAATCTAGGCATCTGTGATCAGTAGATAGAAGACAAACTGTTTGCAAAATCAGGCAATGTCTCAGTGGCATCTGCATTTGGCATTTTATGCTGTAAAACAATACAGAGGTGAATATGCTATTCTGCATGTGTGTGGGCATGATCCATTCCCACAGAAAGCTCTTTGCATCCCAGACTGTATCACACAGCCTGTTTTAGGTCCCCTTCTGCTGTCAGTATGGCAGACAGCACTTTATCACTTGAGTAATGAAACTGCGAGAGGAAGCAAAATAGATCCGTCAGTGCTCTGTGGATTTTAGGCTTGCACTTGAGGAGTACATGAGCAAAGGCAAGGTTATTCTGTCTCTCTCCCTCTTCTTATCCTCTCTTCTCTCACTCTGATGTATGATCAGGCTCCTTGAATCACCAAAGTAAATGAGAAGCAATTTCCCCACCAGGATTAGAAAAGGCTGGATGGGGCTCTGAGCTGTCCCAGCCCACAGCTCAGGGCTGGGGTTTAGATGACCTTAAAGGTCCCTTCCAACCCAGGCCACTCCATGGTTCTGTGGTTCTATGACTATATGTGTGTACAGAACTACCAATTTTCCAACCATAATCAACAAAATTAAGTTTACCAGTGGCTGGCTGTTCTGTTGGTCATGATGGAGTGGCATCAAAAACTGACAGATTTAATTTGGAGAGGCTGGATTTTCTTTTACTGAGGCTTTGGTTTTCTCAAATGAGAAAAAATTCATAAAAATAATAATAAAAAAAACCCCAACCCTCCCCCCCCCCAAAAGCCATACTACTGTCAGTTGGATAGAAGATAGCGCTGCAAACACTAATTGATAGACTGCCTATCCAAGTGAAGCATACAATTAGTTCTGAATACCTTTCTTTCAAAATTATTCTGATAATTGGCAATCTTATTCACCTGAGTTTGCATTTGGCTAAATGACAGAGAGTTCTATTAACTGATGCATTTTTTTAAAGTTCATTTGCAAATAGCAGGATTTACTATTTGTGAGAGGCCAATTTTCTTTCTATTAAAAAAAGAGAAAATTATTGAAACTGTTCTTAAGGCACGATTCCCATTCCTTGCACACAGTGTTTATCAGAAGATTTAGGATTTTGGAATAAGTTTAGGAGTCACTACTTGAGCTATGTGAACATCAATATCTCCCTGTATTTTCTTAACCACCCTTTTTTTCCTTAGTTCCTGCTTCTTTCTTTTCTTCCCTCCTGTGTGCTGGCACCACTCTGCATCTGGTCATGTTGGGAAGCAGCCTTAAGAACTGACAGGGCTTGAAAACCCAGCCTAAACTGAACAAACAATAAAACCCAAACAGTAAAAGGAAAAAAAACCAACTCTCTTCAAAACTTATTTTCCAGGATCAGGGCACTCATGGGGCAATGGATAGAGCCATTCTGGCAGAGCAGAGGAAGGCTACACATGGGGGTAGGACTGCTGTGAACTGCTCCAATCATCACCTCTGCCTGGAAAGAAGGGGTCTGGACTGTCTTCAGGCTTAGTTAGTGACTTCTATGAGGAGAGAATTTCAGCCTCTCCAGTTTTGCATGACAGGTATTCACCCTCTCCAGACTTCGGTAACTGGGCCATTTTCTGCTCGCCCTCACTGTCCCAGCACAGTTTGCCACAAGTGGGTTCAGAATTTGATGGCCAAGTTGTTCTTTGTAATGTACTTTACTGCCACTGATGAAAACTCCAAAAAGTAGGAAAGATCTGCACTGTGTACTACATGGCACCTGCAGTGAAGTAGAGAATAAACCCCCAGTACAGGATAGAATTAGTTATTATCTCTCCAAGCTCTACTCAATGTCTTCTGTTAGTCTGGAAGGGAACAGGACAATGGAAAGTTTTTGATTTAGCAAAATAACATCTCTGAGGAACAGTTTTTCATATCAGAAACTTGACTTCTGTTTCCCCTCTTAGAACACACGGCCATATGATGACCTGTGCCAGGTACTCCCTGGGAAGGTGTGGAGAGGGGGAAGGTTTTAAAGCCTATTTTAATCCTTCCCCTTGGTGACACCTCATTGTTTTAGACTTGTAGTGATAAGTGTGATAATGAGTAATGACATCTATTCATGGAACGTGTGAAAGCAGGTCTGAAATGTCAGGATTTAGCGTGAGGAAAATGTGTCTCCAGCAAGGTCAGCTGCACTGACTTACTTCAGCCCATCCCTCATTAAAACACAGCCTGGATTTCTCATAAGTCTGGGCAGAGCACATTCTCCGTCTCTCTGTCTCCTTCCCCCCCCCACCCCCGCCCGTGCCTGCAGATTTTTTAGATGGTGCTCAAAGGCCAAATTATGGGAATTTTCAAACTCATTGTTCCCCATTAAAATGTTAATTCTGCCTGTGATTCCCATTGTTTAATCCCTTGAGTGCTCTAGGACATGCAAGACAGAGTGCACATTCTGTGAAAGAGCGCTCACCCCGTGTGTTTCCCTGTCCCAGTGCCAACAGCCTGCCAGGACAAATGGTGTGGCTTGGCCGGGGAACAAGAGGCTTCAGCAAGGTGCAGCAAACGAGCTGAACCCACTTGTCACACTGACTGTGCTTCTGGTGTTATGTGGATGCACCTCTTCTCCTCCAAGCTGACTTGCAGTGCCCATCACCAGAGTGCCCGAGTGCTTTCTGATAGTGCAGCAACCACAACAATCAACATCTGGTACATCCTTCTCCTCTCACCCTGCCCCCAGGAAAACAGCCTGTGTAGAGGGTATTCTTTTTTATGAGAGCAAGACAGGGAAGGAGGATTGCTTTAGGACTCTTTATTAGTGTATATGTTGTTATAAATTTATATGGGGCAGAGGTGGTGGTCAAAAAATGTACTTGGAGCAGAAGGTTAGGGAAGGATATGATGGTTCACATCCTCTGGGGCATTTGACTCTTCAGAGTTGGTGGACTCTTGTGGAAAGCCTTGATCTGAACACTGCTGTGCCACGGACTTAAAGTGCCAACCATAGTCCTGTTTTTTTGGAGTAAGACCAAGACTTTGAATCTGACACCCAAAATACTACCAGTGGTGGGCACCAATAGCAGATCCTGTGTGGGTAATTACTGTTAGATGGCATAACTGTGCTTCTCCTTTGCTTTTGGTTTAACTTTAGTAGACCTTAAGGCAGGTGAGACTAGTGATCTTTGCTTCCAAAGGAAAATGAAGATTTGACATTTTCACCTAGGAAACAGGATCTTTCCACTTACCATTAACAGGAAAGGACTTCATTTGCCACCTACGCACGGTCCTGGCAGAAATAAAGATACCTTTTTTTGCAAGAAGAGGAAAGGAATCACAGATAATGAATTAAAATCTCCATGACTGAACTATTTTCTGCAAAACTGTGTATTCTCATTTTCATTCTGATACCTATCACTGTAGAAGACATCTTTGTTCTGCTGTATAGTATTTTGCTAAAATAGGACTAGTGTTGTTTACAACCATGATCTGAGGATACAAGTGAGGAAAGGGAAAGGATGTAACATTTATTAAGTCAGATAGTGTTCTGGGAATTATGCTTTTGAATTTGGCCTTGAGGGATGACAAGTCCAAAAGCATCTCCATTTTATTCACCTTTATCAGTTTGTCTAGGAAAATATGTCCTTTCTTCCAAAATACTGCCATTAAATTCTACTTACATTTTTTGTGACTTTATCTAGTTTTTTAGGTCCCTGTTAAACCACTGATAGTTCTTCCTGCTCCTCTGACTTCAGTAATTTCTTTATACTTCCTGAGCCATTTGGTTTTTATTCCATAATAAAATTATTGTCCATGCTTGGCAGACATTGCCTGGGAAAACTCTGCAATACTGCATACATGCTCACTAGCTAGTTTAAAACTGTATTTTGACAACACTGCATGGCTTATTGTGTCTTTTTTGTTTGCTTTCTATTCATTCATTCTGATTATTGCTGCCTTAAACTAACACTTTGGCTATATCCAGATAAAATTGTATTTGTTCATATGCAAGTAGGCAGATAACAGAACTTAGTTCTTAGGTTTGAACCTAACTCAAGGAGCCTTGCAATTGGACTATGTTGCTTTCTGGAAATGTGCACTCTTTTATTCTGTGACTTCCTTGAATTTATCCATAGGAGCATCCCTTTCTAAGCTGTGACCATTGTACAGACCATCCATGTCATCCAGCATCAGGTAATTAACACTAAGGTGATCAGCCTGCCTTTTAACAATGAAAGATATCCTCTTCTTAAGTTCATCAAGAAGAAAGACAAGTTACTTAATTAGTATTGTAAGGTCTGGGTAATAGTTTGCTTTCTCTAAGCTTCGGTCTGTCTTTTGAAGATCTCTTTGCTTCTTATCAGTATTTTTCAAAAGCAATTACAAGAACAAAGCCAGAAAATTATGTTTAGCAGTAAATATTTTACATATTTTATTATGCTACTGAAAGCATAAACATCTGTAAAATTGTTTTATACAAATATAAAATATCAGCCTCGAAAACAAAAAATATGCAGAATGTTAAACCATATTTTTTGTTGTTGTTGTTATTTCATATGTTTTAGTGCAATCATTCCTTTCTCCTTAATTGCAGTTAGGACATGGTAAAAAATCTGCTCGACACAGGCAAAATATCAAGTCATCACACTGTGTTTGTGACTCTAGCCCATATTAGTGAGACAGGATCTGGCTTTATAGATGAACCAGGAATACAAGAATATGTTATAACTTGAATATATACAGAGGACATTGCTCAATCAAGTTTCTGTGCTATCCAGTAGAGTGCTTAGAAACTGCACAAACTGATGGATTCACAATATGTTGTCTTCATAATTTTGTAGAGTACTTTAGTTTGTAGTGTCACAGGGAACAGCCATGTGATTATAATGCGCACAAGGAGGAATTATAAAAAAAAAAAAAAGCAAACCCCAAGTTTGCTAACATATCTTTTATTGGTCTAATTCTCTCAGGCCACCTGTTCTGTAACTGCATAAAACCAAACAGCTGTGAACCCAGTGAACTCCAGTGAAAGTGCATGAATCCAACACTGCAGATCAGGAGCCTGGATGAGACCTAACTCCACTTTCAGAAACAAAACAAATAAAAACCAAGGTGGTGTTTGCATGACATTTTTAGTGGCCTGCAAAGCTGCAATATCATGTTGCACCTAATCTGCAGCTGACAGCCCTTCCTGATCCTGCCCTGCCCTGCCCTCCCCTCCCAGCCAGCCCCATGGTACCCCCAGCTCCCTGGCACCAGTTTCGGTGGGTTTTGCTCGGGTCGAGCCAGGTGATTAATTCAGCTCACCTTGCAGCCACACAATCATTATATCTGCTGGAGGAAAGGCAGAGGGAACACACAGCCAGGTACAAGCAGATTGATGGGGGACATTAGCCCTTTCATTAGCATTTCCCCATTAAATGGGGCAGGTTAACATGAAAATGGATGCTGAGAAAAAGCAACACTTCATTTCCCTGGTGCTTCAATAATCTAAATAAAGCACCAACAGATTCCCATGCTCACTAAAATCAAAATAAAACAATGTGGTCACAGGCGAGAATCATGTTTGGTAAACTTTTGTGTGTGAATGTGTCAAACACAGGGCAGAATGACAGAAAAAGGTGAAGATATGTTCTAGAGTGCAACAGTATGTATAAAATATTACACATGTGTCAAAACAGAGTGAGATTTTCCATGCACTTCAGTTCAATCTCACAGCTTGGTTAATGGATTTGGATGCTGCTTTAAAAATCTGCTTCCCATTTAAAGCTAAAGACGGAACATTTGAGACTTCACACGAGTCCCTCAGCATTGACCTCATTCACACATTTTATAAAGTAACCACTCTGACAGAAAGGACCGAAGGACAGGGTCCCAAACTCTTTATGTGAGAGCTGAGTGTATCATTTCAAAGAAAAGAGAGTCCTCTAGCGGAGAATTCAGAGTTTCGCTCTCCACATAGCATTTGAGGGATTTAACTTTTAACTGGGTTTGTAATGCGAAAATACCCCAGTTTACAAGCCCGTACTAAAGGTACAGTCAAGATTTTTAATCCTACGAGTTCATGCTCATGGTCAGCTTCTTTGAGAAAGTTTCTGGCTCTTTTGACTCAGGCTTTTTTTGTTCTTTGCTTGTTTATTTGTTTTGGTTTGGTTTTAAGGAGATTACAGCTGTATTAGGAATTAACAAATATATACACACTTTACTAATCTTATCTTTTCTGCTATTAAAGAAGAAGCGTTACTTGATAAAGAAGGGGAAGGAATCACTTGTTTTATGTGACTCTCCCAACAACACGAACGATCAAATGGAGCGTCGGCAAATTGCTCAAACACTCTTGCAAATAGCAAATGTGCTTCCAGGAACAAGAATCAGTTCACAAGTAATGTACCAGCAGCAGAAAGTTAAATTAGCAATGAATATCAATCACAATGAAGCACTCAACCAGCTCTCGATGTGACACAACTTGAAGGGACACAATGTACTTTGAAAGGGCACTGATGTAATAGGATGAGACACGGTGACCTTTGTATGGTTGCCTTATTTGCTACACAGGCAGCAATCAAGCAACTATAAACAGCCCTGAGATTTCGTTCCTGACCTCTCCCGAACATTTTTCATTTAATAACGTGTCAGTGGCTTTTACATTGTCCCTTCCTGTTTGCACTGCACAGAGGTGGGGAAAAGAGAGACCGAGACAGATGGCAAAAGCCTGATCTGGTGGAGAACGGCTCTCCCCTGTGAAAGACCTTTGTGAGTTACAGGGTTTAGGAGACAGAGCCAGAGCTCGTGTCAAGAAGAGGGGCCAAAGCAGTTCAGTTCATATTGCTTTTATTTTTCTCTGACATAGTTAATCTCGGTCTGATATTCCTGTTACCAGTCTTCTATCTATCTTACACCAGATAGGGAATTTCCTGTGCCGGGTGCAGCCTTTATTGCACCAAATGTATTGACAACTCTTGCAAATTTATCCCAAGACATGCAATTTCTGGAAGTATTTGCAGAGACCAGCTGCCAGACCATAAAATTTTAAAAGAATGCCAACTTTTATTTAAGGAAAAAAAGGAAAAGTATAAAAAAAGATAAGAAAGAAAAAACCAAGCTGAAGTCTCCAAATCTAGAGCATAAATGCAAAAATACAGAATATATTACTCAAAGTATGTTACATACTTTTTAAAGCCCTGTGGCACTGCTCTGAGGCTCGAGCTGTGATTTCCAACTGTCTGGAGCTGCCAGTTCTGTGCCTGTGATAATTTCTCATGTGGAGACTTTATTCTCCACCACACAGCTCTGGCCACTTCTGAGTTGCAGGGCACAAAGTGAATTTGGCAGACAGCAAGATCTGTCTGTGTACGTCAATCACGCTTACTAAAATGTCTCTCCTTATTCATTACATCCAAATGCTTTGTGAGTAAAGTAAGAGTGAATCGCAGAGCAGAGGATGTTCTAGTGGTTGGAGGGCACAGTTTGGTTGGAAAAATGGAGTAGGAACACCTAATTCTCACAGTATTTTTTTCCCTCCTTGCCTCAAATGCTGAAGTACTGGGAAACATAATCTTCAGCAGTATTCCTGCACATTTGCTTTCTAGTATTGTACCTGTGCTATTCCTCTCTTTCATTTCCTTCCAGGGTAGCCAAATGCAACTGCTCATCTGGACAGAAGTATTGGAAAATCTGAAAATGCAAAGACAAAGTAAGTGTAAAACAGATTTTTTCTTCTAAGTTTAATGATGATTAAATAATATAAAAAATAAAACATTATAAATACAGTCTTTACATGATTTTTCTTCAATTGTATTCCTAATATTTTGCATCCTTTTCTTCTTTCTTATATTCTAGCAGATGGCATTTCAGGGTGGATATACAGAGACACAGGACTCTGGAAGTTCCTGTGTTCCGTCTCATTTGTTGTCATGAAAATAAACATTAGGGTTAATTTCATCTGATAAGAAAGTTGAAATCTACCTTAAAATACATGAGATTTCTCAAGTAAATTTTAGCTGGCAACAGAGTACACTGCTGTTCCCATGGCTTCTAAATGGGTTTTCTGCTCAGAAGTTTTCTGGGTTTTAACCATTTCCAAAACTACTAACTTTACTCTAGCAGGCCTCATCTCCCCATTCAAAGCAGGAATAACAGTAATTCTTCATTGCCCCATCATTACCTTAATATGCTAAGCTTATGCCCAGCTTAATATTTCATTAGGAATGGAAGGCACACCTAACCTAAGGGGGGCAGAGAAGAAAAAAAAAGATCCAAAATGCTTTGAATAAATTGTAGAAAATGTACTTTGAGTTTTTTGAAGCCTAATTGTGCTGTGCTTCTTAGAGACTTTCAGGGCTTTTCTCATGGATCCTCTGAAGACTTGATCACTAAAAAGAAGGTAAATTAGATTACAGCATAAAGTGAAGTCTGAATTTGGTGCTTTGGGACTGCTTGTTACACGGTGCCAGAGGTTTCCACAAGAGTGAGCAAGCCGTGAATGCAGCATTATCAGAGAAAATAATGTAAGCACAGCAGAGTTGCTGAGAGATAGCAAAGCTGATTTCAGGTATTTTTCTCAATTTCTTAATATGGTTTTCTCCAATGAAAGATAACCACTACCCCAGCTTTGACTGCTGATGCCCTAAAAGCACCAGAAGCCACTCCCTTGCACTGTGTTTTAATCCACTGGCTTGCTCGCACTATCACCTCCTGGAATGACAGCTTTTCTACCAGCACTCCTAGACTGAGGCATAGAAAGGGGAAAAATCAATTTTCAGTATGAAGGAGGGTTGTAGGCCTAAGTTTCAGCGGCAGACTCGTGTTGGGGGTTAGGTTTTTTTTCCTTTTTTCTCAAGGAATTTTCTTCCCATTTGTTCTCAGGGAAATGGTGAATGGACAGTGATCAAGAGACCAGACATGACCAAGTGCCTTACTGCTGGAATGCTTCTGGGGGAGGGGGGAAAGCAGGGGGGGTTTGGCAGTTTCTTGGCAGGGTGGTGGGCAGCTTTTGGGAGCAGAGATGGGGGAGTGGTGCTTCTTCAACTTGGGCCTCTCCTGTGCAGCAGTTTTCAACACTGCTGTGGAGCTCTGTCTGTTGCTTGCAAGAGTGGAGGAGAATCCCAGATGCTTCACTGACTGAGACTTCACTGGCTGCCAGTGCTGAGAAGCCATCCCAGCCCCTGAGGATGCCTGGGGACAGGGAAGGTTGTCCCCTGCCCCAGTGGAGCTGCAGTGTGCAAAGCTGCCTGGACAGACCTCTTTTCGGGGATGAGGGAGAGGATCCATCAAGGACTATCCCAATGGAGGAGAGGGAAGATGATGATGATGATGATACTGAGAATAGGTATATGCGAAGAACCAGTTTATTTTTTATTTATGCCTCAAAACTGTCTGGTTTTTACGTTATAAATCCATTTTCTGACATGGGGTGAAAAAATACTATTACTTTATACATGTGGAGGGCCTTAACACATGCCATGTGCAGGGGGCAGCTTGGACACTTGAAGGGGAGGAGACCATTGACATCAGGGTTTCTAAGTAGACAGCCCTTTTAGAAAATGGAGGGAAGTTCTATCTCGGGGGGACTTCACCTGAGAGCTGATCAGGGGAGAGAAAACTTCCCCCACTGGGCTGCAAGAGACTCCCCTTAGAAGCGAGGAAACTCCTGTTGCCCAGGAAAAGTTTCCCATAAAATCAGTTACCTGTGCCACAACTGGGTTCCCACCGTCCCGTTAACACACTTTGCAAAGCAGGTGTTATAAATGCACTGCAGCACTGTCCTGCTGGTGTTCCTGTTGGAAGTGTAAGGTTTCTGACAAGGATCCTTCAGGCAGGTAAAAAGCTGCTTCTGATAATTGGGAATTTCAGCGAGTTCTAAACACAGAAGGTGACAATTTGCATCTGTGCAATATGCAGTGCTGCAATATTTTCAGAATGAATTTTGTTACTACTATTACTTAATATGCTTTTTAAACTGAAATGCCTTTTTTAAATAAAGAGAAAGCACAAGTGTGGGGAAAACATCTGTTAATTCAACTGACTTCTAATCCACTTAAGAGTACCTGAAGTCACTAATTTGAGTTAAGGCCTTGATTCTACAAGCACTGTGCAAAGGCTCTACTGGTATCAAAGAGACTAATTATACATATATATATTTTAAGTCTTTGCATAGGTATTTTCAGAATGGTGGCTCATATGTATTGCTTCAGTTTCAAACTCAATAAAAAAGAATCTCTGTAAGATACAGTTAGTTAAGATATCTCATATTTTACCAGTACTGTTGTAGCTATCAAAATTAGCCTGGCTAGAAATGTAAAAGCTTCCTTTCCTAATGAGTAAATGCACAACATGAAGAAAATGCACAACCCAGCTCTGAGTTACAGTTCCTTTTTGGAAGTTATTTTAGTTAGACCGAAGAGTTATTCAAAACAATTTTATACAGTATTTCAGAAACTGATTTTTTTTCTTTTTGGCCATATAGCATGGAATATGGGACCAGTTGCTGATGGAGTCTTTCTCTGTTTCCGAGCTTAGTAGTTTAGAATATGGAATCCTTGCTTCACAGAGTTGTATGTTTTGATACGTGGCTGAAGTAAATTTTAAAAACATGGGTTTATATCCTGAATGAATCTCATTCTCGCATCAAAATGCTGTTGCTGAATTAATTCTTGTGTGTCTCAGGCATTAAATTTAATCCAATAATTCAACTCTTAAAGATGCTTTTTAGGGACTTGACAGCACAGGGTCATAAGCAGAACATGTAAACTTTGGTAATAACAAAATTTAAACCTTGCAGAAAATACTGAATGGGTTGCACAAGTGTTTCTACACTTTCTGCTGGGAGGACTTGCTTTCTGGGTTGCCCCACCCATATTCATGTGCTTCTAAAGCAGAGCTGGATTATTCTCAACTATTATAGGTAGAACTGGGAGTAATATGGAAGATTCTCCCATGCCAGATCTTCTACTTTTGAAGCCCCTGCTGAGAGGACCTATAAAGGTTATGGTTACAGGAAATTTTCCTCTGGTTTTTAAGAAGTAGAAGCATGAGCTTTGTGCATTGTAGACAGTCAAATCTGTTTGGACTGAATCATTAGATCACTGGTAATCATGCTGACCAGCTTTAAGCCCACTTCTTCCTCTTGCTAGTCTGACAGGCCATAAACATATAGCTTATTCTTTTTTTAATACTGAGACAGGGGAAGGAAATGCTTTTTTTACTTTTGATTTTTGGGGTTTTTTTTCATTGAATTGCATTCCAGTCTTCACATACAACTGGGTCTGACATAGTACAATAGTATTATTAACAAATAATGCAGTTTGGCCAAGAGGAAGTACATGCAATGAGAAAAAAAATTTCATGTATCAGGCAATTCTGACAGATTATTAGCTCATAATGTACATCAACTTGCAATATGTAAAGAAAATGAGTGCCTTATGAATGGTTTTCTGAAGACGTATCATCAATTGTTCAATTCCTCAAATATATTATAAAGAAACCAGAATCACAATGCTTTAAGATCACTTGCTGACAAAGGAAGCAACCCCAAAGTTCAGTCTTTGGCAACAAACAATGAAGTGTGTCCTGTCCCATCCATCCACCCACCCATCCATCCACCCATCCACCCATCCATCCCCATTCTTCCCCCATCCCTGTCCCCACCAGCTGATGGAAATCAAACTTCTGCAGCAGGCAAGATAAATTTAATTAACTTACTTTCTGTTCTCTTCTTTTTCCCCTTAATTACAAGGATGTGGAAAACTTCTACGGTATGAGTGCTTTGGGCAAAATAGAAATGCTTTGTAATAAAAAAAGAAATTCATAGGTAAGGAATCTGGGCTGGAAAAGCATCACTGCAAAATGTTATCAGCCTCAAAGCTTATGAGATACAAACTACAGGAGGTGAGGGGTTTACAAAAGAGATAATCTCAGACAATCCCTTATGCAGGCAGTGTACAGGGGGGAATTTAATCAGTTCAGAGGTGGTGCATTATTTTTGTATAAACAACTTGTTTCCATTTCCAGCTCTCTGAGTGCTCCTGCTGCTGGGCACTGAAGGAAGCTCAGCAAGGGCACAGATGTTGAGAACTCTGGTAAGGTAACTTCAAATGATTTAATGCCTGTACTGTAAGAGAAGTTAATTTATCATGTGAGAATGAATTCAGAGAAGAACTTCTTATTTCTGCTAATAAAATATCTTCTTGCTAGAAACCTAGTTTCAGTTTTTCATGCAGGCAGCAATTTTTATTAATCTCTACCATTTGACTGACACATATTTCAATTTTCAGATGATTTTTCTGCAGTGCTGGAACAGTATATTAGCTGAAAAATACACTCTGGAATGTGAGTGTAAAGTATGCATCCATTATGCAGCAGCATCAAGGCAGAATTAGACTGCACTTTGAGACAAGATATAGTATCTGTCGCTCCTGTGAATGAGCCTTGATTAAATTAAATTCCCTACAGGGACAAAGGTTCAAAAGTTCCTGGTTTAATAAAACATATGGCAGAAATAGTGGGAGATAGTCAAGTATGTGAAGCGTTAGCACTGTAAATGGATCTGTTTCCCAAGTACGTGCATTTTCTCTGTACACAGCTACAAATATTTTCTTCTTAAATAACTCAGTGTTTGCACTACTCACAGAATGTGTGTGAAATATCCCCCAGTGGGCATAGGTACAGCTTTGTGTACCCTGAATGAGGAACAGAAATTGTGAGATCCCACTGCAAATTGGAAATTCTAGGGTCTTTAACTGAAATTATTTAAAAATATAAAAGCCATATAATATTCATTTTACTGTTCAGTTCAATGTAACTGTACCCACATTTCCGGTCTTTAGAGAGCCCTTTTATCTTCTCTGAAATGTTTCATAGGTAATGCCTGAAAGAAAAGCTGAACTATTTGTAGCTTGGGAAGATGATGGGAGGTAATTATCTGAGTTCAGGGTATGGTTTTTACATGAGCATGTGACAGCATTGAGCAAATATAAAATCATTACATAAACCAAACTATATAAATTATATTATTATATAAACCAAAATACAAAATCATTCCAGGTCCTGGAATGGAGGATGATCTGTTCAGAGACAGCATTGACAGTCCTTGTGCTGCAATAGTTGGATGCATAAATGGAAGGAGATGACAGAGGTTTGGGGCTTTAACCATCTTAACTGAAACTGTGGCCAGTTGTAGTGCATGTTGTTGTACTTTTCCTGATTTTCCCATACTAAGGACTCAAATTGTTTGTTAATGTCTTCTGGGGAAAAAAATCTAATTGTTTTAATAAAAGAAACAGCACTTCAAACAACTCATAATCTTCATGGACTGCTTTTTGACCTTGTTCATATATCTGAATTTTGAGTCACGTGGTTAAAGAAAAAAAAGTTTATTCCTCATTCTCACCAAGAGAAAAAAATCCCACCCAGAACAACAACCACCACATAGAAACAAAGTCCTTCCACAGGCTTGTATTGAGACACAACACCACCAAACATAAGAACTGAATGGATAATTTTATACACTTTTTAAATGTATATTTCCACAATTCTTTTTCCTTTCAATGAGTATGGGGGTACAACTTGAGAGGGAAGGATAAAACCAGCGGATTCATCTTCCACAGAAGAGCACAACTGATACCCACATCCACTCTGAATGTCAGGACAGTGTCAGCACTAACAGGTCTTCGTTGTTCTGACCAGCTTCCCTGGGAACCCCCAGATCTGCCCTGCCCCTGTTCTCTAACAAGGCTTCCCAGTGGATCTCAGGTTCATGTCGTCACCCTGTCTCTGATCCTGTCTCATTCCTGCTGCCCCTGGATGGCCCTGGCCCTGGTTCATGCCCTCTCCCGTGTCTGGGCTCCTGACAGACGCTGTCACAAGCCTCTGGCTCTGCTGACCCCAGTTAGTGAGGGCACTGCCTGTGCTGGAGTTACCCTTGGCCCCTGGCTCATCCTCCCTTGGGAGCAGCCCCACTGTCACTGTTCCCTGACAAACAGGACAAAAGTTTACTGAACTTACAGCAAGATAAGCTCTGGATAACCATTAAGAAAACTTCCCAACTGTGACCTTTTTTTAATGTCCCTTCCAGTCCTAATTTCCCTGAACCTGTGAGGAGCTTGCAATAGCCACAACTGAATCTAAATTCACTGGTTATAAATCTAAAGAATTGTGGTTTTATGGACGCTTTTTTTCCCCCCCTTCCTCTCTCCTGAGTGGCTCCAGGGTGTATTTGCATGGTTCTTCACAATTACAGCTGACACCTCCTCTTCAAAACTCTGTGGAATTGCTGCTCTGTAGCAGACCTGTAACTGATTGTATATTAAAATTTCAGTTAGCTGTCAGCTTTGGCACCAGTGGTGGTCCCACGAACCCAGCAGCTCCTCTTCAGCTTTTCTCACACATAAATACAAGTGGATCTACAGGCAATCTGCTCTTGATGCCAGTAAGTGCATCTTGAGACTTTTCTATCTGCCTCTAAGGTATGTTCTGTCCATCTTCAGAAAAAGAAGTAGACTACATAAGCCCATATGGGATTCTTAAAATATCTGTAACATAACAGATTTTGCTATTTTGCAAAATACCAATGCAAGCTTTCCTGTACTATACATTTTGTATGAGGCATGAATAAATTTCCTTGATACTGAGATGCCCAGCTGGGGTGTCTCAGGCCACAGTTTGTGTGACACAGCACCATGGCATCAACATGACGGCTGCCTCCGGACAAACACGTTAAATTAAAATAATCATGAGCACAAACTGGAAAATAAATGAGTTAGCTTTGTATTTGCAATGGAAATCAACCAGGGCACACGAGAGCTTTCACTTTGATGTTCTCCCAGATTTGTATAATAGCTGTTTTGATGTTTGCCTGAGACGCGTCTCCGTCTTTTTCCAGCCCTGTATCAGGAAGGTGAATACAAATGTAACAGCTGACTCTTCTCTTCTCCTTATGCCTTCCATTGTGTATTAACATAAGGAAAGCAACGCAGAAGATAAATAACTTCAATTAAAGAAGTCATGTACAGGCAATATGATGGAGTAGGAGATAAGCACTATGTGTATGGTCAGAGGAACTATTCTGGATGGAGCTGAATTGGTATTTTATTGACACCACCTGCACACAAACACTCCCTCACCTCCCCAGAGCTGCTTGTTCTCACCTTTAGCTGCTGCCTTGGCCAGAGATCCCTGCCATTGGGTTTGGGTTTCATTTGTTTATTCCACTTTGAATAGGTTGAGGTATGCAGGCTCTAAATCAATTCTGAGAAATGACCCAACTGAAAAACCCTCTTTATAAGAAGAGGGTTGCTTTAAGCCAGCTCAATTTATAGGCTAGAGATGAACTAGGCAAATACTTAAATGAAGAGTACTGAGAGGTGAAATCTCTGATGGATTTGAGGTAAGAAAGGAGGAAGAAGACAGGGAGATAAAACACTTCCCTGAATCTGCTGCCTGCAGCACAGCACCTGTCCCCATTTCGTAAGGTAAAAAGCACTACCTAAAATAAAGAAATGAGGAGGAGACTCACTTTACAGCACCCTCATTAGCTGTCTTATCCTCAAATGACTGAAAGGACTGATTAAACCATTTTTAGGACACCATAAAAGAATCCAGCTCTACTAGTGGCTCAGCTCTATCACTGCGGGGTTTTTCTGCAAGCAAGAAGTTGAATCCGAGTGCTGCTAAATGAAGATTTCTATGAAGTTGCTTTAGATTATGTTTATTATCAGGAATTTGGTATCTGCCAGTTTAGCCTCTTCTTTGTGAAGTGACATGCTTTTAAACTTGTCAAGAAAAATCCTTGTCATTTAAAAAAAATCTCCAAGAACAAACCTATCTGTAATTATTAGAGTTCCATGCTCTTCATCTTACTGCCTGCCTTCCATGTCTTGTTTGATGGAGTTTTCTCTAGCATTCATAAATAATTGAAACTGTTGATGATTTTTCTTAAAGTATGACATCTATCAAAGACCTTAAGAGAATGGCAAAGATAAAATAGCATCCTATAGTTTCTTACCCAGAGGAGAAATAAAAAATTCCAATTCCTGAAGACACATGCCAGCTAGGGTAGATTTTTCATTAGTATTATTATTACCTTCCTCTTTTGTCCTTCTGGTTTTGTTTGTTTGTTTGTTTTTGGGTTGTCTGGGGTTTTTTTAAACAGTATTAAGGTTTGATCATTCCTGTTTATAAGCAAGGCAACACTTGCACATTTGGTGTTCTGGCTTTCACAGAAATATAAAGTAAATTCTTCTCAGAATGAATTCTTTTCAGGAAGAATTTCTTCATGAAAGAATTGTCAGGCATTGGAACAGACTGTCCACAAGTGGAGTCACCATCCCTGGAGGTGTTAAAAAAATGACTGGACGTGGCAGTCAGTGCCATGGGTTTTCAGGCTGGAGATCTGTCAGAGGCTGGACTCCATGACCTTGGAAGTCTTTTCCAACATAAAGGATTCTGTGATCCTGTGTGAAAGGCCTTCCTGCTCAATTTTTTGCCACTAAACTGAAAGGAAGAAGGGGCTGATCTCCTAGCCTGTTTTCCTGTCAAAGAAGAAAATTCACTCTTGAAAATTATGACTTTGGCCTTCAAAAAACAGGCCTGACTGTTTTCCTAAGGTGAAAATTTCCTTACCAGTGGCCTGACCCATAGGGTCACTTTCCACTGCATCATGTGAATACACTGATACTGCCCACCAGCTTAGGTATAACTGGATTTTGCTTTTTTTCAAAACAATGTATAAATATTTCTATTTGGCCTTTGAAGACAATCTAGGTATTAAGTGGTGTTGCTTCTTTCCTCTGCTGTTTATACTTAACTAGATCCTTTCCATGACTGACCTTGTGTGTGAAAGTGAAGGGCTAACCCGTGTTAGTCCCAGCAAGAGTTACAGTCTTAGATTAGCTATGAAAATTTAATCTGGCCATCAAAAAAAAAAAAAAAAAAAAAAAGTAACTTCATGAGAAGATCACTCGCTTGGTTGGCAAAAGAAATGTTCAAAAATGGTCTTCTGCAAGGTGTTCATCTCAAACCTACACTGTGGTTTAACTTCCAAAACAAAAAAAAATAGCACTGTCAGACTGACAGTAACCTCTGGTAGTTGCTGCCAACTCAGGGGAGAAAAGGATTAAGAAGCTATTCAAGAAGATTGGGTCCACCTGCAAGACATCTGTAAAACTGTAAGACAGGGATAAAAACCTGAAATCATACGGAAGGCAGTATTTGCAGGTTTGTCTGAAAAATGACACAGACTCTGTAGGCTAAAACTGTGAGTACGGTTTTAGAAGTAAGGGTCCTCTTCTGGAACCAAACAGGTTTAGCATTTTGAAAGGCAGTGAGTTGGTTTTTTTTTTTTCTGATTAGAAAGTAAAATAGAAATATTGACAGACAGTATAATTGCCCTGAGACAAGGCAGCCCCACTTCACTGTACCAAGGAGTTATTATTGAGGGATATTATTGATGGGGGGGGTTTCATTTGTTGGTTTGTTTTGTTTTCTCTGCATGAATGGTGAGATCACTGTCGAATGCTGTATGCAATCCTGATATTAGTGCCTCAGAAAGGATGCTGAAAAATTTGGAATGGCCTCAGAGAAAAGCTGTGAGAATGACTAGATATGGAAAGGTCCAAGAAAGAAAAGAAGAAAGAAAAACTGTAAATATACTGGTAAGCACATGCTAAGCATGCACTTCAGTAGAGAAGACTACTTAAGTTGCATACAGATAAATAAAACTAAAGGTTTGTTTTGTCATTACAGGAAAAAAAAAAAAAAAGCAACTCACACAGGATTTCCCATACCAAGCAAAAATTCAGTGTTTTTCAGTCCCCGATGGTACCTCAAAGGGGAGCTGTGGCTTTGCGAGGAAAGAGCTGGGGTGAGACCCAGCGGATCAAAGGCCAGGGCTGCCCCGCAGGGCAGGCGAGGGAGTCGGGGCAGCTCCCGCAGGTCACTGCCCGGGCACTGCAGATACACAGGGCCTGCCCGCTGCTGCGGCCATCCCGAACGCAGGACAGCCGCTCCCTACACGTGGTGTGGGGCCACACCTGGGCACGGGGGTAGTAATGACTGCTCCAGCCGTAAGGAAAGGACTCAGCTCTGTTGCCTTCTTCCTCAGCCACTGCCACGGCTCGTCTCCAGCTGCTGAGCTGGGGAGGAGCAGCAGCACGGGAGGGCTTTGTCACTGCAGCCCGGTAACAGGGCAGAGGGGCGCGGCGGAACCGCGGCTCTCTCCTTCCCTCTGTGTTCAGGGCACTGTCACCCCAAACAAGCTGAGCAGTGGTTGTGTTCGCCTTACAACCCGCAAGGTTGGCTGTAAATCAGTAAGCCTGACCTGGCTTATGAAAGCCTTAAATCCGTAGTAGGCAGTATTTCCTTCACCTCTGGAACAGGTGGATTGACTTAACGGAATTAACTACAAGCATAGCCGCCTCTCAAGCGTCTTAGTAAATCCCCTGGAAAACACTGCAGTGGGTGACAGGCAGGTGTGTGTGTGCTCCCCGGAAATTACCAAACACGTATTCGGCGGGATCAGCAGCGAATCCCAAATCGTGCTGCCCCGACCGGGAGCGTGAGGGCACTGCCGCCCCCCGCCACTGCCGCAGCCGTCTCAGAGCTCGCCCCAAACCCGTGTCACGTCGGCCATCCCGGATTTCCTCTGGCTGTGCTTTCCCAATGCGGCTCCTTCCCCGGCCGGCGCACGCTCCACCACGAGGTGGCGGGGCGGCCTGGGCCTGTGGAGCCGGGACCGCCTTTCTCCGACTGCCTTTTTGCCTCCAGGACCGCCCTTCTCCGACCGCCCTTTTCCTGCCGGGACGGCCCTTCTCCAGCCGGGATCTCCCTTCTTGTTGTCAGGGTCGTGCTGTGCCGGCGCCCGCCCTGAGTACGGAACCCCTGGTGGAACGGGCAGCCGGGCCCCGCTCCCTGCGAGCCCCGTGCGGGGTCGGTAGCTGAGCGGGGCTGTGCGTTTCAAATCGCAGAATCTCGGGATAGTTGGGGTTGGAAGGGGCCTCTGGAGATCACCTGCTCCAAGCGCCCTGCTAAGGCAGGGCCACCAGCATCGGGTGGCGCAGGAATGTGTCTAGGTGGGTTTGGAATGGCTCCAGAGAGCGGGGTTCCGCGCCCTCCCAGCGCAGCTGTTCCAGTGCTCTGCCACCCTTAGTGTAAAGTAGTTCTTCCTCATGCTGAGGTGGATCTTCTTGTGTTTAACCACTGCTCCTTGTCCTATTGCTGGGCACCACTGAAAAATGCATGGTTCCAACTTCTTGGTACCCACCTTGGAGATATTTGTATGTACTGATAAGATCCCCTCTCAGCCTTCTCCAGACTGAACAGGCCCAGCTCCTGCAGTCTCTCCTCATAAGAGAGATACTCCAGACCCATCATCAGCTTTAGTGAGATGCTTACTGACGTATAATTATTCCTATAATTATTTTTTTCTAAACTATTTAGAGGATTGAAGATGTCAGATTTGTGAGGCAATAATACTCTTTTACTATGGTGCCATTAGAACACTGCCTCGGGGAGATGCAAATACAGAGAGCTAGCTTGTGTAAGTTCCTCATGGTAGTGTATTTAGCTGGATTAGTTCCTTTAAACAAATCTCCTCAGGCTTAAGTTTTAAATTAAGATAGTGAGCAGTTCTGCTGAAGTTGGAGAAATAGAGAATTTGGTATGGAAATTCATTGAATCAGGAGTAGCCTATATAGATACTCAGCCTCTTTGGAATATTTTTCTCTTTGGAATGTGAGTGGAAAACACCTATACCTGTTTTACCTTCTTTGGGCTTTCCCAATGTGCCTGTACCCACTGCATGACTAGTCAGCCTATAAAAATGTGTGAGGAAAATAGTAAAGATGCTGCCACGAGATGTGCTTCTGCCTCGGCATGACCTTAGACATTTGTTGGCTTTGGCAAAGTTCTGCTTGATACAAATGAAGGTCTGAAAGGGATAGAGATATAAATAATTTATTATAAATCTGTTATTAATGGCAAGAAAAGCAAGCTCTCTAAAAATGAAGGCAAGCCATGGTGCTTGTCTCAAGGATTTTATTACTCAAGCTGAGATAGCAACACAGCACTCTGAAGGTTAATTATGGACCATATGGTGGTGGCAACAGGTGAGATGTGGTGATCATGTCATCACCATAGATGCTTTAGAGACTGACGTTTCCAAAGGTCTATATTTAAAAGATGAAGGGAGATACTGCAAAAGCTAGGAAGTGGTGAGAAAGAAAGCATGAAGAAAAACTCACCGAGTGAGCAGTTAGGAGGTGACTCCTGAGTCAATGAAATACCATTCTGCTTGTCTAGCTTGGGACATTTCATTTTAGCATGTAAAGGAATTAATGTGTCAGAACAAGTTAACAAAATACAGATTAAACAACTAAACTTCATTCACACCTTCTGTTGGTAAGAAGAATATAAGCTGATTTATAGTGACTATTTAAAATTACTGTATTATTTTGATGGCTTATATATGGTTCTAGCCCTTCACTGCTGACCACAAATCTGAATTCCTAAGATAATTTTAAAGTCAGTTTCCTATGATGGAGGAAGTCTTGTTAGATGTGAGATGGAGCCAGACTAATTAAGAAACTGCTTTCAGGCTCTGCTAGAAGATCACAAATTGTTCTTGATTTGCATCTTAATAAGAAATCATTGATGGCATAAAGAGTTCCTTTGGTTATTAAAGCATGACCTGAATATTGCAACCTGTTACAGGTAAGCACATGTTGGTATGAAAGTGGCACAGAGAGGAAAAATTCATTACACTTTTCTGTTTTTTAGTTGTTTCCAGTTCATATCATCTCTGCAAATCAAATTAAGGGACTCTAGCATTCTTATTAAATTTACTGGTCAGGAGCTGAGGAATATTATTAAGTGCTTGCATTTGCTGCTTGAAATATGGCAAGTAGCAAAGATGTGTAAGACACCAGTAAAGAGCAGTTTTATGCCTGGTGCTTTCAAACTCACCTCTTTAGCTACTATTTACACATCATCACTAGTCCCTCTTCATGTTCTTGCTGTCACCTGCAGAAGAGGGCACACGTACAACACAGGCAGAGGAGAATAAATAATGAAAGGGATGAAATTCAAATGGAGGAGGAGGTAGAGTAATAGTGAGATTTTACATAATGCTCTTTATCTTGAGTACTTCTAAAAGCTGAAGTGAACGGTAGCTGTTATCAAGGGGTTGATCCCTTCCCTAGCTTAGAAATCCCTAACTTGAGGCACTATTAGCTGTCAGTCAGACTGTGGCACGAACCCCTAATCTGTCTCTGAGGCCCTGTGCGTGTGTTACGTACTGAGGGTGGTGTTACTAAGAGGTTACTCACACCCTTCTCTCACATGATGTAATTAATACAGGGCAAGTGACTCCAAAACCTAACAGCAGCCAGACCGCAGTAATTGTGAATTGTCCCAAATCTCATAGAGTGTGTGAGTGGATGGTATTAATAGCCTGATTATGTAGCAACAAGGGTTTAAACATAGATTATGAGGCATATAATTTTATTCCTTAAGGGGCAGCTGGTTTGACAGTGAGCACCTTGTGGGGGAAGATGGCTTTCTAGAGGAGCTGTGGGACTGGCCAGCCTTTATTTCAGGGAGCACGTAAGTCCTGTTGGATTCTGCAAGTATTCATGCCTCATCTGTAGTGCTCTGAGAGCATTTCCAGGCATCCTGACTCACCAGGATGTCTCCTGCTCTTACTCTTTTTTAGGGCTTAGTGCTTGAGGAAAAGGCTTCTACCTTCTTTATACCACTTCTGCAGCAAGATTTGTATCAGATGTCACAGGCTCACTCCTTAGAAGTCTCACATAACAGACATTTATGTTTCAAAGGAATGGCACTTGGAAAAATCAGCTCCAAAACCTTCATTGACCTTCTGTGAGCTATGTTAAATGACCTGTATTAGAACAGAGAATCAGCAGTGTGCTCAGTACTCAGTTTTAGCTACACAAGAAAAGGTGAAATCATACAGGCCCACAGAAGGAGTCTGTTCTTCTTCTACACAGAAGACTGTTCCTATGAAGTTTTGTGTTTCCTAAAAATTTTCTTTTCCAGTTACTGATGATATCTGATTTGAAAGTTTTTAATTGTTTATAACATAATTTCTGTTCAATAACACTGCCTCAACTCTCTCGCTGTCAGAGATTCCTAAAGCACAGCTGTGCTTAATACTATAGAAACACAACTATGTGACAATTACTCTTTCAGAGAAAGATCAGCTTTATTTGGGCTGAACAGCTGGAATAATTTTAGATACTGTATGATTTGCAAAAATATTTCTGAGTTCTCCTCGAGGTTTTAAAAAAAAAATCCATCTGATAGCTGCACAATAAACTAAATTATTATAACACTAGGAATCAATCAGAAATAATTTCAAGATACAAGGAGACTGTATATATGCAAATATCATACAAGATATTTTGCAACAACCCTTTCAAAATTGTAATTTTCAACTTGAAAGACTAAATAATCTGATTTTCTTAGAAGTCTATTTCAAATACTTCTTGATTTGGAGCAACTGATACCTCCTAATTTGAGGACCTTTTCAAGTCTGGGCTAATCTCCATTTCCTTTGTAAAACCAGAGAGAACGTGTAGGAGTTGTTGCTGTGAAGATGCATTACCATCTCAAAAGAGGCTGTTAAGAAATTATTTGGAAATAATAAACTGGAGTTATCAATACTTGAACTAGCTTTAATTTAGCCATTGAAGTATTGGAAGTGGCAATACAAGAGTTTGATAGGAGTAATTGGCTCTCAGCAGGTAAGCTGGCTAAAACTCTGTTCCTTCCTGCCACGGATGGCCTTTAATATAAACTTCTCACACTTGACCAGCCAGTTTCAAGTTAACTTGGGTATCTCTACAGTGCTGCCCTAGCTAAGTTGTCTTTGTGTGATAACTGCTGTAGGTTGCTGGCCTAAAATGGTTTCTGAATCCCCTTATTTTTTTTCTCCTTCATTCCAAAATAATAGTAATACATGCTCATTAATAGAACAAGACATATTTTTCTTTCAGAAGCATGGTGTTTAATTTCTGTAGTCCAAGCCTATCTTGTATAAAAGTTCAATTCCCATAGATTAAAACCCTGCCTTTCTTTCAGCTGACTGGAAAGAGAGATTCGCATGTTTCGTCCTTGAGATCACCACCTTGAGCCTCAACACTGGGGATATCTAAAAAGAGCAGATGGATTTCTTACTGTATCAGCTGAAGCAGAATGAGTTAAGCATAGTGCCAAGGTAGATAATCTATCTTAAGACATGTATTTTATGTCAAATGACCCCTAATATTACATTCAAGTAATAGTCAATTCTTGCTATCGAGAGTGTTTACTGTACTGCAGTGTGTAGTGGTTTCTATTCCATATGCTTAGAAAATAGGTCTGAAGACAGACATTCACATGAAAAATGTCCAGATTTTTATTGCTGTGCCAACTCTGCTGAATAATTCTCTAGTTTCTGGTTTATATAATGGCATCATGAAAACTGATGACAAAGAGGAGGGAAATAATCACAGGTTATTCAAAATTATTCCTGCAGTAGCTGAAATCTGTAGTTTTGTCAGATGATATGTATTTAAACATTTGTCTCAAGGACAGTTAACATTTTGAGCAGTAGTTTGTATGGAAGGGCAGGACACAGATGTGGCTGAGAAGTGAAAGGACCAGTTTGAGCTGGACTGTTCAGGTAATATGGTACCTATCATATTTCCTCAGAGCCTGTCCCTGCTGATTTTAAATTCTTCAAACGTCATTTTCCTTTTCTTCTTGTATGTGTGTGTCTCTGTCCTGGAACAGCTTAGTGGAAACTTTAGCTAAAGAAATGAGATTTTAGTGTGAAATTTCGTTGGTATGTGATGAGGTTTAGTCATCCACTTTTGCAGAAAAGGCTTCCAAAGTATGGATCCAGTTCTTGGAAAAGTTCTTTTCCTTGCCATGATCCTTTCTGTAAGAAGGATGCCATGATATATTTGTAGATTTCTTTGAACTCAGGAGAAAAGTTGACAGATACAGAATTGCATTTATTTATAAAGATCCAAAATATTGTTGTATGGGTTTGGGAAAGGATGGCTAGATCTCAGAGTTTTGATGATATCATCATTACTTTTAATTCCAGCAAAGTGGCAAGCAGGGGCTGTGTAAACCTTAATTATACCTATTAATTTCATTTCTCCTTCTCTTTCATTTCTACTTAAATAAGTAACAAAAGTTAAGTACAGTTTTAGAAGTTCTTGTGGAAGTTTGAAATGTTTGCCACAGTCTCTGCAATGTTTTTGCTGTAGGTGGAGTAGTGGAGAAATTTATTTTTGAAAAAGAATGCTTTAAAAAGATCAATTTCTTGTAACTGAGGGTGGGACAGAACCCAGCACAGGGAGAGAAGATTCTCCCACAGGAACTACCTGGTGTTGTTTAACAACCTGGAGAATAATCATGCTTGTTTGTGGGTCTTTTGCACTGGGAGTTTGGAATTTGGATTTCTAGGTTGTTAATTATATTGCTAATTACACTAAGAGGATATGTTACAGGTAGAATCATAGGTTTGAAGTTTTGATACTATTTTTTCCATAAATTCTTAAGGGCTATGGTGTTATGTTGCTGAGAAAGCTCAGAGTATTTGGGCCATAAGTCTGTACACTGCTTTAAAGAGTGTACAGAGTGTACAGTGAACTACAGACTGGGGACAGAGTGGCTGGAAAGCTGCCCAGCAGAAAAGGACCAGGGGGTGCAGGTCAGCAGTGGCTGAACATGAGCCAGCTGTGCCCAGGTGGCCAAGAGGGCCAATGACACCTGGCCTGTATCAGCAATAGTGCAGCAGCAGGACCAGGACACCGACTGTCCTCCTCTAATGGGCACTGCTGAGGCCACAGCTTCAATTGTGTTCGTTCAGTTTTGGGCTCCTCACTACAAGAAGGACATTGAAGGGTGTCCAGAGAAGGGCAGTGCAGCTGGGGAAGGGTCTGGAGTACAAGTCCTATGAGGGAGCAGTTGAGGGAGCTGGGGAGACTTAGTCTGGACAAAAGGAGGCTCAGAGGGAACATTTTCCCTCTCTGTGACTCCCTGATAGGAGGGTGGAGCCAGGTGGGAGTCAGCCTCTTCTCCCAGTTAATAAGCAATAGGAGAAGAAGAAATGGCCTCAAGTTGCACCAGGGAAGGTTTACATCAGGTATGAGGAAACATTTCTTCACAGAAGGGGTTGTTAAGAATTGGATTAGGCTGCCCAAAAAAGTGGTGCAGTCACCATCCCTGGACGTATTTAAAAGATGTGTAGAGGTGGTAGTGAGGGACATGGTTTAATGGCGGCCCTGGCAGGGCTAGGTTAATGGTTGGACTCAAAACTCTTAAAGGACTTTTCCAACCTGAACAATACCATCATTGTATCTGGGGAAGAATTGACCAGATGGAGGTATGTCAAGCTAGAACCTGTAATAATCAGTTTTTATCCTGAAGTCAGGTACTTACTTCAGACAGCTCTAGAGACCTGGTTTCAGTGCTGAAAACTAGACAGCTAGCCTCTCACATTTGCTAATAAAGAGCTCAGTGTTCTGGACTGAAAAGATTAGAGCTCCTGCAGGAGTCTCTCTTGTCACTCTGTAGCAGGATCTAGCTGACTAGATTCGATTTCTTGATCACAAGTGAGGTACAACCATCTTAAAAACCTTAAAATAACTCCACAAATCAAAAAAAGGAGGAGAATGCATTTATAAAAACCATCAAAAGTAACACATTTGATATATTCTATTCTACACTAAGCTGTATTTTTAAACAAAAAGTTTACAAAGATAGACAGTGTCTGTCTCAATTTTAACACCATAGTTACAGAGAAACCTATCAACTGATGTTTTCTGCCCTTTCCTCCTTTCTAATTTTACAAATGCCTTCTTTTTGAGAGAGGGAGGGGACAGAGGCAATAATGAGAAAAGAGAGATGTATCTGCAGTGTCTATCTCCTGGGAAATAAATATATCCCATTGATTTCTCTTTAGGTCATATTTCATCAAGGTGACTGCCTTTTTCCCTGTGTGTTAATTAAAGAGTTATTATAGAGGCAGTGGAGGCCCAGCCTTGCAGTTGCCCCTGTCTCAGGGGGTTCATGCAGAGGGCTGATCTCACATCTTGTCCTACTCTGAGTTGTAACATCATCACAGCTTCAGAGCACACAGTGTGTGGCACCAGTGAGTGTCCTTGACTGACTTGGCCTGTGAGAACCCTGGAGATATCAGTGTGCCCAGTTCCATTCTTCCTTGTTTGGGCTTCCTCCACAGCCTTCTGTCCCAACCTTGAATGTTGCCCTAGTATTTCACAAAGCTGCTTCACGTGAAAATGGCCTGGCCTTTCCTAATTACAATCGCTCCTTGTTCTGCTGCCAAGAAAATAGCATCATCAGCTACTTGGATTATACAGAATATTACAGAATAAAGACAACAGAAATACACTGTTATTTTTCCTTCCTTATATCCTGCCTTGTGACAGGAATCCCTCCCCCTGCTAAGTTCATTGGTTAACAGTAAACAAAGATGCTTTTAACAGCTGTCTCACTGTGGAGAGTAATACACTAGAGCCATGATAGTATTTAAAAAGTGGCTTACCATCCTAGTTTTGATTTTCTTAGTAAACTTCATTTATCTTATAACCTCCCCTAAAGAGAAATTATACCTTTTCTGGCATCTACATACAATGGAGCATCTACAAACCAAATATTAAAGAATAGCTTAAATAATTTTTTTCAACTGTTTTATTAACATCAGCAGAGATAATTATTCACTGAAGAGATACAGTGTCACCACAAAACTTCAGAAGTTACCAGAAGTTGCAGTTTAACTTGGAGATTTGGGCTTGCTTCTGCCTTTCATTCCTATTGATAGAAGGTATTGTTTCTCAATGTTTTTGGTAATTACATAAATGTATTTGGCTGATTATCAAACACTGATTTATTAGAGACCTTTTTTAAAAACCTAAGAAAATTTTCTACTTTGCCCAAGGGAAATGCTTTGAGGAAAGGATAGACCTCACTTTCCCTAGCTGTAGGTCACTAATTTTGGTCAACAAAATTAAGATTTTAATTCCCTCTTGAAAAGTAGTCCCTCTGTAGCCCACAGAGAGGAAGTGGATCTCACAGGAATTCCTGATCAGAAATCTATCCAGATATTCTGTGGAGGAGAGGGGAGGGGAGAGGAGGGAAAACTGTCTCAGACACCCTCTGCAGTATGTGAGGGATGGATGTGCCTTGGTGGTCCCAGTTTTTCAGTGCTGGAGGCTGGCTGGGGGCTCTCCTGGCAGGCTGCCATGCTCAGATGCAGAGGGAGGTGGCAGTTTCCACCTGCTGTTGTGCCCTGTCTCCTCCAGAGCTGCTGCAGAAAGGATGGTGAGTTGGAACATCTTGTGAGCCCAATACCTGAACTGTGGGCCAACAGTTCAACCACCTTTTCTTTGGCATATCAGCCCCTCCTTTCTCTTTTCTCACAGTTTCTCTGTTAACACCTGTCTTTTGTTTTTCAAAAACATTGTGGATGATGTATCTGACATTTTGGGGCAAGGTCTTCTTGCTCATGCTTACAGCAAGCAAATTACATGGCATTAAGTTCTGACTGATGTTTAGTTCCAATTGTGGTTGTCAGCTGTGGCTGATAATGTCTGCATTCAGAAAGCACTTAGGTACCTTTGCACATGAAGAGTGGTCTCAGGAACATGCTCCAACACTGCAGCCCCTCTGCCCTGCCATGTGCTGTCCCCACAGCTGTCTCAGGGTGCTTGTGAAGAGCCTGGTCACCTGGATCTGTGAGAATGGAGTTGGTCAGCTGGTTGAAGTTGTGGGTGCATATTCACCCATATCCAGAATTCAGATATTCAAACTGTCACAGTTTTGGATCTACCCAAAACTGGACTTTATGGGAGTCACCAAGAGACTTTGAGGTGCACTCATTTAGACAGTTCTCTAGGTGGGCACTGACCTCCTGCATCTTTGTGATGAAAGTCCTGCATTTTGATGTTCTTTTACACTGCACTGCTCCATCTTCTTACTTTTTATTAAACTTCTAGTCAAACAGCATGCTTTAAGTATCTGGATCTTGAAATTCATTGCCGGATTCTTCAGTATTCATCATTCTCATCTGATAAAATTGCTCAGGTTTTCTAAAGCCATTGAGACATATAAAACTTCCTTGATTTTGAAACATTGGTGGGTTCAGAAGTCAGAAGGATACTGTCTCTTCTGACTGTAATGGCTGTGCTGTTGCTTTTGCTGTCACCAGTGTTTATTAATAGATACTACTTTGTTTTCTTCTCATTTAACCTGGTAGCCTAACGTTTAAAGTCATTGAGAATCAGATCTTACTTAAAGAACATTTCATTTATTGAAGGCTATTTGAAATTACTGGTTTAATGAATCTATTGCAACTTAGCCAATAACCAATAACCTTTCTTTCTTTGTCTTCTTTCTGTGTAATTCCAGTTCTGCATAACAAAGAGAGGGCCATATGTATCCAGGGGAAACTGAATCACTTAAGCAGAAAATAAAGTCTGTCAAAACACTGCATAAATGCTGTACATACATCTTTTTAATTAAGTTGGGTAAGTTGAGAGATTTCCAGTGTATTCTGAATGTCTAATCCGTGGACCAAGTCAAAAAATGATCTGCCACTCCTCAAGCTAAAATACAAGAAACAAGTCACACAATTAGTCCTTAAAAGGAACAGTGAATATGTGTAAGTTGGTGGTTTTAGAGCTCCTTGATTCAAGTCATTTCACTAATTTCATTTATTGATTAAGAAATGCTGTGTCACGAGCTTCATTGCCACCCTCCCCACAGAGATGGAACCTAACGTGCTAAAGTACAGGCTGACATAAAAAGGGTTTGAAGTCTACAGAGCTAAGCAGAGGTGTGGGCCTGAATCCAAGAGTAGCTATTACAGTACATTTGGCTTAGCACATGCAAAAGACCTCCAATGTTTCTGTCTTGTAATGAGGGCTTTAAAAACCTCCTCTCATAAGGAAAAGACTTTTGAAGGGAGCAGAAGAAGCTTCTTAGTGATTCCTTTCAGTGGGTCACTGCTCTGCAGTGGCTCTCTAAGCTGCTATGGATTTTAACATTTTCTCGAGCACAGCTGGGCTTTCTTTTTTCCCTGGCATTTTTCATTCAGATATAAATAGGTACTAGAGCAATATTACCAAGAATATCTTTAAAGACATAACTGATGAATCCATTAAAAAAATCTTGAACTAAGCGGCAGAATGGCTGCTATCATTTCATGCCTCTGTTCTGAGTGCTCATGAGTCTGTCTAGGAACTGTAAATTTAGGGAAAGAAATAGAAAGGTGTATGATGAGTACAGCAGATGGGATATTTAATGTATCTTTTTCAGAGATTCTTTTTCTTAGTGCAGCTTTATTTCTGTCAAAATTGAAATGCTTTGAAAAATATGCTAAGTTGATGCAAGTCTGTTCAAAGGAGAACTGATAAAGCATTAAAAAGTCCAGCAAAGAATATTTTGACCATTTTTAGAAATTTTTTAAATGTGAAATGTGTTATTTAAAAGAGTAAAAAGAATCTAAACTCTAGGAAATATATTGCAATAACAGAACAACAAAATATATTTGGTTTAAATGGGAAAAAATTGAAACTGGAAAAAAAAATTCTGTGAAACAGAAAATCCAGTTCCTGGCCAGGTCTATTCAGTGACAATTTCCTAAATCTGCAAATACTTTTGATTCATAGAGTCATGAGTCATGATTCTGTAAATACTTTTGATTGATGGTTTTAAAGGGAGAGAAAATTCTTAAATGTCAACTGACAAATGGAAGTGGATTACGATCTCCTGAGCCACCTGCTTATTTCAGTGGGGACGGCTTGAACGTTGTGTAGAAGCCCTGTTCTGCATGTTCCTCTGAATGGTGCCTCAGCACTAAAGTTTAGTTTTGCCCTTCTCTGAAAACTGGGTGGAGAGATTTTCCCAAGTTGTAAATATCAATGGTCTCAGACCAATTATGCTTTTGCAAAGCGTAAGACTCCCAATTACCTGAAGTGTAGGCTGCTGTTGTGCGGGAGGAAGGGGGAATGTTTGGAGTGATGGTGTTCATCTTCCCAAGTTTTGTGTGATGGAGCCCAGCATTCCTGGGGATGGCTGGACACTTGCCCATGGGCAGTGGGGAATGAATTTCTTGTTTTGCTTTGCTTGTTCATATGACTTTTGCTTTCCCCATTAAACTGTCTTTATCTCAACCCACAAGTGTTCTCACTTTTACCCTTCTGATTCTCTCCCCCATACCACTGAGGGGGAGTGAGCATGTGGCTGTGCAGTGCTTAGGTGCTGGCTGGGGTTAAACTTCTGTCTATTTTAAATTGGGGATTACCTTTGAGGCCTAAAGAACGTGTCAGATACGCTGTTACCACATCTCGCGTGTCACCATGGAGTGCTGCAAGATGGGTCTCACTGGGAGCTGGCCAGTGTTGGCAGCAGAAAGCTGGGAAACTTATTATAAAGACCACCTTCATAACTGGAAGAAGTGTTGGTGGAGGCAGAAGCTTTTAGTGTGAAGGAAGCAGAGTCCATTCATTAGCTCTTCTTGCTATGTGGAAATTCAAACATGGAATAAAAAGGACTAGTTGTCCTGTGCAACTCGTTGCTGTGCAATGAGTGTTGCACCATGCTTTGACTATAACACCCACCCAATGTAATAATCATCAGCTGGCCAGATTATCTTTTTCCTCTGGGGATTTTGACCTATTTCCTGATGAAACAGATTTTTCTCGTGTCACATCCATGCATTTCCCATCACTCTGTAAGCTGAAGAACTATAGTCTGACAAATTAATTAGCTAGAATTCTCCTATGTAGGAGACCATGTAGGAGTGTGTAGACCTTAGAGGAGTATTTGTCACCAAATGAACATGTCTGTGCTAGTTCAAAATGCCCTTCAAGCTATGTCTGAACTATTTCTCTGTTCAAATGAGTTACTCCTTCTTGTGGGTGGACTCAAGAATCTTGTCCTTCATCTTAATTTGTATACAGCAGATTCATGGCAGAGTAACTTAGTCATATGAAGGAATGCAGATAACACCTCCCGTATACACCATGCAGAGCTGTTGTAAGCCAAGGAGTTGTGAGCTAACAGACTAGTAGAACCAGGCCTGGAATGTCCACCAAAACAATCAGGTTGCAAACTCTGCATAGTCAAGTTAAAAATCTAATTTAACTATTTGTATGGGTTCTTAATCATATATGTAATGTGTACAAATTCACATTATAGTTAGAATTAATTACATCTCTCAACTCATCTATCTAAATGAACAATGCTTTGCTTAATGCAGCTTTGTTTTTACAAATATCCTCCCATTATACAGCAGCTGAATATTCCTGTTTTACCTTGGCTTTTGTGTGTGGGAGAGGCACTCTGGAAACTAAATATATCCAGTATTAATTAAACTATGTATCTCAGAAGGACAGCAGGATAATTCTTTATAGTTTTATAATGAGATTTGTCTGAACATGAAAAAAGCTCAGCCATTCAACATTTTTAGTTCAATTTTAGATCTATCTTTGTATCAGTGAGCATGAGCAACAATTGGCTCCTGTATTTTACAACCTGGTATTTAGGAAAAAAGACCGTTTTTGAAATTGAGTTTTGCGTATACTCAGAAAATGGGAGGAAACAATGCACAGGGAAAGGGGAAATAGAGAACAAAACATGGAGGAAATAATAGATATTTTTGGCATCTAAAGAAATGGGAGGGAGAGAAATGCCTGTGAAATATGAATCTGAACATGAAAGTCTTCCTGAATCCTAAGAATGACTTGCAGTATGTTAGATCACAATTTTCCTTCTCTGTTATGTTTCTTGCCCTGTTAATGCCCCACATAGCCCACATTTGATGGCCTTTGTGCTTATCTCCCTTCCTCATGCCCCAAATGAGCCAGCCAACTTACCCTGGCCCCCCTTGAAGCCCACAAAGCTGGCATATCCCATGTTTTGTGCCACGAGCTGTTTGCAGAGGGTTTCCATCATCCAGGCTTCAGCTGGTGGCTCTGACTCAGAAATGCTGAACACCAGGGCTGGTTTTTGCTCTCAGCTGTCCACAGTAACCATGGAAAGGTTTCACTTCTACCTTGGATTCAACAGAACACCACCAGACCTGGAGGTATTGTGAACTGGATGATCTGAACTCAATGAACTGGAATTTTCCCACTGAATTACTCTACTTACAAATGGGAGAAGTCCCTAGTTTACTTCACCTGTCACACGGGTACCCTGTTATTCATAACACTTGTGTTTATTCCTTGAGCAATGCAGTTTAGCCACTCTTGCAGCCCAGGGACAAGGAGGGGGACAGCCTTGCAAATTGTGCTGGGGTTGTTAAGAGGCAGAACCCTTCCAACTGTTTCATCTATCCTGTCCCTGCCACAGCTGGCCTGCAGGGGTGGAGCTCCTGCACGTGTCTCAGCACAAAGTCATCTTTCTTGGCCCAAACTAGCTTTTGTCAGCACTTTAAAGAAAATTGCTGGACTTTGCATCTGAGTCATGTACACACAGCCCCAACAGCTGCTTTTCTGCGGGGATGGTTTTCCCTGGCAAACATGTGATAGCAAATTGTGGAGAGCCTCGAAACAGAAGAAGGAAATAATTCATGAATTTGCAAAGACCTCCAGACTTTTTTCATGATATTTCAGAAATCAGTTCTTAGCCCCATATAACAGACATCTATTACAAACATTCTCAACCAAATGAAAAAATATGTGGTAAGCAAGCACCAAAGATTGCAAATACATATTTTGCAAAATGGCCTGTAATTATGCTAAGTAAATTTTATGCAAAAAGCAGCACCACCTAAATGGCAACATAACATATGCACGCATTCAAAAAGCCAGTCTTTTCAAACAAACTGTTGCCACAGTCATGCAGTAGCTTGAGTCTTCAATTACAAGTTAATCTACCCTAGTAAAATGAATTCTTTAATGTGGGGATTGGGGGTTTTTTTGTTTTTCAGTGCTAAGTGTTTCTACTCTTCCAAGTTGAAACAGCGAAGAGACATTATAGGAGAAGGTAGAGGTACCTCCATGTGTGGCAACATGATGGTAGTTTTGCTGCAGGTAAGAAATCCAGCATTAGATGGCTCATATGTTACCAAAGCAGGGCTATAGCTAAAGTCTGCTAATTTCTCACCTTAGACTCAGATGCAGGCAGTCACTTTTGTACTAGCAACAAGCCCAATAGTTATGATTTTGTCCAAATTACCCTCTTTTCTGTGTTTCCTGGCAAGTAGAACTGGTCTTGTGGCATTGGGCTGCCGTGCTTCGCTGCAGACCCAGAGAAAGCAAGACTGTTCCAGCTGTGGTAGTTCATATGTGCTGCTTGCTCTTGTATCCTGGTGCATTTTCTTCATGCAGCCTCCCCAGAGAGCTGGGCTGAAGTTTCAGCACTGTGGTTCAGAGTGAAACTGCCTTGAAGAAGAGGAGGAGGATACAAGTTTACATAGCTTGCAAACACAGATGTCCATTATCTAGTTGGTGCAATGAGCTGGCTTTGTACTGCTTGTGTTTTGAAAGGTTCCAGTAAAGTCCATGGAAGGGGTTTTAGATGTGTTGGTGCAGGTGCAGTGATAGCTGTGTCAGAACCAGAAGGTGTTGCAACTTCCTAAGTAGTAACAATAGATGGGCTGATGCCATCTACTTCCCTAGTTTGTCTTTTCCTGCTTGTCATAAGGGTGTCTGTCTGGCAGGGCTAGAAAGCAGAAGACTCTTCAGTTTTGAAATATTTGCAATTTTAAGCTGCCAAGAAGGAAATTAATACTAACTTTTGATAAAGGCAGAGCACTACCCTGCAGTCTGCGTGACAAGCTGGGGTCTAAGCTTCACTACACAGAAGGGTTTTGAAAGTTAAGCGTCTCGGTTGGCCTTTATAAGTTGTCCTGGTCATCTGTGGCAGTCTTAGGGATGTGACTGTCAGTAAAGACACAGCATTCATGAATCTGAGTTTAGGTCATTTTAAAAAGTATAGCAGGCATGAAGAATGGATCAAACTTGAATATATCAGAAGAAGAGACATTGATTCTGAGAAAATAGATTCCTTCATCTAGGGCCTTTCAACACTGATTCTGAAGAAATAGAAGCCTTCATCTAGGAGATTTCTAGATGAGTCCTCAAATCCATGACCCCTTGAGTCAAAATTGACTCTACAGTCCATAAAACCTGGTCTTAAAGTAAAGATCCCAGAGCCAAAGTTTTCTTTCCACTGAATTCACCTAGTGAAGATCCAAAATCATGTCATTGTGTGAATTATTAAATACACCCTTTGGATCACAGAACCTTACACAAAGATGTTGAATTTGTCTGTTACAATGATCCATGTGTCTCCTCTGTGGTGACCAGAGTCCACTAGAATAAAGCACAATTTGAATTCTTTTTTATCATGTAGCTGAAAGAAAAACAACACCACCAACAAAACTCCCATATCATAAAGATGTGTTTACCTGAACTTTTCACCTTACTATAGATGCACAGTTGCTGGGATGGGGAGTCCCGAGCCTCTTTCCTGTTACTCTTGCTCTGTCACCATGTGTGTAGAACTTGTATTTCCAGTGCAGCATTGTGACTTTTGACAGGCCATGAAGGTGTTTTTACAAGGGCTCCCAGCATGGTGGAACAGTGTATCTTGGCCAGTTCCCAGGCTGCATTCTGCACAGCTTCCATACCAGTCACCTGCCTAACCTGGTGCAGAGAGCTGCTTGCCCTCACAGTGTGGGGTTTTCCCCACAGTCCCTCCCTGTGATTGTGTCCTTCTAGAGTCAATGCTTTGCCATCCCTGAGTTCTGTTTAGCCATTCCATCTCCCAGCCTTGGTTAACAAAAGTTGAGCAAGCCCTCAGAACAAACAGCTTTGCCCACATTTCTACAGGGACAACTAAACTTAAGTGTATGAGATGTTACCTCCTGTAATGCTGAGCAGCTACAGATAATAAACCTTCTCCGTCTCTGCCTTCACACTTAGCTAATCAGTCCCCATCCTTTTCACATGATTACCTATTTTTTTGTCTCAATTTTGCCCATTTTTACAGCAAACACTTCCCTCAGGTTTTTGCCCTTGGAGTTTTTCTTGTTTCACTGACTCTCTGGGATACTATATTGAGCTTGTTTTAAATGGCAAAGCGTGCCCATGTGTAGTGTGCCTCAATGAAATGTGCATGAACTGCTGTTCCGAGTGGCTCCCGCTGTCAGTCCGTACACAGCATTTCTGAGGAGGCTGCTGCTCCCAAGTTCCCCAAAAGCACTGCCTAATGTCACCACCTCAGTTCCTGTCTCCATTTTAAGCCATGGAGTCTCCCTCTCCAAAGTTAACCCTTGCTGTAGCTGTTCAGCACAGAGTCCTAGCTGGTCTAGCACTCCACCTCTTCTGGATGTTCAGTTCCATGGCAGCAAAGCTTACCCTGAAGATGGTTTTCTTTGGAAACATGTGCCAAATGTGTGATACTGTAAGAAGCTGAATAGAGTTTTACCAGTGAATACTAAAGATCATCAATGAAAGTCCCCACTGAGAAGCAAGTGCCACTGGAGATCATTTCTCAAACAGTCTGACTAATGCAATTTATGACCCTGTCTCATCTCCTCAGGCTCCTGTTTAGCTAGTGTGTCATCCTTTCAATCTTATGTTTCACCCCAGCTGTCCATGTTTTTACATTTAAAGGCTTTGCATGTGCTGTGCCTGATACTGTAGTAGTAAAGGTCACTAAGCTGACTTTACTATTAGGTGGGTTTCATTTTTATACACCAAACGTGATGAGGAAGAGTCACAGTGAAATCTGTTGACAAGATCAGTTTTAAATGTTGAACGTATTAAATGACTTCGCTTTCAGTTGGTCTTCTCAGTACAAAGGGGACTAGAAATCTCATAAGAATATATAAAGTGACAGATTTTACGGTGACGAGTGTAGTCTTGGAGCCCAATATTGTCCCTTATGTGAATACACAAAGAGTAAAGATGCATGTTTATTTGGAGATTGTCCTACAGTTGTGTCTAGCAGCCACTGACAACAGCCACAAACACTCTCAATGCATCTCTGAGGGGGTTAATAGCAATAAAGGGGTCTTAAAGTGCTATTCTATGTTGATTAAAAACTTACTTTCTCTTTCTTTCTGGTAGGTAACCTCTCCAGAATTAAGTATTAAAATCATAACTTTTTAATCACCCAAATGAACATTATGCTCAGATAAAACAAGTCAAATATGTCAGGTGAAATGGTCTGCAACTGTCAGCATTCTTCTGTACCATTTAGGTAAAGTAGCCTTGCTGGTTAAAACCATGACAAGAAAACAAAACACTTTTTTGTTTTCTCTTATGCCTTCTGACTTACAAAACTGCTATTGTTGCAGTCAGTAAATGTGGTCAGACACCACGGACCATTGAAGTAACACGGAGAATACATTATTTTCTGCCAAAAATATATTTTAGAAAGCATTTAGTTTCTATATGCAGGTAAAAAATACAAGATGGTGTGAACCTGACCATGCACACCCCAGTAATATTTTGTATCGACTTGATTTTTTACATGTAATATCTTACAGTTGGTAATAAGATACAAACCAAACTGACACTTAATCAAGAAAATTAAGGACATGTTGTCCCATAACTGGATATAAAGGAGAGAAAACCACTCAAGGAATGTAAAAATGTCAACATGCAGTTCCTTTTGAGGAAATTTCTACACCTTTTACTCAGTAGTTTTGTGTGATCCAGACTGAGAGCTATTAAGTTAAAAAATATATATTTAAATAGTCTGAGGGCATGAAAATTTTAGGTTATAAAAATCCTACAAGATCCTATTAAAATCTTGTCTTGGGGGAAAAAAAAAGCTGTAATTAAATTCTGCTATGGAAGTCATAGTAATTTGTGAGGGACTGCTTGGACTTTCCTTAACTTTTTTACAGGATGAATACAATGAAACTTGTGATAATGCCCAGCATAGTCTATAGAAAACTGCCTGTCTACATCTGAGTCGACTGAAAATTATGATTTATAAAGGGAAAAAACCCCACATGATAAAAGGCAAACTCTCATCGAAATTTTTAGACAAACAAATTGTCATCATAAAAGTTTCCTGAGTGCTGAGGAAGCCCTTTCTGTGTGTGTGCTTCAACCCTGCCAGGGCTGAATACCTAGGAACATTCCCTAAAAGGGAAGCAGTGGTATTCCCCAGTTCATCTTCCCAGAGAGCACTTGATAGCTGAGCTCCGAGCATGCTGATGGGGTGAATCAACGTGGCATGCAGAGCCTTGGGTTCTTCATTTACAAATGCAGCCACCGAGGGAGGCAGTAATGATGTTTGTTCCTTATTTAAGCTCCGCGTATTTAGAGCACTGTCCCAGTGGATGGAGGATTTGAGCGCTGCCCCCTCCTACACTGTCGGGGGTTTTTGTGTTCACATTCCCCTCATTCCAGAAGAGTGGCCAGACAAGGAGACTGCAGACCAGGCTGTGATAAGGACATGGGCTGGTTGGACCTGAGCAAGGATCATTAAGCTTTAGTTGTGAAACATGAATCCTTATGCAAAGTATCTTCCCACCCATTCAAAAGTATTTCCCCTGTCTGAAGCAGGGGTAGGATATTAGGCACGTGCCTACCTCAGCAATTTAGCAGCTCGTAAATTGCTGGATGTTGTAAATCCCAGCTTGAAGCATCCAAGGCTATTCCATACCTAGGACAGGGAACTTGGGTAACTAGCTGAGGTATTTTAATATCACCCTAGGAGCTCAATACCTGAAACCTATGTGAAATTATGCACTACAGTGGTCTGGGGCACTTCGTTTCTTTATCTTTGAGTAGCACATTGTGGGTGACTAGAAAGAAGGGCATACAAAAAGACAGAAGCAAAACATGGGAATTTAGTATTAGTCCTGTCAGCTTTGACTCCGAGTCTTATGTGTGGATTGCAGGATCCTGATGGAGAACAACCCTGTTTATCCACATAGACCATCAAATGTAAGGTCATTGGCTAAGAAAGCAATTGTCTGTCATTATTTATTTAATGAAGAGTGCAGCATGCATTTACATGACTGCATGTATGGGAATCTTGTCCAGGAGTTGTGATAGGCTGTCATCACGGTCAATGAGCATTTGCTTCAACAAAAAGCAAGTAGTGACTGAGAAGTTGAATGGAAGAGAAGAACAGGGAGTTTGCCACTTGAAAAAATACTTGCAAAGTAAGAATGGGGAAAAAAAAATGTAGAACTGGCTTGATTATTTTGTAATCCAAAAGAAATTGTTTAGACCTTGAATATGAGTGTTACACACTTATGGTGCTAAAAGTTATAAATGTTTGAGCTGAAATGGTTTCAAAATTAACATTAGAAGTAATCATTAGGTAAAGTCTAAACCAGGGAGAATTTTAATTATTATTTTGCTTAAAATGAATTCAGTGGAAATAGTGATTTGTTGTGAAACATGCTTGTTTAAATGAGGTACCTTTTCAATGACAAAAAGAAGTATTTGGGGAACCGTTCTGTAACTTTCTACTTGAAAAACACTGGGTAATGCCTACTGGAAGGACTAGTAGTCATTGCTGACCTCTAAATTATTTTCAGCCATATACAAAAAAAATTATAGCCTCTCAGGAAAGCTGTGTGCAATAATATCATCAATGTGCGAGGGTGGTCAAGAAAGTAAATAACATATGAAGATGGCTAGGGTAAAAAGGGCTTTCTAACCAGGTTCTTGTAAAATTAATAATTTCTATAGAATTCAGCTGCAATTACATGAACTCAGGAGTCTACATCTGGGAATTTTTATTTTGAATGTGGAACCTGACTGTAAGAAGGCACATGAATAGACATCTGCTGTCAGAAAGCAATTGAAAAGTCAGGGACCTTTAAGGTCCACAAACAATGGAATATGAAGAAGTGTTTTGCAGAGCAACAAAACCTACATTCACATCATTTTAGTTTTACTTCAAAAGGCTTTCAGAAGATGATTACTCTCTTTCCCGAGTTACAGCTTTGGTTAGTTTTTGATTTGGTTCCCTTGGATAATAACCACCAGGAGATTTTGCAGATACCAAAACAAAGTTTGAATGGTTACCAGTGACACAGAGTAATTGCCAAATGATGATTTTCAAAGTGTCATGCTATAAAAGCTGCTTGGATGGCCATGGTTTTGTCAGTTGGCTAAACTATTTACTGCAGGGCCAAAAGGCCTAAGTGAAAGTGCTCTGAGATGGGGTTTATAAATGTGAATGCAGGGCAGCTCTTGTCCAGGGTTAACTGGAGAACTTGTGTTTGTAGTGTTCACTGCACTTTTTAAAGCAGTGCTTTCTCATCCCCAATATAGCAGGTTGCACATTTGGGAAAAGAAAACCAAGAAGTCCCGATTTGTACTTCCCCAGCTGTAAGTTATGCAGCCACAGTCTAATTAAAGCCCTAAATAAATGTTGCACTTAATTAAAGACAAACCCAAGTCTATTGAAAATGGAGGGAAATAATGAGCTATTTCTTGTTGTACATGATCTTTGTGTACAATGGAACATGTGCTAAAGTGTTTTGTGGTTGGCTGATGTTTTGGCTGCTCTTTGCAAAAATGGGAAAACAAGGATTCCTGTGAGCAGGCACGGGCTTTCCTTCCAACTGGCAGTGAGCGGATCAGGGTGGCACGATCATTTACTGAGCTGAGAAATAGGTGAAATGAAACTTGATGGGGAGCCTGTGTCACCCGCTCTTCTGGGCCAGCACAGCTGTTCCTGCAGCCAGTCAGTGAACCGTTTTGGGGAACTGATCTAGCAGAAGAAAACAACCGCTTTAGGGGGAGGGGAGTCTGTGCTTGTATTTCAGGTGAATCACTTCTCCAGCACTGCTGGTGAGGAGGACGTGCAGACAAGGGAGAGCCTTGCTCAGGGGACCGAGCAGCTGGAGGCAGAGGTTGTGCAACGTGTCTCCAATTGTTTAACAGCCAAACCATGTTTGGTAACAGCCAAACCCTGTAATATTGTTAAAAGGTGAGGAGCAATTAAGAGGAAACCCAATAAACTTGTAAACTGTGGCCCTGACAAAACCATTAGTGTTTTCTGATGAGGTAAAAATTCCAGTCTTGTGCTCAGTGTACTTCATAGAGAGCTTGTGCTGCAAACGGAACGGGGAACTCTTCTCCCTCTGGGTCCCAGCAACAACCCCATAAGTGCAATAGAACCCTCATCTGCATGTGGTTCAGATTATGTATTTCAGTGGCAAATCCCTGTTTTGGGATTGGATTGCTCAGCCTTTTTTTATTTTAAAGACAGTTAGGAAGGTGATACTTTGTCATCCTATGCTGATTCAAAGAGAATTGAACAAAATGTACGATTTCTTCTTTCTTTCTGGACACATTTTATTTTTGGACACAGGAAAGCTAATTAATGAAACAGTGAAAACACTTGAAAAAATATTGCAAGACAAATATATTTCATTTAAATGCTAATTTGTTTATAATATTTTCAAGTAACATAAATAATGAATAGTTTAGATGAGAATTATCTGAACATAGCACATGTCAAAAACATGGTGAAGAAGCTGTAAAAATGTATAAGAAAAAACATGATTATATATTGGAAGAGGACAGAGGAATTGGACTAGCACTCCTACACAACTGCTACAGAGAACTTCTTTTAAGAAAAGCCCCGAGTTGCTACTTTTGTCTTTCTTACAGGTAGCCATCAGTCTGAGCAGAGAGAATTTCCGGTCCTATCTCCAGAAAAGTAATTTGCAAGCCATTTGTGATCTCATTATATTATCTGCATACTTCCTTGTCTTTTGCACAATAAATTCTTTGAGAACATTAATTTTAAAAATTGCCTCGCATATTGCAGCATAAAAGGAAAAAACATTAAAGCTGATACAATCTATAGGCAACAAACCTGAGAAGTGCAAATATTGATCACATTGCAACATCTCCTGCACAGAAGCTACAGTGAAATAAAGCAGTGGTTTCAGGTTGTCATGAGGTGTGCTCGTGTTTTAGTTAAAGTCCAGGATCTTCCAGTGATGTAATTACCTGATAACCTCAGTTTTAAAAAGATCTATACTCTACTGTGGGGAGAGGAGGGCCTTGAATTACAGAGTCAAAAAGGTTGTGCATGACAGACAAGCAGTAGCCACAATTAATTTTGATGCGTTAGGCTCCCAGCTCATGTTTTTTAGGTATTTGGGGCTCTCAGAACTGTGCAGTGTTTCCTACAGACTAAGCTTCGCCAGCCTTGGAAATGGAGCTGGGACGCAGGTACCACGCACTGGGCAGGCATTCAAAACGTGAGGTGGGCTTCTCTGCAGCTCTTCACCTGCTTCTGGTCAAACGTGTTCTGGCCAGCCGAGTCTCTTTGCCCTGCTTGTGCTGATGCCCAAAGCAGAGTCCTTTCTCACCAGTTCCTTTACACCCTAGAGCAGGGTGATAGAGGGACAGTCTCCTCCCTGTCTATCTGTGGAGCCAAAATTCACTGTGGGCTTCCAAGGCCTGCTACCCTCCCCATACGTTAATGACATTCTTGTTCAGTTTGAATGCTGAGGCACCATCACCTCATGGCTCACCCAGTCAAACCCAGCCAAACCTCACGGAAGACCTGCAACTTTAAGTTGTGCCATTACTGTGTCTAGTTCTGGGCTCCTCAAGGAACTCATGGAGAGGGTCCAGCAGAGACTACAAAGGTGATAAGAGTCTGGAGCATCTCCCTTGTGAGAAGAGCTGAGCCTGGTTAGTCTGGAGAAGACTGAAAGGGGACCTCACTAATGCATACAAACATCTCCAAGGTGGGTGCCAAGAGGATGGTGCCAGACTCTTTTCGGTGGGGCCCAGTGACAGGGCAAGGAGCACTGGCCATAAACTAAGACACAAGAAGTTCCCCCTCAAAACTCCCTCAAATAGGAAGAACTTTTTTTCCGTTGAGCGTGGCAGAGCACTGGAGCAGCTGCCCAGGGAGGGTGTGGAGTCTCCGTCTCTGGAGCCATTCCAAACCCACTTGGACACGTTCCTGTGTCACCTGCTCCAGGTAGCCCTGCCTTGGCAGGGCGTTGGGGCGGGTGATCTCCAGAGGTCCCTTTCAACCCGAAAGATCCTGTGATTCATTTGGTGTTACGGTTTGTTGTCACTACGAGCAGCGACAGCGCTGCAACCGCTCAAAAATTCTCTGGCGATCCCCTGGAAAGCGGCGCCGGTCCGAGCTGCTCTCCGTTCCCCCGCAGCGGGGCAAACTTCGCCTTCCCCAGGGAGGCGGCGGGGCGGCCCCTGCAGCCGGCGAAGGACGCGGAGCCCTTCCCGGGGGAGGAGCGGAGTGGCCGCGAGGGCTCGGCGGTGCCGCCCCGCTCCCGCCGGGAGCTCCCAAGATGGAGGCGGGCGGTGTGACAGGGCGGGGAAGGGGCCGGGCCGGGGCTGCGCCCGGGGCTGGTGCGCGGGGCGGCGCCG
>VZTR01031746.1:86972-162525 GCA_013400775.1 Chaetops frenatus | reverse complement strand
TGGGCAGGAGGAGCGCGGGGGCTCGGCTGAGCCCCCCGTGGGCCCGGGGGGAGATGCTGCACATGCCCGGCGTGACCCTGCAGCGCCGGCATCCGCGCCTGCCAAAGGTGAACGCTATTTCCAGCGAGTGACGCGCTCCTGCTGGAGTGAAAAAGTGCCGGGTTTAGGGACTCGTGTTAACGTGCACCACGGAACGGAGTTAAGGGTATGACGGTGCTTGCCAGTCTTTTACTGTGCGCCAGGACTCAACAGAGAATGTTTCTCTGTCAAAAAAAGAAAAAAAGGATACCTTCTAAAGCTTTCCTTCCCTTAATGTTTTAATGGCATATGCTGCCTTCATAAGAGGATAAAGGTATATGTGCTTTGGTATAGGCGGTGTGGAAGTTAAATGGCTGCAGCCGTAAGAGTGGCCAGTGGGAATGTGCTGATTAAGGTGTAATTGGTTAAAATGGTACAACTCGCATTTAAGAAGATTTTTTGGAGGGAGGGCGTGTCTGGCCGAGGACTGCTCTCGTAGATGGAAGTAGTTAGCTGTGATTTTGGCTGCTTCAGCAGGAGGGCAAGGACTGAACGGACTGATTTTGTTCCTCTGCCAGTGTTTTCAGTTGGGGTGTGCTCGCAGGTTAATGTAGCAGATTTACTGCTGTATGTGCCTGCTGTGTTTGAAAACTGATGTTGCTGCTGTGCATCTGACAACTTGCGTGACCAAGTTTATCTTTTACAAAACCTCTTGACAGTGGTTTACTTAAGGTATCGTAATTATCACATCAGATCCTCTGTTACATAGTATCATCTGGACCTTGATCGATGCTGCCTATTTGTTCTTTCTGACGATTATCCTGAAGGAGAAATGTTAGTTTTCAGCTAAACTGGGAGAATCCTTAGTTTTCAGCTAAACTACTGCTTGTGGGTCAGTAGTTCAGGATTACTTGAGCTTCAAATCGAGGATAAGCCCAAAAGGAGGTTGAAGATTGATTGTGGTGCATGCCAGGTAATCCATGCTGCAGTAAAAAGTAAAGCTAGCCGTAATTCTGGAGTTGTAATCAGCATCTGTAGGTGATGGTCACTTTTTTAAGTGTCTAGAGAAACTGAATAAAATATCAAAGTTTTTTCATGGCAGGGATTTTTTTATTATTATTTCCGTTGAATCATCCGATTATTTTATTATCCGCAGTTGCTTGTTACCTGTTTTATCCCTAATTGCGTGCATTTAGGGAATGAGGGAAAGGCAAATCTTAAAAGTACTTTGTAAAAAGGGCTTTATTTGACTCCAAGGTGAGTATCTCATTGCTTAGTGAGACTAATGACTCGCTAATTGGATGACAAACTTTAACGTTGATCAGGTATTTACATGTAAGAAGGCAAATGGTGAAGATGCAGTGGGCTGATGGATGGATGAAAGGTGGAGAAGCTACCATAGCATGAACTCATTGTCTTCCCTTGAAAGAGGAAAAACCCCACCTCCACAAATAAGAGAGTTTGTTCTGGAGACCTCGAAGTTTGTTACAATTGTTTTCTGTTAGCGTGAAGAAACCACATAGAAGCAGAAATATATTGGGTTTACAAGAGATGCCCGAGTCATCAGCATACCTTATTCGGAGCCGTGGTTCCCAACATTGTTCATCAGATGTTTTCTTACTGTCATACAGGAAGTGTGTGTCAAACTTCAGCAGCACTTGGAGATGAAGGTTTGTGTTAATAAAGGCTCTAACTACAAACAGCCCTTTTCCCACTGGAGCTATCTTTAGTTTACTGTGTCGTTAAAGCAGCCGCATCAGGTCAAAAGAAGTTTTTTCTTTCATCTCTACTGGTCATCTTGACCCTTAGTTAAAACCTGTAATTTATGTCCTGAAGCAAATAATTAATCATATTATTCTTGTTGCTCATGGTCCTTGTGTGCTTCTCTGACATTGTTTGTCTGAAAGTTACAGGTAATGTTTACAGTAAGACTAAAGCATGTGAATAAAGGTAAACAACGTGAGAAGTTAAAAAAAAGTGGCTTCTTGTTTTGTCCAATCTTTTTTCTGTTCTGTCCAGTCCCTTTTTTTTTTTTTGTCCAGTATTTTGCTGCTGAGGAACTAAGGCACATGTGTTGCAGGCTTTCCCGTATTCCAGGCAGCCCTCCATGGCTGGTGCCTGCATACATTAATTTTCTTCCTGGGGGAACATCTTCCCAGGCTGCCCCTCATGGTGTGTAGACCCTTCCCTTGGCCAGTGTCCCCCACACAGCCAGTTCACAGCTGAGTGAATGGTGATTTTTCTGCTAACTGGAAGTTAGGATGTGGGGAGGTCAAATATGTTTCAGCATTTTCTCAGCTCTGATAATTACTGTGATGGTCATCTCAGAACAGCAGATTGAAGAAGCTGGGTTTTAATTGGTGACACTTAGCTGGCCTCTCAGCAATGTGTGTTATCAAGTTCTGTGGCTTCTGGAGAGAGCCTGACATTTGGTTGATACACGGATTTAAAGGCTGTTTTATCTGTCCTTTGGTTTCCCACACCCACTGTTATTTCAGACCTGTGATTCAGCAGTACATTGGCAGTGTAATCTCAGGAATAGTAGAATAAAGTTAGGTGTGTCAGCTCAGCTCATTTTTCTTTTTCTAAAAGAAGCACAAACTTTTAAGGATATTTACCACTTGAAAGAATGCCTGGCTTAAAACAGGGCCTGATGCTAAATTCTTCTGTCTTGCTCTTTTTCGAGGTAAAAAGGTGAAAATTGGGCTAGCTCATGTGTGCCTCTCCTCATCTCATGTTTTTGATGTAGTTACTGTTTAAAGGTTTAGCTAATAATATAGCACTGAGTGCTTTTTTTTTTCCTGAAAGCGGTAGCCACTTCATGCAGAGGATGATAGAGTCATCTCTCTCCACCAGTTGACAAGATGCAGTCCTAAATGGCAGGAAGTGATTGCAAGGTATCTACTGAGCACTTGGTACACAAGGAAGGTATCTTGGGAGCTGTGTACTCTTTTTTTTCCATCTTAATAGGTGGCAACCTTCCAAGGATTTAAAATTCAAACCTGTAAAATCTCTGTATTTTGATAATTGAATTCAGGGTTGCATGGTGGATCCAACAGGCTGCAGATTCCCTTTCTCATCACAAGGCCTGAGCCAGTCTTGCTTGTGACCAACAGTGCAGGTGTCCCTCTGCACCTGAGAAATGGCCCCTGGGTCATGGAATGAGGATGGGTTCTGCATCTCCCCATGCATGGGGAGCTGTCTGTGTTTGGACTGTGTGACAGGTGGGCTCTGTGCATGGAGGGTTTGAATATGGGGGGTTGTAGCTGCCAGTGCTGGTACCCAGAGCTTGAGTACCTCTTTGGCCAGGATGGGCACAATAACAGCACTGGTTTACTGAAAGTATTTGCACCAACTACTAAGTAATTTGCAAACAGTACTTGAAGTACTGTGGAGTTATGCTTTTAAATATTCACATCTTGTTCTGTATTTAAGAAGTTAATATGAAAAAACTTCATAATACTTGTAGTTGTGCCTTTGACACAGATTCCTGTTGGTATATCTGAAAGCTAGGGCAAGGTACAAAGGCTGGCGATTCAAAGTAATTTTGAAAGCCCTTGTCAGACTGTTCTGCTGAATGCCTTCTGATGGATTTTGGTGGGAGTGGGTGAAGGTGTGTGGGGTTAGTTTTGGCTTGTCTTTTTTTTTTTTTTTTTTTTNTTTTTTTTTTTTAGTGACTATGCTATCCTGCTGAATCTTGGAGGGTTGTGTTTATTGGTATAATATGATACAAATCAGCATCTTTATGAAACCTTTAATAGCATTTTAAAACTTACTGCTTTCAGAAAGCCTTTCACAGAAATTCAGCAATGATTTTGATTGTTTGCAGGAGTTTACAAGTGTAGTACTATCATTAGATTTTGTCTGAAATAATGTCTTGAAATATGTTTGGTCCACATCTTGAAAGAAAAATACTGCTTCAGAAGATGAAACTGTAAAATTTCTAGATTTTTCTGGTAATTTTTTATAACCTTATTTAAAAATATCTTTAATAAATCCTTAACACACATTCCCCCCTTCTTCACCCCGCAGTATTTTTAGGATAACCCTATACTCTCAGCTTCTATGAGCAGCAGCTACAAAAGTTGATGAAACCCATCAGCTTCTATGAAAAGGTCAAAAAAGCATATCACCCATGTCTTAAAATAGAAAAGTATTTCACGTTTTATGAAGTGCTTCATTAAGGTAAGGTAAGTGGAAGGATAATTGAACAGTTGCTTTTCTTACACTCTTGTGCCTGAGTAGATACGTTGTGGCTGGTATCTCCTTAATTCAGTCAGTTCAGCTGGTGTCCGTGGACTTGGGTAACTGAAGGACAAGAAAGGTAGAACAGAAGATGGCATTTCTGTTCTGTTTCTGGCTAAATCTTGTCTTCTTCCGTGCTGAAGGACCCATCCAGGAGTTGACAGCCCAGTTTTTCAGTCCCTGAGAAGCTGGCTCCATAGCTCCAGTGATGTCAATGGTGAGGTTGAGGGATGTCCCAGGTGCTGGAAACCTAGTGGGCAGGCAGGTAAATCAGCCTGAGGCCCCAGTGGACTTGGAGGATGCCTTTCAGGCTGGGCCCAGATCTTTGCAGAACAGTAAGGAGGTCTCTGACCCTCACTTGTGCCAGGAGTTTGTGGGGAGCTGCATCAGTCACCCCCGTGTAGCCATTGCTGACAGTGCCAGTGGTGAGGGGATTATTAAAGTGCTTAGAGGTGCTTAAAGATATATTAAAATAATATTGCTCTTCACTTTCTCTAGTGAAGATACAGGTTTGCAATTCCCAGCTGGTCATCTGGGAAAAGCTGAGAGTCAAATGTGACATTCCTGGTATTCCTTAGCATAAAAAGTAAACAAAAATCTTAAGAGCTGTGTCCTCACTTACATGTTTTCATGCAGAAATAAATTCCTTTAAAGGCCTGAATTTTTGTTTTTGTTTAGTTGGTTGTGGGGTTTCTTTTGTTTTTTTAAATTGATTTTCTGTTCCTGAGCTGTTAAATATCTGAGGAGGATGTGTGTGTGTGTATGAGTTGCTGGGACCTGACTGAGAGAGAAAAGTCTTTTCTGCTTTCTCTGAGTAGAAGAGCCACAGGTGTGGGAGCAGATTTTCTTGGAAATGAAAGTATCCTGATGACTTTCACTTTCTAGTTCTCTTGTGATAACCACTGTGATTATTTTAAAGTGGCTGAAGCTTTTCGTGAGTCACAGTGAAGGGTTGTGTGGGTATTGTTTTTATTTTGTATAGTTTTTGTGTGGTTTTTTTATTTCTTTGCTTGGGGTTTTTTTGAGCTGGCTTTGTTAAACTTCCCCATTAAACCCTGGTGACTAAGTTACCAATGTGATGGTCTTTAGTCAGCAAATGGACATCTTTAAATTGAGAGAATTCAGGCATTCAGGTTCTCAGCAGGGGCCTGTTGACTTGTGCCTGGGGTAGCCGTGTAGCATCATGATTCAAATCACAAGTTAGAGAATTAGGTGAGTGATGTAGGACAGGCTGTTGTGACAATGTATTTCAAAAGGATTTTATGAATTCATGGTAGAGTTCAGTCTTTTCTTCACAATATGAAATAGAGATGGCTTTTATTAGCTGATGATTGCACTTTATCAGTTGGGGTGCTGTTAAAGAAGTCAGCATCTGCCAAGAGTGGAAAATACTAGATTGGAGTGAAATGAGTTCAGTTTCAGTAGTCAAGTGAAACTAATTTCACTGATGTGTGACTTGTGCCGGGGAGTTGTGTATGATACATGGGATAAAAGCTCCCTCCGTTCACTTTGGGACTGTGATATGTCCAGTGTGCTGGTTAATGGGTGGTCAAGCATAATTAACAGGGATGAGTTGATACTGTGAGCTACAGGAGTTAATTGCATGCAAAACTGTGCAAGTTGAAAGTTTCCTGTAAGCTCATTTTTTTTATTATTTAAAAAAGGGAGAGAATGCTAAAGCTGTGGGGCTGAAGGAAAGATGAGGTGGTGAGATGCCTTCCTGCAGAGCATACCTTGCATCATAGTACAAACTCAGGCTTTGTGCCAAGTAAAGGTACAAACTCAGGCTTTGTGCCAAGCAAAAGGAAATACTTTTTCCTGTTTCCTCAAGTTGGCGAATGCCATCTCTTGCTGTTTTTTGTGAACACTTGTAACTCTTACTTTGGCACACAGTGTGTTCTGTACAGCACGTGTCAGATTTTTCCACGTTACCACACATTAATACTGTGCTGCATATAGATGTTATCATGAGCTGTATTGTGCCTGCACACCTCAGCCAAACTTGCAGGTAAAATGGGGAACTGCTGTGGTGACCATCTAAAATGTTGCTTTCTTCCAGCATTGCTATTTGCTCTCTCTCATTGTATTTCAGGGTTTATAATTCTTTATTGCTAGATTTCTGTAGGACTTCAAAACTTGCAGTTGGCTAAGAGCTCTACAGATGATTAGTGGAAAATTTTCATGAAACTTCTTTTTCAATTATCCTGTCCATACCACCTTTGTACTCTGTTACTACCCCATTTTTCGGAAGTGGATAAAGTGTCTCTTGGCTGCAGAGGGTTACACCTGCCTGCCTCAATATTCGAGGCGAGTACACCACACTGTGTTCTGGAGTGGCTCTGGGTGTGTGCTGACTCCTGCTGACACCCACAGGGCTCAATCTTCTGGTAGAGGGGTGGTTTCTGCGTACTGAATTACACAGTAGTTTTAGCATACTGAACTACACAGTAGTTTCCCTGCTGAGTGTGGTGCAGATTCTGTGGGTTTGAGCTTTAACAGGAATGAAATGTTAAGCAACATTGACTCAAAATGTTGAGGTTGCTGCGAAATGCTGTTAAGGAAGAACTGGGTCCTAAGATGGTGTGAAGACAGATTGACACAAAATGTCATGAGCTGGACACTGTGATGACTTCAGTTGTTGGTGGCAGGCTTTCTGAGTTCTTGTCTGTTTAATTATAGAGTGGTTTTCCTGTGTATTTAGTAACATGATTCATTCCAAGCATTTGAAAATCACAATGAAAAGAATCTATTCAAACTAGACTCTTGTAATTCAAGAAGGCACTGATTTTTTTCTTTTTTCAGTTGGATTTTGTAGTTTTCATTGTTTTGTAAATGTCATTAACTTTTCTTTGCCATAAAGGATGGAATTCAGGAGTGTGTTGAAAACCATCAGCGTGAGAGTTTCCCTGAAATCTTGTGGTACCTGGTGATGGGACTTCAACAGGAACAGCATTGTTGTGATCAGTAGCACCACTGAGTGTCCACAGTTTTAAGGTCTCTTTTAAGGTCACCTCCTAAGGGTGTTGGAGAGGTGGAATCCAAAGGATGTGTGATGTGGAACAGTTTGAAGGCTGGAGTGCTGCAACTAGGTTAACTTTGAAAACATCGCCTGACACAGATTTGTGTATGTAAAACACTTTTTTTTTAGGCCATCAGAAATACTGGTATGCAAATTCTAACAGGTTTAATTCTGAGATGCACAGCTTTGACTTGATGCTTTTGTTTATAGCTGGTTTCTGAATTATTTTACCTGGTAGATTCTTGCTGAAAAAATTATACTCTGCACAGCATTTTTTTTAAATGTTTCTGTTATCAACTAATTGGCAACAGTCAAGCTTATCAAAGTTTAAGTGCCAAGAAAATGCAGATTGTGCTTGAAATATTCTTGATAAAAGCTTTTTTAGCCATCAGGTGAAAGCATATTTTCAGCTTTGCATAAGAAGAGGTAGACAGAAAAATGTATTTAGTAAAAGCTTGTCAGAGAGATATTATTGTTTTCAAGGCATGATCTAGAGCTATTTAAATCTAATTGACCCTTGTATCTTACCATACACAGAATTTGTGGAATAAATGCAGGTGATATCATGGCATTCTGTGCCCCTGTGGCTTCTTCTTGCCAATTGTCATCATTTCACTGGTGTTGTACCCCAAAATCCAGAGGGCTCCCTTTAAAAGAGGATGTTCACTTGACGTTAGGGTCTGAGTCTGAGGTGTAAAACTTCTGGATTGTGAATTAAGTAACTGTATTTCATGCCAACTTTTACTTCTGCTGAAAAGTAAATGGTAGGCTTGAGGTCACAAATTGTTTATGTGATAGTTGTCCTTCTCACACCTGTGTGACTCCAAGGAAAGTCAGATACCTGTGCTTGAAATTTCTGTTCCTGTTCTCAAACCAGAAATGACACTTTCTGGTTTTCAATCAAATTTCAATTAAAACGTAAAGCAGTTTTGAAAAATTGAATTTTGCTGTGTTTTTACTGAGATTAAGCTGAAAAAAAAAAAAAGAGAGAGCGTCACATGGAAGTTGAAAACAATATTCATTTACATTCAGGTGTGTGCTTTGAGAGTGCCTTAAAGTAAGCATTTAGAAAAGGCTGGGTGTGCATTGGCACATGACGTTCTTCATTCTTTTCAGAAGAGGAGATGGCAGGAGCAGACTCCTGCTCCACTTCTGTTTTTGGTTTTATTTTATTCTTCGGAAAGTTAGTTACTTTGAAAAAGAAATTTCTCCTGGGACTACAGTTGTTGGAAGAATACTTTCCTTCTTTTCCCTCTAACACTTTACAGTGCATAGGTATAAATGGCCTGGTTGGAGGACTGAATACTCTATTGTGTCCCAGAAATCTTAGGTTATGACTGAGAAAGCATTCTTATACTTTGCAGATTTTAACTTTTGCTTTGTTTTGAGAAAGGACTATGGGAAAATACATGAGGACATTTTTAAGCTTGTAAATAGGATTTTTTTTTTTTTTTTAACACTAAATAGCTTTATAGATGGCTTGCACAGGAGTTTCCCTTCTTGGTACTATTTTCCCATCTGTCAGCTACTTTTCTTCAAATTCTGCTTGTATGTTTTATGTAATTTCCCACCTGTTTGAGGACCATTTTTTTTGTTTTGTTCAGAGACTTTCCCACTACTGTGTAGTTTTTTCTACTTTAGAACCATTTAATCATTTGGTGGTAGTAATTGGCAGGTTTTATTTAATTCTGGCATCTAAGCTCATAACCTTTTTTTTTTTTTTTTTAAACGGGATACTACAATTAAGTCTTCTCTGTCTATATTCCATTACTTGTTTGAAAATTAAAAAATAACCAACAGCTTACTGGCAACTTTTAAAAGTTCTCTGGTCTTGCACGTGTTTTATGGGCCTTAGTGCTGAAAGCCATAGAAGGTCTCTTGTGACAGCCCTGTCCGGAACACAGTTGTCCCCTCACCTGAAGCTGTCTGGGCTGCCTTTTTGGGTACAGTCTGCTGGTCTGCAGGGTAAGCTCTGGATTTATTAATGGTGAAGATAGACAGATTTCCCCATTATCACCAGTTCCAGCTCTTGCTAAGTTGCCTTGAAGCTTTTCCCTGGGCTGGTTTTGAAGGTGAGTGGTAAATGTGCCACCTACTGCTGGTGCTGAGTGGAGGATGTGTGCAGTGCACGGGCTCTGCTGAGTTGTTACAGGCCAGGGAAGGTACTGAGTGCTTTGTGACCTAACTGAGTAGAAAAGGATTGAAGATTTTACTGTCGGAGTTTATCACTTCTGTCGTTTGATGGAGAATGTGGTGGAATAATGCTGCTGCTAAGAAGGCAGCACGGAATTTAAATTTTTGTTTCAAATAATCTTCCAAAAATGTGAACTCGTTAGAGGAGTATTTCATACCCCTTTTATTCAAGTCAGCTTGTGAAGCTTCAGGTTAGATATGTGGTGATGACAGAAAGTAATTCTTGGTGATACTGTTACAACACCACTGGCACAGGGAAAACTGGCTGGGGTAAATTACAGCAAGTAGTACTTATGAACCAAAGTTGTAGATTTCTTGAGGCCATGTCCAAATGTGTTAGAATATAACACCTTCAGCTTTCTGTGGGGAGGTGAGGCAAATGTGTGTTTCAGTATAAGGTAATTCAAAGTCCATTAAAAAGACCCCTGAAAGTTTAAACATTATCTTTTTTTTTTCTTTCTCCATGAAAGAAAATGACCTAGAAAATTACACTTGCCCTCTGTGGAGTGCAGTGCTGAATTTACTGTTTCTTTAATTGTGAGGTAGTAAAATTACACACTGATCCCCGGTAGAAATCTCAGCACGTCTTTGAATACTGTAGTGTCTCTGTTGTGTTTGAGGTTCATTTAAATTCTAACATAACCTGCATCCATAGAGCTTATTACCCAATGCAAGTGAAAGCTGCTGGCTGCCCTTCACAGGCCTTGGTGTGGCAGTGGCCTTTCCACAAGGACACAGCACGTGCCAGCGCCTTCCTGGTGCTTGGCCCAGGAATGGCTGTGTCTCCCCAGAAGCTGGAACTGCTGTCAGGAGCCTGTCACCCTCCAGGTGACCTGGATTTTATGTGGCTTAGTGTTATCTGGAGGCTAGTTCTTCTGCAGAGTTGTGCCTTGTGTCTGTCCTTGTGCACTTGCCCCTCCCTAGGCTAAAAACGTGTCTTTTCACACAGTTTATTTTTAAATTATTACTGGGGAGTAGGATAAGCCATCAAATCATGTTACTGAATGCTGCAAATAGGGGTGTGTGACTTTCCTGATGTAATTTTGTCTTCTAATGCACCAACAGTTGGAGAGAGAGTGACCAGTGGAGGCTGTGGGATGAGTTCACCTCTGGCAGACCTCACTGCAGTGAAGTGGAGGTGCTCCCCCTCTGTTCTTCTTCCCAAGCCTGCTGTGTCGCCTTCTCTAACTTCTTGTGGCCCAAGATATGGGCAGGAGCAGGCAGTGTGATCAGGAGCTACACACTGGCTGGCCAAGGTGCCAGGAAGCCTGGAGGTGCTGCTGCGGCTTTTTGGGATCCCTGGGACCAGGCCAAGCTGCTGGAGGTGGCCTTGAGCTGTCAGGGCTGTTGCTTTCAAGAAGCAGGAGGGCAGATGTGCCTGGGTATGTGCCCACTCTGTGATTACAAGGCCTGTTTCTGTAGGAAATCATGTTACTATTTTTTTTTTAATTGAACTAAACGGAAGAGCCTTTATTGAAAGGCTTTCTGTTAAGTTTGGTTGTTGGTTTTTTTTTTTTGCCTTCCTATTCAAAACAGACAGCTGAGTTCTTTCCCCACGTGTCTCTTCTATTGAATACAGTGGATTCTTTGTAATATAGACCTGTCTGTAAAAAAGTGCAATTGAAATTTTATTTACAATTTCTCTGCTGTACTATGCTGAATTTTGTGTGGAAAGATTATGGAATCTTCCTGGTAGCACTTACCTAGGGCATGTAGCAGAATTGTTTGAGGTGAAGTGGAAGCTTTAATCTTTGTGCCATTAACAGCTGCAGTAAATGAAATCCATCTGGATGTGCACACCTAAAGCAGGGAGTGGAGAACAGTGTTTATCACATTTTGGCCCATGCAGGAACAGGTCTGATTGTGCATGTTCATTTGTGAGAAGTGAGATTTTTAATTCATCTCCTGTTGGTGTAAGTAGGATGGGGACTGCAGGAGGCTTTTTCCCCCATCAACTTCTCTTACTGGATAAAAGGAGGATTACAATAATGGCAGAGAAACAGCTCATTCTTACAAGGCTGCTGCTCCACAACAGTTGAACCCAGTGGAAATCGGTGCAGTCTTTGTTTGATCCTCTCCCTTGTCCCATCCTTGGCTCTCACTAAGTTGGCAGGAAATCAATGAATGCAGGGAGCAACTCTCTGATGGTTTCTTGAGAGCCTGGCCTGGCTTGCCGGAGGTTTGGGTGAGTGGTGGTGCTGGCTCCTAGGGACGAGTGGCATCTGGCAACACCAGCCTGGGCTGGCCAGCGCTGGCAGGAGCTACAGCCTGGCAAGAACAGCCGACTCCTCAGAAGCAGCTTGTCTGACAGCCCCTGTGAGTGTTATTGTTTGTAAGTACTGCAGAGCCTGGGATCCCACTGAGGATCTGAGGACGCCTGGAATTTCCAGAGTTGGTTTGTTTGCTCCTAGAATAGTTGCCCTTGTTATCATAATGGCAGAGTGAGGAGGATGAATGGGGCTAGCTTGGCGTTTCCTTGGGAGCTCTTCTGTATTGTTCAGAACAGGGTGAGGTTATCATGATGTCTGTTTGGAGAAAAACAGCCTTAAAAAGATGCTGAATGTTTGAATGGGCTAGTGAGACTGCCTTTTCCACTTGAGAGTTAGGCTGGTGAAAAGACTGTGAAGAGCATCAAACGTGAGCCAGAATAGCTTGTATTTGGTGTGATGGGTTAAACTGTGATTGGGATGCAAAGGAAAATATCTCAAAGTGTAAAAATGTGGATCTTGTGGCAGTGTTGTTTGAGACCAGAAAGACAAGACTGAACATTTTCAATAGTGGCTGCAGTAAAATTATACCCTAGGCAATAGCCATTCCTGTGAGGAGAAAGCTTAAGTCTTGGTGGTGCTGCCTAGTCAGGTACTGTAAAATGTGATGTTTATGCATGATAGTAAGCATCTGTGAACAGAAGAAAAAAATTAGGAAATAAACTTTTAGAACAGAAAGTAGCCAGGAGAGATTGGAAAAATATAGTAGAATCATAGAATGATTTAGGTTAGAAGGGACCTCAAGGCTCATTTTGTTCCAACCCCCTGCCATGGGCAGGAACACCCTCCACGAGACCAGGTTGTGCTCAGAGCTCCATCCAGCCTGGCCTTGAACAGTTTCAGGAATGGGACATCAAACACTTCCCTGGGCAACCTGTGCCAGCGCCTCACTGCCCTGACGGTAAAGAATTTCTTCCTAATGTTAATCTAAACCTATTCTCTGTCAGTTTCAGTTTGAAGCCATTCCCCCTTGTCCTGTCCCTCCAGGCCCTTGTAAATAGTATCTCTCCATCATTCCTGTGGGCTCCCTTCAGGGAGGAAGGCCACAACTAGGTCACCTCAAAATCTTCTCTTTTTCAGCCTGAATAAGCCCATTTCTGTCAGCCTTTCCTCATATCTGTGTTTGTGTATCCTGCTTTAGCAGGGCACTTATAATCTCCAGAAGCCACTTCCAACCCCTATCCCTGTGGCTCTGTGTGTGTATTTATGTACCCACAGCTTGCTGTGTATCTGTCATTCTCCAGCCTCCTCCTCCTCCTCTCTATCTGTATAATGTTGCCTCTGACTGAGCCCACTGGCTTCGGGTTGCCATGGCTTGTGTGTGTTTTTGGCAGGTCACTTGGTGTTGAGGTGGGATGGGCTGTGAACCACTGGTACTGTGGCACTGCCCAGCTGTTATCCATGGGTGAGCTTTCGGGGGAATCCTGAATTTTATGTGTAGTCTAGAGATAATATGTGCTGGTGCTTTGAAAGACCACTACTGCTGCCACTAGTAACTAATCACCCAACAGACTTGAATTGGAGCAGAGAGATTTTTGCTAATTACTGTCACACTTACTGGAGTATATAAGAATCAAAAGCAATTTTTGTGAAGTGGATTTTCCCATGGCAGTTCCAGTGAATACAACCTGAAGTTTAACTTGTGTCTAGTTAAGTGAAACTGAAGATCTCATTGGTTTTATTGTAGTTAATTAATTTTAGAGCTGCTGTCCTTACTATTGGGAAGCTCACTGTTATGCTGAGCAGGGTATGGAGAAATCATAATGGTGTAAAACACAGAGACCTCAAAATTCTCAGTAATTTTACATTTCTGACACCTTTTTGTTCTTGGTAAGTATTAAGGCTGCTATCCTCTCTTGATTATCATCCTGTCACTGAGGCTCATTTAGGAGTAGCTATCAGTAACAGCTAGAAACAGAGACTCAAGCAACAATGTTCATAAATCAGTTAATAGACTAATTTAAAAATTTCTCCCTGTGAACTGAACAGGTGATTTTCCTGCTTGTTGCAAGAGTATTCCCCATGCAGGTGATGGTTTGGCTCATAACTTCTGGATGGTTTTTTGTAAATAACTGTCAGAGGTGTGTTTGCCTTATATTTAGTGTCAGAGAATACACACCGAACTCCTCAAGCCTCTCATGAAGGTCTTATTTCAAAATGTTTAACTATTAGCTTGGATAAAGACAAACATATATGCTGAGAATGAAAAAGTTTTGGGTGTTGTGTTTTTTTTTTTTTTTTTGGCTTCATACGAAGCTCAGAATTGTGTGTTTAAATGAATACAGGATCTCATGTTGTGTAGAAACTTTATTATCACACCTTGAAATTCATTGAAAAGTCACTTGTTAAAGCATGGAAATATGGTGAGGGTATTCTGTGTGTTGTCTGGGTTCAATACAGGTTACATAAAAGTATGATTAAGTAGAATCCTTCATTTAATTTTTGAGAGAGGAGTGTATGTGTCTAAGTAGTGCACTCAAGCCTTTTCCCTCTTAAAGTGTTCTTTGGGCTAGGCTGTGGTTGGCTGAAAGTTCCTGCCATACACTGTGTCCTTTTGCCTCCTTGAAGTAAGTTTTTGCTCTCAGTCCAGTTGCACTTTGTACAAGCTGCAGTAATTGTCAGATTTTGGCAGCCTGTGCAGAGCAGTCCTGGACTGAAAATCTGCTGTCTTTGTGCATGTCCTTTGCTCTCCATAGGTGATTTTTGTCTGAGCCAAAGCTGAGGTGCATTTTGCATGAGTGTGTATATAAAAATATATCTTTACCTACTTTCTTAGAGGATACAATGTCATGTAAGAGGTTTCTCTTTTCATGCCTGAACAAAAGGAAGCCCAGTTAGCAGATGCTGGGCAAGGGAACCTAGTTCTGTTGTGCTTTAAGGAACACCTTACAGCCAGTACAGAGATTTAACTTGGTCTTTGCACTGGCAAAATAATGCTTTAAAAATATATATGTATACATATAACCACTTTCTAATTTATATACTTTTATAAATACTTTTATTCTGCACATACACGGAGAAAAATCTTCAGGACAGAGCTGGTAAGAGCAAAGACATATAACAAAGCCCTCTGGGGCTGACTGCTTGTTTCCCTGTGTTCCAGCTCAGTATTTTCATGGAAGGAGTTCATTTTTATTTGCCCATTTGGAACTTGACCAAGAGCATATTTAGAAAATGGTTAATGTATCTGTGTTGCTGTCATGTACAGCAGTGTCTGTGGGCCTTTTTATCTCCTGGGAGATACGATTAATGTGGCAGAAAATAATATTCACAGTAGTAATTGAGGGTCTTTAGTATGCTTGTCCTTTTTATGTTAAACTATTTCTGTTTGTTTGCTTTAGCAGAAACTTAAAGCTTGTTTATAGAGGATTACATTCCTCTAAGCTCTGCGTTCTTCTCATTACAGCAGCATCATAGGAGGAAACCAGCTTATTAGCTACTTGTCTGCAAGCAATGCCATTAGCAGGTTCTCTGCAGCTTAGGCTTCATTAGAATTGTCTTTAATATAAAATATTTGTACAATGTCATTTGAGTTTTCCTCCAATAAATAGATCTTATAAATCAGTGTTGCACTAGAAAGTAAAGAAAGTGGGATTTATGTGGAGGGCCTGAGTCAAGGTGCCATTCTCAGCATTTGCGTTCTCCTCTTTCTTTCTTTTTGTCTCTAATAAAAGCATTCATCCCTCAGGAGTCAGAAATCATGGCCATGGGTTGGAAGGCACCTTAAAAATCATTTGGTTCCAACCTCCCTGCCATGGGCAGGGACACCTTACACTAGACCAGGGTGTGCAGAACCCAGTCCAGCAGCCTGGCCTTGAACACTGCTGGGGATGGGGCACCCACAACCTCCCCGGGCAAGCTGTTCCAGTGCCTCAGCACCTTCGCAGTAAAGAATTTTTTCCTGATGCGCAATCTAACCCTACTCTCTATCAGTCTGAAGCCATTGCCCCTTGTCCTGTCACTCCAGGCCCTTGTAAATGATCTCTTGCCATTTTTCTTGTAGGCTCCTGTCATGTGGCAGAAGGCGGAAAGTCACCCCTAAGCCACCTCTGCTCCAGGCTGAACAATCCCAATTCTCTTAGCCTTTCCCCGTAGGAGAGGTGCCCTGTACTTCTAATCAGCTTGGTGCCCCTAGTGCATTTTCATTATGTACTAGTGAAATGTGAACTGTGTAGTGAGGCCATAGATTCTGTTTTCTCCTGCTAATAGCTGGATCATCTCATTCATTCCTGAACATAAAGCTTTATCTGTGCTTGGAAATGGAAAAGGGTTGTTTTATCTTCTGAGTTTGTAACTGCTTGTGTTGCAAATGCAGATATTTGGATATTTCCATGAATAAAGCCAAAGTTTACATATGCTTATTCAGAAGCTACAGAAAGGAGAAAATAAACAGATCAAAAGGTGGCTATTTTCCCCCCCAAATTTATCTTCACTGTAATTCAGTATTAGCCAGTTTATGAGATTTGCCTTGTTCAAAAAAAGCATTTGTGTAATTTAGCTTTTTGCTCTGATTGTAGGAAGTTATCAGAATTTACAGTACTGTCATGGAACTAATTTGGGCACAGTATCTCCCTGAGCTGATAGTAGTGCAGATCCTTTTCTGCTTCATTGGTGCTGGCACAGCTACTGAATATGCTATTGTGTGAGGTTATAAACCAGATAATCTTAATTGGGCATTTCCTGAGAGCAAGGGAGGGATGGCTGAAAAAGGAGAGAATTGGAAATAAGGGCATGCATTCCTAACACACAAATTTGGCTTCCATCCAGGAAAATGGGAGAATTTCCTGTTGGTTAAAATCTTCCAAGAGCTGAAAGCCTGAAGATACTTAGTGCATACCTCAGGGAGCCAGAGGAAAGGGAAAGGCTGGAAATAGCTTGTGCATGAAAGCCCCAGGGAGCAGACTGCTGCTTGATGTGATGGGACTGAGGGGTGTGAGCAGCTGGATCCCAGGGCAGCCATAGCATCAGAACCATCTCCTTTGTGTGGCCAAAGATTTGGGGTACCCTGTAGCAGCACAGTCTGGTGTTGGAGATAAGGTCCTGGGGGCTTCTTATAGTTGAGTCAAATGCTGTTAAGGCTCCATGGAGAGAGTGTGTGTGTGTGTGACATGTGTGCATGTATGTCCTAACTGCAGATATTCCTGGAGTCTGGACTCACTAAACTGAAGGATGGATCTCTGCTAGAGAAAAGATACGGAATCAGTCATGTAAATTTGAGGATAGGATGGCAGACAGAAGTGGGTACAGGCAAATTTGAAAGAATGGAGGTGGATTTCTTAGCACCAGTAGTTGCACCTGATTCTGTTGAAATGATTTGGCTTGTGTCTCCATTTGAAAAGAGAGGCTGCTTATTAAACTGAATTAAAAGTACAATGAGTTATAATTCAGAATTTGAGCCTGTGCTGAGGCAAGGTTGGAAAAAATAGGGAATCAGGAAAGAGCTTAATTGAAAAAAATACAGCAACTTTTCTATGTTAGAACTGGTAGTTGTGATCTGAAACTTCCCTCACTGACCTGATTTCATAAGCATACATTGGTACTTCAGACACTTTTAAATACTTGTCTCCTGCCTTCTTAATTTTTTATCTTTATTTTAGCATAGGGTAAACTCTTTTGGGTATTTTTGGGTATAGCCTGTGAGTGAATGAATATTATAATTGTTTAATATATCTGTGTTTTAGGCATTTGAGGGTCTACATGCTAGAGTCACCAGCTCAAGCTAGGCCAAACTTCATGAAAAGCAAAGCTTTTAGGGTAAATGTAATCAGAATGAGCATTAATAGGAGAAAGGGTGGTGGCTTGTTTCATATGTAGAGATCTGTCTGTAGTATAGTATTAAATATTTCTTATCATACAGAAGGCACTTAATTGTTCAGCAGTTGCATTAGAAATTGATCTCCAAGTTCCAGTCATGGGTAATAGTAAAATAAGTTTCCTATATGCCACAATAACCAGAGCTAAAGGAATATTATTCAAAACAAATAAAATTTAGCCATTTTGACTTTGCAAAGTAGTACAGATGCACCAAATAAAGTCACACTAGGAATTAAGTAATACAAAATCTCTGAATGTGGTTGAAATTGTTTCGTAAGTGAAAACAAAAGCAAAAAGAGAATTGAATCCCATATCCTCTGATAGTGAATGAGGACAGGGTTTGATAGTTGCCTGCTCTGTCACTTGTAATGAAAAGAAATAGAATTACCTGTGTTAATACAGTTTCATAGATGATAACATACTGTCACTGTAACAGTGAAGGAGAATAATGACAAGTTAAACACCCAGTTGCAAAAAAAGGTCAGTGCACAGTAAAGATTATTCAGTTACATCAGATTTGTGAGGATGAGGGCAGATGGTGAATTTGTAGAAGAGAAGGCCACCAGTTGGAGTTTTTAGCTGCCTTGTGCAGTTTTACAATTGTTTTTGAAGATCTGTTAGTCTATTAGCAGGTATTAAAAGAACATGTTGATCAGGTGGAAATAATTTCAATTATACTACTTCTAGAAAGAGAATGTATCCATTCTTTAACTTCTGCATGATTTGAAATAAGTCAATTAGAAATTAACAGCAAGTTCTCCACATTTAGCTGAAAAAACAGTAATGTCTAAACCAGACAAATGCCCTAAAGCTCAATTTAAGGTGTTCAGGAGAACTGCTAATTTTCCTCTTAATTCCTGTCACTTCTAACAACAGTTCATATGGATTCTCCATGTTGTTCTTTTAATTACCAGTTACAAATTCTGGAGCTGAGTGCCTTAAACTCTTGCCCTTAAAATAAAGTATACTTAGATACTTAAATAATCTCTTGATGAGAAAGAAGCATCTCAGGGCTTGGTTCTCATCTGTTAAATGTGTATGTCCATGGGAAGGGGGCCTTGAAACACAGCTTTTACACTGGAATACTGAAATGTGGATAGAAACTACAGATGTCTAAACTTATAAGTCACAGCTGTGCTCATAAATTAACAGCCAATATTTTGAACTGCTAAGAGAGTGTTTGTTGGTAAACTGTCTCTTCTGTCTTTTTCCAGTCTCTGTGAACGATAAATATCCTCCAGTCAGCCTTTCCAAGTGTTGTATATATTGTGGAAGATACAGAAATCTGTTACAACTTGTTATAATAATTTATACTGAAACTATTTTCTGTTTTGTTCACCATCATGTTGGTGGCAAATAAAAAAAGAAATCCACTTTATTGCCATGTCCTTGGACTGCTCCTGCCAATTTTAATGCTGTTGTATTTCTTTTTCCCGAATACTCTTATTTCATTTCTTTGACTCTTGCCAGACTTAGGGGCAGGAAAGCAACTTTATAGGGGAAACAAGTCGTGGCTTTGTACAGTACTATGAAATGCACAGAGTAAACAAACAAGGGGGTGAAGGATGGGGATAGAGTGGGAGTTTGTTTTCCTCCATCACTTCACTTCTTTTGTGCCAACAGAAGGGTTTTTAAAAGGAAAAGAAAAAAGAAGGAGGAAATTGGATTGTTAGCAATGTCTCTTAGGATCAAAAATGAAGGGAAGATTGTGTATGTAATTCATAAACATTCTGAACTATACGCCTTCTATTTCAACTTATTAGGGCATGAAGTAGTGCCTGCCAGGTTAATTTCACACTGGGGAATTCAGTATTCATGCAGATCTTAATTTCCTCCTCTATACAAAGCAGTGATAAGGGAAGAATAAGGGTATTTGAATATTTGATTCCAAATAATTCGCTTTAAAGATAAGTATTTTAGAAGCAGCCGCAAGACAATTATAGTTGCTATTTTAAAATGAATTTGGAGAGTAGCAGGAGAATGTTTATTTGTTCCTGATAGGGAATATGCTTTTTGTGTTGCAAACAAAACCCTGTACTTTACAAAAATTTTCTCTTTCATAGACGAAATTACTGTTTTGAGTTCTGGATGTGGTAGGCAAAGGATGAAAGAGAAAAACCATTTGCAGATATTTTTTTCTCAATTTCTCATCTGCCAAAGGAACAATTGCATTTGTTAGTATGGAACAATGGTCAGTGCTCTGTGTTTTCATGGTTTTAATGGTTAAGATACTTTAAATGGTTAACAGGAGTTCAAGAAGTTCCAGCTTAGTGCCTGCTTTTTGCTTCTGTGATGGGATAGCTGAACATGAGTAGAGTGAATCATCTGTTGGCTGTAAACAGCTGTGGGAACAGATTTTTATTTAAATAAAACAAATCCAAGCCTCATAATTCTTACGGAGTGAATATTTAAGGGACCCAGAACCTCTTGTTCTTTTTCTAATTCCAGATGTTGCGTTAAACTCAGTCATGGATGCTGACTGATGGGATTTGGGAGAGTTGGAGTCTACTGGTCTAGGATGGCAGTTGGGATGGATTCCTAAAGTTCTGTTTCAGTATCGAGAAACTCTGTTTTGTTTGGAGTTTTTTATAGTATTTCTCTTAAAACACCTCAGTGATCAGTAAAATTGAATTTCCTGGTTTTACGGTTGGAATGACTAGGAATTATTTATGTTTAGGAAATAATGGGGTTGAGAATAACTGGGAGATAAAGAAGTTGGTTTTGGTGGGAGTCCAGTCAGCTGTTTCCAGAGAGCAAACCTGTGCAGTTTTATTTGTTTAAAAGGGCCAATTGTGGCTTTATATAGGCTTCTTAAACCCATGTTGCATAAGCTTACCTGTTTTTTATTTAAAAAAAATCCAAAACCAAGGAAACCCACCAAAATGCAAAATCATTACATTAGGGAATTAAAAGTCCCCAAATTGCAGAAACTAAGACAAACTCTATTTCTTTGTGGTGCATAAACCTTATATAGAGATGCCTTTAATGTTTGTGGAGGAGTGTACTCTGTTAAGAAGTGGTTTTGCCGGTTTTTGGCTCTAATCTTATTTCAGTGATTTGTTTTTTGTTTTAGCACCAGCAAACATTTTTAAACCAGCTGAGAGAGATTACTGGTATCAATGACATCCAGGTACTACAACAGGCACTCAAGGTAAGAGAACTGACTTGTAGCTGAATGCACCTGAATGTATCTTAACTGCCTGTGAAAGCCATAAATCCCACCCTTTCTTACTCTTGTCTCTCCCTTCTTTCCCTTCCTTCCTTCTTGGCTTCCCAGCTTGAATTTATTTCAGGGGGAAAAAAAGCTAATAATGATGACTTGTTCACTTTGCAAGGAATCTTGTTTTCTTTTTGTACTGACCTAAAAATTACTCAAGTGTTCAAAAATGAAAAGACAGAGATGTTATGACTTGCCTTTAACCTTTGTGTGAATTGTTTTGGGCTACATTGGTGCTACTACAGCTGGTCAGCTCCTGAGGAATCAAGTGATGTTTTCTTGTCAAAGTGTGGCTGTTTTCTGTCATGCACAGGCCTTGCTCAGTGTGTAGAATGAAGAACTCTGCTTGAACTTGCTAGCCTTTGCTAATTTGGTATTGTTTCAATGTTTTTTTTCAACCACTGTAAATTATTTCACAGCACAGAAAAGTTATTTGATGCAAGTAAAGAGTGGCAGGTCTCCCTGTATTCTGTTTCCATATACCTAAATATATATAAAAACTTTAAAAATGCCTTGTCTCCCTCAAGCAGAACTTTTTAGCCATTGACACATGATAAATGAGGATTTAGTAGTTTAAATCAAAAATACATATCTACACAAAAATAATAGTTGTTGTTAGCATGAGTCATGTGCACAACTGCTTTTCAAAAGCCAGGATCTCTGGCTTTAAAAATGAAGCTGTATATTTTCAGAAGAAATCATCTGACTCCTGTTGAAGTCTGAGAAAGTGCTGGTTATGTTTGTTGAGAGCTTGACCTATGCTACAAGACTTTTTTTTTTTCTGAAATAAGTGAAACTCCGCTAAAACAATTTTTTATAAGGTGTTTTATATTTTATTTTGGTTAAAAATAGTGAAATATGCAGAATATGTCAAGTGTGGAAACTTTCTTTTCTAGTCTGTATTTTACCTGACAGTACAATGGCTGTTGATCTGAAGTTGCTAATCATGTCCTTTGCTTTTAAGAAAATATTAAAAAAGGGTGAGGGGACACTCACTTCTTGGATTTTTTTATGCTTAAAGGACAGCAATGGTAATCTGGAGCTGGCTGTGGCTTTTCTCACCGCAAAGAATGCCAAGGTTCCCCAGCTAGAGGAGGCAACTTACTACCAAACAGCCCTTCCTGGGAATGACAGATACATCAGCGTGGGCAGCCAGGCAGACACCAGTAGGTATTTTTACTTTTCAGTGGTTTTTCTTTTTTTTTTTATTTGAGCTGTCTTTAAGCATCACCTTTACATGTATGTATGGTAATGATCAAAGGGTGGGTAACTGGGCTTTCCATCTTTTTTTTCCTTCCCCTCCCTCCTCCCTGTCCCCCATATTACAAGATTTTTTTTGGGGTCATGCAGTAAATAATTTAAGGCAAAAGCTGGGTAAGAGTCTGTCATTGTCTGTCTTAATATGCTAAAGCTTAGTATGTTTAAGAGTAGCTTATCCCTGACAGGAATGACTTTCCCAAAGGGAGAAGTGGGAGGTTAAAGTCTGAATTTTGTAATAGGAGAGTAGGTATTTTATATATGAAATTAGCATTAAATATACCTGATTTTAAACAATTTCATTTAGTTGATACAGGGGGTCCCAAAACCTGCATTTCTTTAAGTCTTGCAGGTTCTAATCCTCTGCTTTAGTGTATAGTTATTTTTATGGGGAGGAAAAAAAAAAAGTGTTCCGCAAATAAATATAGGACAAAACATAGAAGTAAAAGTCAAAGGAAGTTTTGAAGTGGGATTGATGTTTGTAAAATCCAAGTTTCTTGATGCTATAGTTACTTTACACCACTCACAATGCAGATGGAGAATTTTTTAATTATATATCAGTTCTTTGGCCATATATGTAGTACATCTATGTACATTTTATTAAACAAGTAGAATTATTTAGTGTCTCCTGCAGTAGGATTTTTTCCCCCTTTGTTTTGCTCATGGTGACTTCAATGTAAAGAAGTTTAGTTAGAGCTCCTTATCACTTGTACAGTTATCTTTTGTCCACAGAACCTTGATGTGAACTTCTTAAACTTTTTTTTAATTAGAGATGAGTTTATTTTCAGCATGTCAGATCTGAAAACTGCATTTAAATCCTTGGTATTATTAGAAACCCTGTATAAAATGTCCTGAGTGCATTATAGGTAGTTGTGTATCTGTGCACTAAGTTGTAGCGGGTGGCTTGGCATTTTTTGTGTGTTTTTTCTTTTCACTCCTTTGGAAAGAAAACACACACAACCTTCCCCATGTGTTTAATTTTCAGTGTCAGAAAACTGCCATTGAGGAAATGAAGGCTATTAAGAACAAACTCACCACTGTGTCCTAGTTTCTAGTACTGATAACCTACTATGGCAGTGGAATAGTAAGCTGGATTCTGTTGGAGTCTGTGTTTAATTAGATTTAATAGCAATCCCATTAATATGAGTATTTAGTTTTGCTGTCACTTACTGTGCTGTACAACCTTACTGAAGAAATGAGGTGACAAGGGATATGAATCAAACCTGCAAGAGCCTACATTACACATGGCTGATGGTCAAACTGAGAGTAGTTCTTGAGTTGTACATTCCAAGGTGAATTTCAGGATTCTCTTCTCATTTCAGGAGGGCTGAAGGCAGACCCAAATTCCTTACAGTTATAAAGCACAACAAGTCAGTCATAATCAAGTAATCAAGAAGCACCAACTGCTGTGGGAAAAGATTATTTTAATTTTTTTTTTAGCATCTTTAGTGTCTGGGCAGGTCCTCACTGGCAACAAAGATGAGAGCCCTTGGCCAGCCTTTGCTGTTGTAGTTAGACTGAAAACACATGATGAGATAAAGGCATCTTTGTCAACTTTCCATGATTTTGGAGGACTTAAAAGGCAAGAACTGAACACCTACAGCAGAACAAAAGCCTAAACCAGTGTGATCATGGAGGACCCCCCACATTGCCATAGAGATCTAGTGAATGCTTCTGGAAGAAACCCACACTTCCCTTCTAATGTGCTTGGCTGTAATTATTTGGATTTTAGATTTAAAAAATGCAGTGCACCTAAAAGACCAAGTCTCAGGGCCCTGTGCTAGTAAACACTGTCATGTAAGGGAGTGTGAAAGAGCAGTGACTTGTAAGGAGAAAATGGAAGGGTTGGCACAGGATGGAAAACCTTCAGCAGATGGCTTCAACCATCAGTGCTCTCTTCTGAAAAAGAAGACTTATTAGCAGTTCTCAGTGGCTATGCTGAGTTGCTGACAGGACCTTGTCTCTCAATTTTGACTCCCTTTATTATCCCACATAGGTATAATTACATGAATTAATTATAACTCACCCTTACTGTTCCTTACTGCTTAACTAGCTCTGTGCATTTGGACCTTGGGATGTTATGAGTCACTGAGCTTTGCAGTCCTGCCAAGTTAAAGCATCCAAACTGGGAATGAGAGAGTCACAAAGAAATACCAGAGCTGTCTTTTATGCCACAGAAAACCTCCAGCCAATTACCAAGGCCCTTGAATGTATTCCTTGTATAAAGATGTATCAGATGTGTTCTGTGAACTTGACTGACTACATTTCTTTGACACGGTTACTTAGTTAAGGGGTAGAATGAAAATGTTCATGTGTGCCATAAGAGGCATTAGCCTGAATTGGGCACTGGCTCCTCCAAAAGTGACAGTGGTCGTGAGTGGTGTGAGAGTTGCATCCTGGATGGTAGGAGATATAAGGAAGTCTGTTTTGTCTTGTTACCAAATGCAACATTTCAGCAGCTGCAAAATTATTAATGGGTTTGTATCAAATCTACTCCATCTTTTAAACAAAGACTGACTTGCACAATCCATGTTACTCATGATGTTTGCCTTTTTGTCTGTTCAAAATGGTATGTGCAAGCACCTGCAAATGTAGTATTTTCAGATCAACAGTGATGCAAGCTTAATCTGATCCTTTTGCAAAGGTGGTTTTAACGTTGTGACTTTTTTTTCCTTCTTGCAATTTATGAGGAGAAAATGCTTAAACATTATGCTTGCAATGTACAGATGCACACCTTTTAATCTAAGGTAATTTTAACCTTCCACTTGGTAGAGGAAATCCTAGGCATTGTACTTAAGGAAAAGAAAATAAGTTTAGTAGTACTTCCAAATATTTTCACTTTATTTATTTCTCTAGAAACCTTTTTCTTTCCATTTGAAGTAATTTTGTGTATTTTCATCTATGGCTGCACAACAGAACTGTTGGGTTCCTAAGGATGTATCCATTTTCTTCTTATTATTGAAGGTACTTGAAGAACCCAGGGTTAAAGGAAGGAGCAGAATGAAGAGATGTATTTTGGAAGTTATTTTGTGTTCCAGTGAAACAGCTGTCAGGACAAATTTTCTCCCTCCCTTCTTTTGAAAACTCAGTTATTTTTCACTAAAACTGAATTATTAGTCTTTGCCATTGCACATTCCATAGCCAAAACAAAAGATTTCAAGCCATTTTATAAGGGCATGTTACAGTGTAACTATGAAATGCCACACACAGCAATTTGAGGATTACATACTTCATGGCTTCTGGCTTTTTATATCTCCCTGTTCTTAGTTTGAGCTTTGCATATGTTTCAAAAGTCATTCAGTCAGCTCTTTCCTTTGAGGTACAGTTTAAACTTAACCTTACCTAAATCCTTCTGAAGTGGTATTTATAAAACATTTCTTACTGTTCCATTTTAGAGACTCTGAAAAGTTTATGGGGTTATTTGTTTTGGAGCTTCACTGTCTCTACTTTTAGACTCCTAGTGTCTTGCCTAAATCCCTTTTGCTTCAGGTTAAGTCCTTTGCTCCTTGTGTGTACTGTATGGAAATTACAGTACACTTGGTTCCTTTTATCTCAGATGAAGTGTTGCATGCTCAAAGACAGTGTATCATAAAACTTCTCTCACATCTAAATGAAACAGCCTCAATTCCTTTCAATTTCCTCAATTTCAGCCTCAATTTCCTTTCTTCAGTATTTTGATGCATTTCCTATACCTGTTGTCATTTTTTTCCTTCTCATCTAGGCCTTCTTTAGTCTGCTTTTTTTCTGAGCTTGTGGCACTTGAAACAATAATGAAGACATCCGCTGAGTTCTTAGGAAAAATAGGTGAATCTTTATAAATATCCATGTAGTACTCTGACAGAAGTGTAACACTTCCTATTTTCTTCAGTGCTGTGATGATGTGAATTGCAGATTGAACATGAGTCGGCTATAGCTCCTGGATCCTTCTTGGCACAAGTCCTAGTCAGTCCTCATTCTCTAGCTGTTCATTTATTGTTTCTGTGAGTAGAATTTGACAGTGGCTTCTTCTGTCACCTTGCCTAACTCAGCCATCGCTATGTGTCTTCATGACATTTCCTTCTATTTTAAGGATTATTTGTGTCATCTCCATCCAGGTTCCTGAGAGTTTTGCCAGCTTGGTATGTCAAAGTCCCTGCTTCAAAATGTCAGGAGTCTTGTACCTTGAGGTACTCTTTTCATCTTTGAGATTCACTTGTTGCTTTGTGCCATGATCACCTCTCCCCTTCCTCATCAGTGTGAGAGTCATCGGTTTAAGGTGTTACGGTCGCGGGATGTTGTAAATACAGCTGAGATGAGGAAGCTGTGGGATAGTGATGCCCAATATTTACAAGCTCATGCACCAGTACAGCAGTTTGACTCTGCTGAATAGCTGCAGGGGAGCTGGGTGCTCTCCCCCCATCCAGTTTTAACCAAAATTGGCATATACAGCCACCTAAATTCCTTTAGATCTTCATATTGGGAGCCTGAGACCACTGTGAATTTAACATCACAGAATAGGTGGCAGTATATAGGATCTTGCTTAGCTCTGGTTGTAATAAATAAACCAGATGTAGTCTCAACTCCCTTTTTACAGTTTTTATATGGTTGATGTGTTGAAATTGGAATGTTGCTGCTGGATTTTCATACTTGGCACCACTGTGTTGAGCCCATCAAGGCTGCCCCTTCATTTTTTTCTCTCCTTGTTCCAGTTGTTGCATCACTGTGGATGTTTATTGCCTGTCTCTGGGTTCAATTGCTACTTCTGGTCTGTCCCTCATGCTGTTTCCCAGCCTACTTAAGTTTGAAGCTCTTACTCTCTGCCTCCTCCTCATATAAGTACCAATTCAACAACACGGTAATTATTTTAATGACCTAGGCAATAACCAACTAAGAACCATTTATTTAAATGATGATAGAAACTTCCTAAGGAAACAGATTATTAAGTTTTTTTTTAAAAAAGGAAGATTTATGGGGATAGTTAGATACAGTGCATGCATTTATTACGCATACACTGGTATATTTGTCAAAAATTTCAATATACAACTTCAAATTGCTTTTTAGAATTACAAACAATGTCTGAATCTTATGTATCAGAAGCACACATTATTATATAATAATAATGTTGTAAACCAAGAATACATTTCTTAGTAAAATAGATGATTAATTATGAATGTTAATTTTTGTTGAATAAACACAAATGCACTAAGCCAGACTGTGTTGAAGAGAAGTTCCTTCGCCTACAGAGAATTTTTTCAGAAGCAAGCTTTATTTACTAGTCATGGCCTGGTTAAGAATGTTTGCATCTTTTAAGGCTATTTGACATTAAAATAATAAGTACCTTTATGAAGATGAGCCAGTGAGAACTGAAGTATTCTGTGGGCTGTGAGAGGAGTATTACAAAACTGGCATATATAAATTAAACTTAGGTAACTAAATTTGGACAAGTAGCATTATTCTTACACCTTTCTGAAGTTCATCCTTTAGCCTATCAAAGAAAAAACTTGTGTGTTTGATAAAATTTTTGAGTAAAAGTAATTTTTTTGTTTTTCTTCAAACTCGCACTGGAAACAGGGGAATCTGTTTATCAGATAGGAAACTTCAGCACTCAGTTTCATGAATGAGGTCTACTTGTAATAGCTATAACATTAACATCCCCATGCAAAAACTTAGAAAGCATGAAGATATTTTAAAACAAAAATAAGAAAAACCCAAAACTGCATGAATTTAATGTATTATATGTACACTTATATAACATATAACCATCTGACAGGAATGAAAACTGTGCAGACAAGGTTATATATGCATATAAAAATATGTATTTATTTTTGGTTTTTACGATTAAGTTTAGTCTCAGACTTACCCTTCTTTTATGACTTCTGTTGAAATCTTCCTTATCATCTTACAATTTAGGATTCAAGTCATATGTGAGGTGTTGCAGCTTCATTAGTTACTGTGTCAGCTGAGATACTGAAAAAGACCTTGAAGCTGCTCCAAGTACAGCAAGCATGACTTAAAATACATTAGCTTAAATCTCAAAACCATTTTTATTTTACATTTGCTACGAACTAAAAGCTTGTGTGAAGTAGGTTACCATGGATTAGCTGATCTTTATAAAGGTATTTTTTGGACATAAATTGTGCTAGGTAAACCCTCTGTGACATGAATCGATTGCAGCACTCACTTGTAGTGGTAATATCTGGCAGCAGGTCTTCACTCTATTGTCTTTTTTTTCATGTAGAGCAGGAGCAATGTATGTATAGAACATTTTTGAAGAGAGTACTGTCGTGTCTGCTCCAAAACCCTTGCATGCCAAAACAAACTCTTCTGGCTCATCTGCTTTTGGAAAGCAAACAGAAGTAAAAAATTAGGGGTTTTATTATTAAAATTATGTAATCACTGGTAATATGAATGGTAATTAACTTCTATACACATAGGGTGGTGGTATAGATGAATAAAAATTAGAGAGCTAGGGAGGTGCAAGGAAGTTGAATATTTTAATGGAAGTGTGAGTTGGAGTTGATCCAGACAGATTTTTGTATAATGGGGGAGATTTTGTTAAATACATAATTTCCACCTACATTAAGAGTTCTTTTCTAGAAAATAGTCCCCATGTAGAGAAGCTGACTTCTTAATCTAACTGTCTTTATTGTCATATAAAAATGTCATCACCCTTAGACTAGAGACTAGCTCAAGAACATTCCTCTCTCTAAGGAAGTGGCAGTCCCATTCTTGTCCACCAGCATGTGTGGCTGCTGAGTTGTGACCACTATTCCTACTTGGAGAAACACAGCTTGGCTCCAGGGAAGATGAGGTGCTGTGTGTGGCTCCTTGTAAATGTGCAGAAAATACGACACAAGCACCACATTTTAGAGCATAATAGGAAGTGCAAGTGTGGTGAGGAGATCCTTTCATCTCTGTCCACCTTTCTGGTCTTCTGCTCTCAGGCTGTAGGACAGAACCAGGTTTGCATGTGACCCAGGCTGAGGTGGTATTTTCACCCAAATTGTGTTGTTCTCAGCTTGGCAGTTTATTTATCAAAATTTCTCTGGGGGAGACTTCTGCTGGTGGTGGTTGTAATTGCTTTAGTGCTTCTGAAGGAGAATTTCAGGCATCTGAGTAGAAGTACCCTTCTGTTATGCTGGAAGATCTGAGCTAAATGTAGAAGGCCTAAGAATAAAATTAGGAAGTGCTGCTTTTATAGTAGTACAGTTTTTCCATACCTCTAGATGATGACAGATTGCCCAGTGTACTCTGCAGGTAAGAGTGCTCCCTTTAAAGACCCACTAAATAAAATAGACGTTCAACCATTATTTGGAGGAAACAGGGCTGAGTTTAAAACTAGGTTTTGAAGATGCTGGTATTCACAGAAAAGTTCTTTTACAACTTCTTTCTCGTTTCAGCTTTCTACGAGGACAGGTCATCTCATTTTCTGTTCATGCATGAGTATGGCAATGATTTTTGTATACCAGGTTCAGTGTTTTGTTCTGATCCAAAGAGAAACATCCCAAGAAAAAAAGCCCAGGGGAATAAGGGAAGCTACAGTCTGTACAGCCAGCCAGCCCATGCAGGAGAAAAGTCAGAATGTAGACAAACTCTTGGAGTAATTGGGTTGGCCTGTGGAAGGAGAAATGCTGACAAGTCTCTTGTCTCTCTTTGTGAGCAATTGCCAGTTTCAAATATGTATCTCTTTCTCCCAGAGCCTTTCAGCTTCTAATGGCCAAACCCCAGGCTGAAGTCCCTTTCATAACTCTTTGGAAGAGGGACACTCAAACCAGCCAGTGCTCCATGTGTCTGTCTGATATTGCAAAAGTCTCTTCTGCACATTTCCTCTCTTTCTGGCTGTCTAACTTGGAAAATGAGACTTTTGACCTTTGAAATGGTGATAACCAGTGATCTTGACTTTTTTAAAGGTCTTGTGCAGCTGATGGACGTTCCTGTAGGCTCTAGCTGCTCTAAAAGCTGGGCTGTGCCTGATGGGAATGATTTGTGTTGTGGTGTGTAGTAGGATCCCATCTGAATCAGGAGCAGGGGTGTTGTTGCTGCCCTCAGGAAATAAGGAACTTTATGGGGGATGCCAGTATTTGATACTTTAGATAATAAGAGCTGGTGAAGAAGGCAGAAGTAGAACTGTTTTCACTCAGTAATCCATCCACTATTCCCCATGTATCCAAGTATGGATCTTCATTTTGTCTCCAGTATTTGTTTTTCATGTTGAGATGCAATACTTTCAGTAGATGAAACTGGATTTAAATATGTTCAGAAAAGGAATGCACAAACAGGATAGAAAATAATTAGATTGAGTAAGGAACTCTCCCACTTGTTATGAAACTGTGTGAAACTATTTGGCTCACCAGGGTACAGAAATACTTGTAGAATTTGGGGCTGTGTTGGGAAAACTCTGTTACATGTTCCTTCATGAGGAGTAAAAATCAGCTGTGCTCAATCCTTTTTAAGTAAGATCCCCTTCATCGTGTGTTCCCTGAAGCAACTGATCTCAGTAGCTGAAGTAATGCATTTAAGTGGATTGCTTTAAGAAGGCTTTCAGAAAACATGGATTCCTAAATTTGTCCCATAGTTTTGTGAAACATAAGGACATTAGGAGCAAGGAGAACTACAGCCCATCGTATCAAGCTGCTGAGGTTTTTATTTGGCTTGGAGGCAGAAGGGGAGCTGTTAGCAGGGTTAGCGGTGGAAAGAGTGTAGGGCACAGGAGGGATGGACTGGAATGGTGCTCAGCAATCCATGTGGGCTTTCTCCTCTACAGTAAGACTTACCTTTCATTCTGTTTCACTTTTAATTTTGAGAAAGATAGTTTTGCTTTTCAGATGTGATTGATCTCACTGGAGATGATAAAGATGATCTACAGAGGGCAATTGCCTTGAGTTTGGAGGAATCAAACAGGGCATTCAGGGAGACTGGAATAACAGATGAGGAACAAGCCATTAGCAGGTAAACAAACAACTTATATAAAGCAGAAATTAAATTAAAGAGTTGGAGATTGGCCTGTATTGCTTTTTTAAACTTTTAACAAATAATAACTTGTTTACTTTTACTTGTGCTACTGATATGCCTGGCTTCAGGATGTTGCTTTAATGTATTGTATGTTCTACACTGGAAAGTAGTCTATTATGTGTAGACTGGGATTTAATACTATGTTTCATATTTATGTATTTGTTTAAATATGGAGGAAGTGGATGGAGATAGAGAATACGTGGTCATATTTAAATAGGACCTAAACCCAGAAGTTTCTCTTGTGTACCAGGTAAAAAGAAGCAAAACCAAAATAAAATTAAGAAGCTAATAAATACTTTGTCCTGTTTTTTGAAGTGTTCATTTTACAATAACATTTTCTTCCCTCTGTGCTAAGGCTGAGATTGAGGGTGTGGGTATTAATATTATGACTTGAGGATACTAAGAGCAGATGCTTTATTTTAGCAGATGAGGAATGTTATTAACCTATTTAACAAATAAGATTTATAGGCTTTGCATAAAGTTCTGGATTTAAAATTTTATAAACTTAACTCTTAGTTTGGATGTGATAAGAGTCTTTGGGCTAACTTTTGATGAGATTTTATGATAAATTTTTGTGCAGTGTATGTTTTTTGGTAATGTTGATACCATTATGAAATATTTGGGACTTGAACTAAGCCTGGGTATAGGGTTGTGTGGGAGGGATGTTGTTTCTTTTTTTCCATCTGTTAACTGCCCTTGGGAGGAATGTTGAGTTTTTCATTTGTGTCTGGCCTTGTTCTAAGGGAAACAGGCAATGATTTAATCCTTGATAGGGGGTAAAGTACTGCCTCCTTGTAAAACAGCAATTTTATAGAAAAAGAATTTAGATGGAGGAGATTAACCATAATAATTCTTTTTCTCAGTTCATTGTGTTTGACAGGCTAAGTGACTTATTAGAAAATTACATCTCTGAGAATATGGATCTTCTACTGCTTTATTTATATTACTTTATAAACAGTAATTTTCCTTTCCCTTTTGAAAAATAAATATACTAATTGTGAGAATAAACATACCCTTCTGCCCCCCCATCTGTGATAAAAGTCATCTTGTTATATGAATTTAGGATAACATATTTTAGGAGGAAAGGGTAGGATGAAAGGGATCTATATTCTCATTAACAACTGGAAGAAGCATTTAAGGGTTTTTTTTTTTAAGACCTCAGTATGTGCATGTATACAAGAGGATGGTACAAGTTCTGTCCAGTTTTTTTTCAGAAGGTCAGTTCTTACATGTTCCTTTTTGAAGGGCAGAATTGTCGTAATTACAGAGTTGTGATTTAGGCAGGCACTCAGAAAGATGGACCTGTTTCTGGAGATGGAAAATGTTCTCCTTCTTTTTCCTTGCCGAAGCCTTGACTGCTTCTGCTGTGCTCAATTCTTGTGAGCCTTGAAGATTTAGGATTTTTGCTGTAGACTTTGTTTTTCACTTCTGAAACCAAAAAACCCTCTTTGGTCTTACCTGCTTAGCTCATAACTTAATATTATAAATACTTTCTACTTAAATTACAGTGTATCTTTTTCTGGCTTCAGAAAATAACAAAGTATGCCTTTTTTCGGTATGTACAAAGGCATGTACAAATCTGTTATTTGTAGAGAAAATGTTGGTCTTATGAAATCAAGACTTGCATCTAGTGGCACAATTGCACACATTAACATGTGCAATGTCAAATGAAGAGCTTGTTGCAGGTCGTATCCCCCTTGGTGCACTGCACCACATTTTCTGTGCTTGCTGGAGTGTTCTTTGGAGCATTTGTTGTACAAATTCATTTCACAAAGCCATACGAAAATATTCACTGAAGGATCCATAGTATTTCACGATACAGGGAAGGGAATGGGACTTTGCTTGTGAATGGAGGCAGAGAAGAATGAGGATCTTGAGGGTTCTGGCAGCATTGAGACATTTAGATGAACTCAGTAACGTAGCAAGAATAACCATGAGCTGATGGCAAATTCTGTCAGTGTTGAACAAATATAGGAAGTTCAGAATTCTTGATCCAAACTGTTCAGTCAGAAGGACAGATCTTCAGACTGCTTTTATTACAAAAAAAACCCCAAAAAAACAAAACCAAAAAACCCCTCCACTTTGTAGTTAACACCCTACAGAAGAATGTTGGCATTCCAATAGAAAGTGCAGGATCTGTGCAGAACTTCTCAAAACAAAAAGTAGAACACTGGTTGTAAACAAGTCAAGCTACAGCCTTTTTTTTTTTTGATGTTTCTAGATAAAACAAGAAGCAGAAATCAAATAGGAGGTCAATAATAGGCAAATTTAAATGGTGGAAATGTTTCATTTTTTAAAATGTAGGCCATGTGCATATTTAAATAGTTTTTGGTGTGGTGAATATTTTTTCAAAGGTATTTATAGTGGTTTGAAACCTAATTTGCACAGATTTTGTTAGGGTTTCCAAGGGAGAATTAATGGAATTTCTTGACTTGTGTAATTAATGTTGTAATGCTCATAGAATTTGTCTTCCTGAATGTAATTGCTTTAGACTACCTAATAAGGACAGATCTGATTACTGTGTAGGTGTTGAGAGGAGTGCATCTGAAATGTCCAAGTGTCCAAGCTGGACATCCTGTACATGGCACATTTAAAGTCTTTTCCTGTTTCCTCTTTAAATCTCACAGAGAAATGTGCATGATCGGTGTATTTCCTATTGTAAAAAAGTTTCTCTTTTTTATATTACTTCTCCTGGATTGAAAGAGTCTAAAGCTGGCCAAACAGGGCTTCAGTAGGGAAGCCAGTGAGATATTACTGGAAGGAGACATCAGCTGTCCTGTGTTGTGCCTGTGGTACTGCCCACAGAAAAATGAGTCCATGCTGTCAGTGCATAAAGGATGTGCACAGCCCCAGGGCTTTTTTTTTAAATCTAGATTTGAAACTGCTGGGGACTCTGCACTGTGGTTAAGCATTGTGTGTAGATCCAAGGTGGGATTGTGGAATGTTGTAGTGTCAGGGATGTATTCCTGATGTCCAACTGTAAGACAGTCACAGTACAAGTACCTTCCCAGCTGAGTAACCTGACAGAGTGGGCTTTTCTGCAGCATGTTAAGTAGGCTTCCTCAGAGTGCTTTGCCTGAACCTTTGTGCTGTGGACTTGCCTTGCCTGGGGCTTTTTGCTTTGTCTGGTGCGTCCCGTGCAGCTCTGCAGAGCTGCTCGGCTGTGCCCAGCTTGTTACAGAGAAATAAAACAGTGCTTTCAAGTCTCATGCCAAGCCTGGCACTAACTCGCCCTTGCTACAGCGTGTCCCTACGAGATTCCAGCACTCGGAGGTGGGGGAGCTGTAGGTCCCGGCAGTCCGGGGGGGATGCCAAACCCTGCATGAAGCTGAAGGCTCAGTGCTGGAGACTGTGCTGTTGTCCCCAAGGGTCACCACGTGAGGCTTCAGCTCTGCCGTCAGAATTGCTAAATCCTTGTAATAACTCCCTGGAAGGATGCTCATTTTGTCAAGCAATGTAAGATTCTTGATCCAGGTGATGTCTCAAATTGTGACTCTATGAACGTAAGGCAGTGAGCATTTTATATGAGATATCCTCACTGTGCTAGTAAATACATTTATTTATGTAGCTTTCGAGCAGATCATTAGGTTCCTGTTTACTGTGCTCACTACACTTTATTTCACTTATCATTTTTGATTTAACTGCATCACAGCTATGTCTGAAAATTAATTCAGCACATAGAATGTGCAGTTATTGCGTGTGCTCTCTGAGGACAGACAATGTAATAAGTTGAATTAAGGAAAAAATACCATGGTGCCTTCAGAGTCAAATACTTCATTAACACATGGAAACAACATTTCAAGACAAGCTAAAAATGAATAAATCCCTTACCTGCTAAAGAATCACAAATTCAAATACAAGAAGGAAATTCTAGTACTTAATACTTAATTAAACTGATGAATGGTAATACTCGTGGGGTCAGGGAACTGTTTCAGTTTGAGAATATTTATTTTTCTTAACTTGAATCTTGAAATACCTTGAAATATTCTTGAGCTTGTGGGGGGAACAAAAAAAGGGAAGTTTGATTGTTTACCTGAAATGCAAATGGTGTGAAGTAGATATTGTAGTCCTGTTACAACATCATTTAAATTTATTCCAGTCTGTCAATCTTCCTATCAGTTTTAAAGGTCCCTTCAATTTAGTCTAAACAAGATTTTAAGCAATTCTACCTGCATGAGAAATTATTTGAACTATGTATGATATTTTTTAAATTGATTTTTAATGTCCCCATTGCCAACTCTTACTCTCAAAGCAGAGATATGCATGTCATCTAACACTTTTGAAGGACTGTATTGGTGCAAAGGGAAATGAATTTGACTGTTTCTTTACATTTTGGGGTTTTCTTAGTAAAAAACACTATCAGAAAAGACTGTTAGAACAATCAGGGTCAGGCTTTGTCCCTATGCAGTGCTTGAAGAGATGTCAGAACTGAAAGTCCTAGTGGATTATGTGCCTGTCCTTACAGTGCTGTTCACAAGGTGGTATAGAAAACTTAATTGGTTAATCCTTAGGAAACTACCATTTTTAGGTTCTTCCTGAGGCAGATTGATACAAAAGTGGTATTTGTATCAAATGGTCTCTCAAATTTAGAAAGCCTTACTTTTACCATATTTTTTCCAAAATAATTATCAATGGCAAGTGAGTATGTTCCTCAGAGCAGTTCTCTGCAGTGAATTCATATGATGCTTCATAGTTCTTCATAAAAAAAGCTTTTCTTTCTTTGACAGGAGTATAGCTTGAAATAAAGATGTAGTTAGGAAATCGAGGGATTATGTGGAGGGGGGTTGTCTGTTTCTGTGTTTTTTCTAAGATGTTCAAACTTTATCCTTTAGGAGCTCCCTTTACAGACCAGCCTAAACTTGTCTTTCTTTGGTGTTTAGTGAGTCTAGAACTGAGGGAGCAACTCTTCATGCTGCTCAGGCTGCTTAGATGCTTGTGATGCAGCTTGTGAAATCCTGTGCTTGGTGTTGGAGAGCAGCTCAGCCTGTTGTCTTAGAGTTGGACTGGATGGCTGGGGACAGTGACTGCTGTGTCAGTAGTGCACACGCCAGGCTCTTAGCTTATGAGTTAGAGCCACTGTTACATAACCTAAATGCATCCATCCCTATCTTTCTGTTTAGAATGTACCTACCATAAATTGCTTTTAAGGTGTACTTTGTCACCAGGCTAAGCATACCAGCTGATACGGAAATAATGTCTCGAGTGAAGCTTGATTTGGAGAGCTTCACACTCATCAGATCTTACTGTCATGTGAAATATGGATATTCAGCATAAATCACATAGGAACAGTTTCTGGCAAAGAAAGTGGTCATTGAAGCATACAATTAAAGTGTTGGGTGGCATTTGAAAAATTGCGGAGAGATGGCTTCCCATGGCTCATAAAGTAATTACTTGCCATGTAAAGTGATTAACACAGTTGCATAAGTTGCAAAAATGGAAACTAAGATAACTGTCTTCATTTTTGAAAGTTGCTTAGCTAGCTTTGGCTTTCTGTCAGTAAACAAAAGATTGGTGTCTTTGTGCTTTGCATAGCAATAAAAGCATTTGAGGATGAAAGCACTGTACTATTAGTACTGCCTAAAATTTGTTTGTCCTTTTGAATCTGGTTCTTAAATAATTGATGACTTGTAGACATGGCTCCTGTATCTAGAGCTCTCACAGGAGATTCATGCACTCACTGATGCCATTTTCCAAAAGATAATAGAATTGCTGTAGCATACCTAAAAGCAAAAGAGCATTTTTGAAGACATTATTGCATGTAATATAATATATTGCATATATTGCTCAGTAGCAGTAAGTGAATGATGTCATTATGATGTCTATATTACTAGCTGAATGTATTTTATTACTTGGTGGGTTTTTTGTTTTGTTTTTCTGGTTTTTCGTGTGTTTTCTCACATTTTTCCCTCCCTTCTGTTCCCAAAGAGTTCTAGAAGCCAGTATTGCAGAAAATAAAGCAAGTTTAAAGAGGACTCATCCAGAGGTATGGAGTGACTCTCCAAACCCTTATGATCGAAAGCGGCAAGACAACTGCCCAGTAGGATTAAAGAATGTTGGCAACACGTGCTGGTTTAGTGCTGTCATTCAGGTAAGCACTCTTCAATTAGCTGTCTGCACTCTTTGTTGTGTCTATGGGGAGGTGAGTTACCTCATTTTAAGTGAAGAATTTAAAATAATCTCTTTTCCTAGGAAGTTTAGGCCACTTCATGAGATGTTTTTGAGCATTACTTATTTATTGCATCTCTTAATGTGTCTATCCATAAGTCAAATTGAAGGGTAGAAAGTACTGGTAGCATATCTAAGTGAAGCTTCAAAATTTTTATTATTAAGAAGTTGTTGAAGACAAGGAGTTGACTCTCTGAAGAGCCTGGGCATATGCAGCTCATGCTGATATCAATGACAATTATGGATGCCTAAAAACGTGGGAAAACTGGGTTATGGATGAGGAACCGATTTTTTTGTATTAAAAGGAGCATGTGCAAATGACTGAAAGGGGGTTGCTGACAATGGAGGTAGGTAGAAGAAATGAGATGCCATCAGTCATGGAGTGCTTACTCAAATGGCTACAGCTGGGTAGGGTAAAAGGAGGCATAACTGATAAAGAAGGAAACTTAAGAGGAATGAAAGGGGAGGTCTGATATGGAGGCAATTGCAACTGGTTCTGGTTGATTTACATAATACAATGAATGTGTGTGCTTTTTTTTAAAGATAGGGTGAGTAGAGAAATGACTACAGATACTGCAACTTGCCTAGTGAAAGCTAATGTTCTAATATCAATAATTGATGTACATAAATTTTATGAATCCTCCTTCTATGAGATGTATGTTTGTAAATAATCTGTAGATCTACTGAAAAACATTTTAACCTACAGAAAACTGAGGGTGAAACTGGAATACAATAATGGGAAATTTATTTTTAGTCTACTAGAAACAAATGTTTTAGTCTACTAGAAAAAAATGTATTTTCCATAGTCTGAGGTTTTGAGAGAAAGAAAATAAAATATTTAATACCCATTTTTAACAAATTAGTGTCAGGCTGAAGCACTCAGATAAACTAATACTGTTACTTTCATACTGGCTGTTGAAAGATGGCTGTTGTATGTCAGGCTAAGTCCATTTAGAACAGTGTTCTGCCCAGCAATTTCTACAAATGGATGCTTACAGAGGAGTACAAACAGTATTCATGATACTCCTTAGGTAAAACACTCCTGAGCCTCCCACTACTTTTATCTTGGAAAGGTTTTTTTAATCCTTTGCAGTTTATATAGTTGGTAAACCCCAGGAGACCTCCCTTGTATGTACTTGTCTTCCTTGATCCTTGCAAACTTCTTGCACCCATAGGGTCTTTTGGGTCAGAGTTCCACAGCTGTGCTTCCTATTGCATAAAGAACTGCCATGGTTTTGTTTGGTTTGTTGAACCTGGCTCCCACTGTCTTTGTCCAGTAGGCTCCGTGTCTCCTGGTGGACCAGACAAAAGTTGATTGCCATTACAGTTCTGTGGGCTGCTCTCCTACCCTCTTTCAACACCTCAGTGATCTCTTTTTTTTTCCCAGGCTGGATGCTCAATTGCCAGGTGTAGAACTTGTTCTAAGCTCTGATCTGCTTTGTTGCTTTTCTCCAGATCCTTTCTAGCTCTAGCAGCATTTTAGTTGGGGGATGAGGAAAGAAAGCTCTTAAGACGTGAGCATGCTGTGAATTGGGGATGGTATGAGGGAGAGATACAGGCTCCTCAGGAAAGACAAGTAGGAATGTCAAGGAGAGGCACTGCCTTCCTCCTGAAGCAGTAGCTCAAATGTGTGTGGTACTTGTGTGGGATGAGGTGACAGTTTAAGATGGAGAGTCTGGATCAGGATCACAGGAGAGGCTGGTAGAAATGCCACCATGATTAGTCTGCTACAGACTACTCACCTCAGGATGAGGATGTGCACACAGCCTCTTGAAAGGCAAGGAAGTCTCTGGATTACAGTCTGTGGTTCCCATGAGAAACTTGGATAAACATCTGATCTTTGCTGGGTCCAACACAGCAGGACACAAGCAAACCAGATTTCTGGAGGGTGTGAGGAACAGCTTCTTGGTGTGAGCACTGATGGGTCTACTAGGGGTGATGCACAGCTGAATCTGCTGTTCCCCAAAAATGGGAGAACTGGAGGTGGAGTAATGTGGGTACTCTTGACTGCAGCAACCATGAAATAGTAGAGTTCAAGATCTTGATGAGAGAGAGAACGGAATGACAGGACCCAGACCCAGTAATCAGGGGAGCAGACTTTGTCTTCTTCTAGAAGTTTGTATCGGGTTCCATAGGTGGCAGCTGGGGAGGGCAGAGATGCTTAGGAAGGCTGACAACATTCCCTGATTGCCAGAAGGGTCCATTCTGCTCTCAGGCAGCTCTTAGCCAAGCTTCAGCACAAGCAGGCAGTGTGCAGAATCTGAAAGCAGAGATGGGCTCCTGAGGAGGAGATTGGAAATGTTGTCCAGACATGAAGGGATGGTATTAGGAAAGTGAAAACTGACCTGAGTTGCTGCCTCAAGGGTTGTCTAGGGTAACAAGAAAAGGTTTTGATCTTACGCTGGTCATAAAGGGCTGAGTCAGGAGAATGTTGCTGAATAGAGCAGGTGAGGTACTCAGTGCCTTGCTTTGCCTCAGTCTTTACCAGTGAGATCTCCAAGACCATTGTACATTGTGACAGAACTCTGAACAGAGGTTAAGGATTTGAGTTAGAGATTATTTGGGGAAACTTGGCCTGTATAAATCCACAGGACCCACTGAGCTGTGTCCAGTAGTGATTAGAGAGAGTGGGAAAAAGTCTTAGCAAGGCAACTCCCTCTCGTTTTTGAAAAGTCATGCAGAATAAAAGAGGTTTCTGATTTACTGGAGCCAGGGTTTTTAGAGCAGTGCATATTGGGAGGATGAGAGGCAATAGGAGTCATTGAGATACGGAAGATTAAGCCTGAATATAAAGAAGCATTTTTTCCCATAAAGACAGGCAGGCAGTGGAGGTTGCCCAGAGAGGCTGTGCAGGGTCTGTCAAACCTTGGAAAATTTTAAGATACCTGAAAAAAAGCCCTAAGTAGCCTGGTCTGATCTCACAGATCAATAATGTCAGTAGTGCTAGGTAGTTTGATGCCCATCATCTTCTATAAATTCCTGAATTGCTTTCCACCATGTACCTCACTGTACTCATAGCAGTTTTGAATTTAGCTTTCTTCTTACATAGATACTCAGTCTCGTATGATGTTTCTGTCAATTCATGCTTGCCAGCTCTTGTTTTTACTACACTGCATATCTCTTTAATGAGTAAACATGGTCAAAACTTGCTGTCCTTTTTAAAACACTTACGAATTTTACTTACTAGTGCAGGGTTTGTGAATTTGCAGTAACTTCCCTTCAGGCTGGAACAGATGGTTGGCTCTCGCTCCTCTCTTAATTTTTGATTGCCTATTTGTTTGTACCTGGACCTTCCATCTCACCTCATTAGTACTTAGTTAAAGGCTTTTGTTGAATGACTTCTTCAGAAATTGCCCTGAAATCCCAGTAGACTGCATAAATTGGATTATTGTTATCCATGTTCTGCTTGATTTGGAGGTTTGTGGTTTTGCTTGTGGTGGGTCGTTGGTTTGGTTTTGTTTTGTTTTTTTAATGGGAAGGATTTACTTACCTGTAGGCTGAGTGTAGATAATGAAATTGAAAGATTTCTTTAATTGTTCTATGACACCCCCCCCCACACACACACCGTCCCATTGAAGTTTTTCTGTTTTTAGGCCTCTTTTCTTTCAGCATTTAAGTAATCTAACAGGTATTTGAATTTTCTGCGTTCCTAGAGATCTTTTGATGTTTTCCTTGTTCATCTCTCCTCCTTTCCTTATTCCATTTCATGCACAGCTCTTTTTGCAATAGTCTTTGTCCTAACAGAAACAAACATTTTATTTCCATTAAGATGTTTATGGAGCTGATGTGACTTGGTGTTTTATCATCTCTGTTGTGTAATCAGATTTTACATCCCTAGCAGTCTCAAATCTAAAGATGAGTGATTTTATGTGTAAGTGCATATCTGTAAAAGACTTCTATATGTAGGAAATTGAAAATCTTTAAATAAATGTTTTTATGGAAATTAATTTTAAATTCGTTCATCACAGAGATAAGAGCAGAGGGCAGAGAATGTAAAAACCTATGCAAGACCTATGATCTCATGTTATTTATACCCCGTGTGCAACTTTATACCTTGAAAACAGATTAGAAAGAGACCTAGCTAGTTCTTATGGCCACCAGCCTAACCATGTGAAAGTCTGTGGTGTCTGGAATTAAAATGTCTTGATCCTAAAAGATAGTGAAACTTTTGGAGTTAAGTCTGTGGAACGTAATTCAAGCAAACTGCTGAAAGATTTATAACTTCAGTTGGTTAAAAATTTAGATTATTAATATTACCTGTCAGCCAGGAAGATTTATGTTTCAAGCAACCATCCCAGGAAATTTTATGCATGTTAATTTAGAACATTAGCTAATACCATATTTATTTATCCACAGGGCAGATTGACTACTTGGGTTGCATTCACTATGTAGAAATATTTTCTTGCTTTCTTTGGGAGGCTTTTGTAACCTGACACATCACATAGGTCAACAATATCTAAATGTTGACTACTGTCAGTCACAATGATATATTGTGTAATACAATCTAAAACTAAATTGCAAAGAAAGAAAAATCTTCCTTCTATTTAAGGGGTGCTTGTTAAGGAAAAAAAAAGATTTTGACATTTTGATGCTTTTGTTTTGTAATGTGTGTTTTTTATAGGCACCAATTAACTGACTTATGACATGCAGTCATAAATGGTTTGTGTATTTACAGTGGGAGCATGGAATTCCTCAAGAGACGTTTGTAGTGAGTGACAGCAAACTCTAACAAGATTCATACATTGCTGGAAATGTTGCCTTTACTATATATTTATTTGTGCCTTAGAGAAATAGGCACATGTGGAAGTCATCCTCTTCTGCAGGAGAAGAGGGGAATCTCTCTTCAGAGAGCTGCAAAAAAAAGTTTTGCTTTCAACAGTTACATTCAGCAGTGTTAGAATGAACAGTAAGATTTTTCCCACAGTGCAGCTTCTAAAAATCTGCCCTGCTCTTGAGGACTTCTGGCTTGATAATAACGTGAATTTAAAACTCAGTCCCCAAGAGTACGTTGAAACAAAACTGTACTAAATCATGTTCATTTCTTCCTTACCTGCCAAGAAATGAATGACGTTCCTAAATGTTTTTTCTACCTCTTCTTCAACTTGTAATAAACCTGCATTTGGGACAGGAATTTACCCATGCATGATTTTGCTACTGTTTAGTTAGATGAACATTTATAAAAGTGTCTATAAATCCTGAGGCTTTAGAATATTTCTGTGTTGGTTGTGTGATTTTTTTTATTTATTAATTTTTTACAGTTATCATTATTGTAACTACATATGTCTGCTCTTGAAATAGAACTGAAGACATAAAATTCTTTAAAGAAACAAAACACAAATATACCACTGTATGTTTTTACTTTTCTGCAGTAGACTTTAGTGGCCCCCTTGCAAAAAGGTAACGTCACAGTTTTTCTTGGCTGTAGGAGTTTATAGCCTAAAAATGTCTTAGAAATAATAAATTTATGGAACCTGTGGAGTGGTTCCTTTGTCCCACACTGAGCACAAGTTAAGAGTTTGCAGGACGTGGGAGGTAGAAGGCAAATAACTCACAGGACATGGATGCGTTGTTGGAATCATGTCTTAGGCTGACTCCTGTGCAAATTCTCCCCCAGATGTTTTGATTTAAGACATTGCACCAGCCTAACTTTATCTTTTGGAGTCCCAGGTAGAGTTCTAGTCATATGCAAGAGGTAATGTCCTGTCCAGGCAGGACCTGCCCTATGGAAAAGGTGCCATGGGAGATGCCCAGGCCATTCAGAGAATGTCACTGACTCGGTGTGCCAAGGTAGATTTCTGTGGGAGGAGGAAAGTTTTGGGAATCAGTGAATACTGTAAATACTGCTGTTTCCCCTTTCTCCAGTCCCATTCCTCAGGTGCTGTGTGTACTCTCTCCCCCAGTCTCATGACTTCTAGAGGGCTGGGTTGCAGCTCCTCCTTTTGCCAAATGAGGTATCCCAGCAGGGTGGCTGGGGCTTGGCTTGCCCACATTCTTTCCTCTGTGAGTCTGTCAGAGCCTGATGAGATTTTTTTTTTCCCCAGAAGTGCATAGCTTGCTGAATGAAGTTAAACATAAATCTTTAAGAGTGCACTTTAACTTGTATTTTCAGAATCCCTAATAGCACTTCTGGCATTTTACTCTGTTGCATTGTATTTGGGAGCAACCTTTCTTGTTTTGTCACTATATGGAGGGGGTTAGGATCTCCCTTGATCCTAGACTTCTAGTTCTGGGAAGAAGTGAACCAGCTTGATGGGTGAGAATCAAGCATGTATTTTCTTTCCAGTTGGTGGCTCAGCTGCTGTTCTTAACAATATTGTTCTTCTTTAAAGCAGCCTACTACAAGTATCTAACTTCTACATTATTTTATGTTTCTTACTTGTCATGACAAATGGAAAGGATTGTGATGGATGATGTGGTAGTGCATGAATACCAAAAAGCCTAGGACTATATAATTAAATGTGCACATGTATACATTCTGTGTGAGCCCCTTGCTTCCCTGGGCATGCATTGCAAGGTTGTAGGCTGAAGAACATTCAGTGCTCAATCCCCATATGAGTTAAAATGGTCACTGATGGAATATTTTCTTTCCACTGTTTTCACTGTGGAACAGCCTGAGGCAGGGGTTGGTAGGGGATATATGATAGAAACTGTTCTGTAGAGTTTCATGGGCAGAGGAATGATGATGTTGGAAATCCAGTTTCTTGTTTTCCATTCCTCTGTAACTCCCTTTGTTTCCCTATCAAGTAAACCTGTCCATTCCAAATTCAGTCATCCTGTGATATTTGCTGACAGGCTGTTCCTTTTCCTGCTTTTGTGCTTCCGTAGTCTCTGGTTCCCTCAGGTTGCTTGTGTGATATTTCAAACTCTTATCTTATATTTAGTGATTTGTAATATTGCAGAATTTGTTGTGAAGTTATGGAAAGCTTTAATGGATCATAGCTTTCACTTTAACTCATAGATAGTTGCTCATTTAATTAAAATAAAGGATACAGGATGCATTGCTTAGATGTGTTATTTAAATTTATATCATTTAGGCAAGAAGTTGAAAACTGTAACCATGTAAGGAAATGTTGGCTCTTACTTTATGTCCTAACAGATTTTTTTTTTCTTGCTTTGACCATGTAATAGAGGAATGGTTGAATGGCATTTTTTTGGTATGTGCCAAGACACAAGCATAAAGTGAATTCTTCTGGACACATATCATACTTAGCTGTCTTCTGAATTGCAGTAATGTTCTGAGTTTGTTGCTATAAACAAGTAAATGTTCTCTAAATGCAGGCTGGTAATGCCATGGTGAGCTGTTTGTTTAAAATGTTGACTTAACCCAAGCCTGCTAGAGGTCTTAGTTTGACTTTCTAGCTCAAACAGTATGCAAGCTGTTTTCCATCTTCTTCATTGTTGCACCTCAACCTTTTGGAGATGTAAGACATGACAGCTTAAAACTGCATTTTATACCTAGATTTTCATCAGTTTGGAATGCTAATGGGTTGTTTGTTTATTAATGAAAATGTCCTTTTAGAGGTAGTTTCTAGAGCTTTCCTGACCTGGGACTGAATCAGTGATTCTCAAATTGATAAATGTTTTCCTCATCACTACCACTGTACATGTGGGGTGGTTGTGCTGAAGTTCAGCCATCAGGCCATGTCATATCTGTCTGTAGGAGATTTTGTGTCAGAGGGGAAGAGAAAAAGAAAACTCCTCTTCCTATACTTTCACAGTGAAGTTTGAACAGGAACGTGCTCAAGTCCCAGCTTTGAAGCTGCTTTCCTCATTTCCCTTCTGGCTTCCTTACATGAAGTTTTCTGAAGAATGTGAGAGAAGCTTTGGACTGTGCCAAATCCTTAGTGTATATAAAGAAGCACAAAACTATGTTTTGGGTGACTTCCTGATTTTCTTAATGCCTGTCATTAGTCTCTATTCTGGAAACAGGATTTACCACTTAACAGGAGAAAGATACAAACAGGTGGAGTGGGAGACAACCCCAGAGTAAGTTATCAATAAATAGAAAAAGTATGGAAAGCCTAAAGAGGAGAGAGAAGTGATTCTCCCAAATTAGAACCAAAGAATGGCCTTGGTTCGAGGGGATCTTAAAAATTATCTGTTTCCAACCCCCTGCCATGGGCAGGGACACCTTCCACTAGACCAGGTTGCTCAGAGCTCCGTCCTGGAGCTCTGAACACTTCCAGGGATGGGACCTGTGTCAGTGTCTCGTCATCATGACAGTAAAGAATTTCTTCCTAATCTCTGATCTAAACCTGCTCTGTGAGTGTGAATCCATTCCCCCTTGTCCTGTCACTCGAGGATGGTTTCTCTCCATCTTTCCTATAGGCCCACTTCAGGTAATGGAAGGCCACAATTCGGTCACTCTGAATCCTTCTCTTCTTCAGGCTGAACAATCCCAATTCTGTCAAGGTATATATACAGGGTCCAAAAGGCTTGCAAGTTGGTGAGAACTGGACTCAGCTGTCAGTGAAGTTGCTCATGTTTTTGCAGTATGGAGCTTTGGACACTGCTGTTCAAACAGAGGCATGCAGCAGTATTACCACTATTGCACAAATCACAAATTTGTGCAATATTTAGGAATAATTTTACTATGAACCTTAGCACTTCAAGTATCGATAAGTAGTAAATTTGAAATTCTTTATTGGAGGGAAGATGACAATGCATGCAGGTAGGGCTGTATATTCCATAGCTCTGTGTTTTTCTTTGATTTGAGTTATTAACGTGAATAAAATTTTAACTTTAATAGTAGTCAAACTACCCCACTGAAACTGGTTCTGTATACCTTAAACACCAAAACTGTTTATAAAGTGAAGTAAGTACATAAATCAAATTTGTCATGGTTACAGAGGCAAACTATTCCAAATAAAATACTTTATGACATAGGGCTCTATTTTTTGCTTTTTGTTTTTAGAACAGTAATAATATATTCACTATTTAAGATTGTTCTCTGCTTGTTACACAGCATGAAGGTAGACATGGTCTTGGCTTTGCAGCTTTAAATAAAAAATGAAACAAATAAATGTCAAATCAGAAATTAATAAAAGGCCCCAGATAACTAAATGAGGAAAATGGGCGTTGTGAGTGCTAATACATATAAGTTTTCAACTTACACAACATCCTGTTTTAGCTACATGCCAGTACCTAAAGGAATTTGTTTAGGAGCTCTGTAGGAATGCATGCTTTTCTTTTTCCTTGCCAAGAGTTGCTTTTCAAGCTCTCCTAGTAAGATATATTTAGTTTTTGGGTTTCTTGCTTCTGTCCTTCCAAGCTTAATTTTTGCAAATTCAGTGTGAAGCTGTCTGTGTTCATGGTATTATGACCTTTAGATTTCACACAAACTTGTGTGGAGGTGATGCATATTAAAAATGCATTATTCTTGTGGACATTTTTTTGCCTTTTTCATGTTTTTTGTTCTCAGTGCTGGAAATAAATACAAAATTAGTAGTCAAGGAGAACCAAGTGTTTTCATCTAACTGTTAGTGCAACAGCTGGTTTTAGTGCCCGATGATCACAGACTTGCAAGAACCCATCAGAGAGCCCATCTGAAGCTTTCTGCAGCAGCTTGTTGTGTCATCTTTTATCTAGACTCAGAAGTAGTATTTTCCTACTGTCTAAGTGTTATGGGTGTCAGTAACTTTATTAATTTAGGGCTCTGCTGGTGGCTTTTAATGACCCGTGTTGCATGCCAGGCATTTAGAGACTTAATATACTAACTAATTTATATTCTTGCAGTAATAATGCAGCATTACAGTTCTTGAATGTTAAAAATTAATCCTTTACTCAGTCAACCTAAATTTTGCCAAGGTCCTTATTTTGGTAATCCTAGACTTAAGGGAGGAAAAAGGGACAAGCAGAGTGTTTTAAGGGAAACCAGTGCAACTTACAGTCAGAAATGTATTTGAACTCTATTACTCATAAAAGTGAATGTTTTAGTATCTTACAGTATAGAAGCTACAACTCTACCTGGTTCTCTCTGGTATGAGGGAAAATACATCATAACCACCTGTAGCAGGGGAAAGCCGCAATGTGTCTGTTGCCATTCAGCATTGTTGGTGTGAATGCCTTAAACTGACAATGGATTTTTCTTGCTTATTCTCATTTACTTTTATTGTCTTGTTCACCCTCCAAAACTGACAGAATACAAGGCAGTATTCTAAAAGTCTGTTGATTTTCATGGTAATTTGAATTGGTATAACTTCAGTTGGCTTGCTGAAGTTTCCAGATGACAGCTTTTAAATGGTTTAAATACAGTGGGGGGGAAAGAAAAACCCAAAAAACCAAAAAACCGCAACACACCACCTTATAGAGAGTTTTTCTTTCACGCATAAGTTTTGCATACTTTAGTAAGTTGTAAAGGTATTTGATCAAAGACAGTAGATGTGAAGTATCCACCTTTTAGATGCAGACTGTTTTCTTGCACTGGGACTCCTGACACCTTTGTGCAGCTGAAGCCAAGTGGGTAAGAGGTGAGATGCTGCTCCATGCCATGTGTTTGGAAAGCAGATGTGTTTGGAGCTTTAGGCTGGGGCCATGAGTGGCACTCGGGCCAGGGACAGTCTCTGCTGTGTCTCATGGTGGCTGCAGAAGAGCAGCTTCTGCCTCACGGGCCACTTACCCTGGGTGCAGGGAGCCTGGATAGAAGCTGGCTCAGCAAACTGGAAATTGTTTTACCTTGCCCCTCTCTGGGCCCTGGGATGGTTGGCCTTGGGAGGTCTCTGCTGGGCTTAGGTCAGCTTGCTTTGATCTCCTTACCTCAGGAAGAACTGCAGGTTCCTCACTCAGGTACTTCGGGCACAAAAATAGTTGGTTTCAGGCACTTGTTTACACTTACACTGGGAAGTAATTTTTTTTTTAAAATGAGGGTAGAAGCTTCCTTAAGTTGATTTAGCTCCGTATAGGAGAGCTACAGCTTGGCACTGCCCTGTGTGCATTAGTGGCGTTGGCAGCAGATAAACTGTGAGGGTTCTGCTGCATCTCAATACAACCAGGCACAGTGTAACCTTTTCTGGTGAGAAGCTGAACAACTAAACATCTTGCATAAGAAATTTTGAACAGTACAAGGCTGAAGAAGAAAAGAGCAAATTGGACAATCCTCTTAATTACTCTCAGCAGATTGCACAGATATGTTTGTTCAGGTCAGAAAGGCATTATGTTCATTATATTCACTAAAAGGAATTATGTTCACTACCATTCTGAACTAAAAAACCAGTATTTTTATGAAAAACTTGTTGGATTGAATGTTGGGCAAAAGTGCTAAACTTGAGTACAGTTTTCTGTACATAATTTGCGTGTTTGTATTATGAAATTGGCCTACTCAGCTGCTTGGCACTTTGATGGCACTTGGATTTATGTTATGGAGAGAATTCAGCCTTTGGACATTAAATTTCAGCAGCTGGTTTATTTTGTACATAAAACATTGCTATGTTTTGCTTGATGAAGAGCCCACCAGTGGAATGCTGTTACATCATGAGACATAACTTCAATTAGTATCAGCTTCTAGACTGACACTTGAATTAAATATTAACATTTTCTGTGCTTTGACTAAGTAAACAAAAGACTCTGTTTTAATCTCCCTTCTCTGCAAGGATGGATAGACGGGGAACATGTATTTTGAACAGCAAAACAGGAAAAAAGTTTGACTACTCAGTTGTCTGCCTTGATTCAGAAAGGTCAGAAAAGTCTCTTTTCGGCTGGTGTTCTTGATACTTTTTAAATCTAAAAAGAGGTATGACAGCAGTAGCCTCTGTTTTGTTGGGGATGCTGTATACTGTGGGGTATGAGGAAAGGTTAGACTCTGTACATACAGGCTCTTTCACAAGCAAAGTCAGGAACATGGCAATTTTTCTTGACTATTTTTCTCTACCAATATGTTCTAAATTACTGGAATAAGTGCACAATTTGTGTTTCACTTACTTGGCTCTGTAGTGTTGAAAATCTATTAAATCTGTTGTGATCTGTGAGTTAAGCCTTTACATGGGTAGGACAAGCTCTGGATCAAAGTCTATTGCTCGTGTAAGCAAACTCTGCCTTTCCAAAACAAGTAGCTAAGATATGTGATGAAGTGGGAGGAGAGTTAATTACAGATTGTGAACCCAAGAAGGTATAAATAGGAAGGCAGATCTTTCCTGTCCTTCTCTGATGAGCGTGTTTAAGGTACCTCAGACCTTTCCTGCTACCCTGTCTTCATCAAAATGCTCTTCTGTGACAAAGTGACTTTTAGTTAAGATGTTTTTCATCTTCACAGAAAAGCAGTGATGCAGTTCCATAAGTGCTGAGGCCTCCAGTTCTCACCCAATGCTTTGGACTTTCAGTTTTTGCAACCCAGAGTCATCTTGCTCCAGGCTCTTTGTTACACTGTGGAGTTCTTTGTGGATGTGCCTGCAGACACCTGTTTTCATGCCCTAGACAGAGACACCTGTTTTTCCATGTATCCATAAAATGGGAATGTTACCAGTCCCTTACCTCCAAAGTTATATAACCCAATTTCCTTACTCTAATGTGCATCCCTCAGATCATACAGGAATGAGAGGAGAGAACAAAATGCAAAATGTTCAGCTAATGCAAGTGGCATTAAGTTGCACTTTCACAGGTGTACTCTGTGCACTGAGGAGTAGATGATAGAGGGCCTGCAAGATGAATTTTAGATGGCTAAACAGTGTTTCATGTCAATTTGAAAACTGACAGTTATGCAATTCATAAAATTCTTGTAAAATGTAATTTGCTTATCATGTAAAATTATTGTTCCTTTTATGTGATTAAGTGCAGATATATTCTTTTATTGCACTGTTTTGGCAAAAATAATTGTCTTCTGGTGAAAATATGTTTAGCAGTACTCTGCCTTCTGAAATTTACATTGCATATGTTTAACACTTCATTTGTTTTGCTAAGGCTTATTTGGAAGAGTTTTGTATTGTTTGTAGAAGTGCTTAAAGGTTTTCTTATTTTTTTCTTTTCAGTCATTATTTAACCTACTGGAGTTTCGAAGACTAGTTTTGAATTTCAATCCTCCTGCAAATGCTCAAGATTTGCCCCGAAACCAAAAGGTAAAATGAGAAGCTGACTTCACCTCATGGCCGATGAGGGCATTTCTGTCTTGTACTTGAATTTTGCCCTGTTCTCTAGCTCGAATCAGCAGGGTTTTAGAGGTGCCAATTAACAGTTCTCTGAGCTTCCTGTTGTGGGTCTTACATAAATGGCATCAGCCTCACAGCAGAGTATGGGATAGGGTGCTGAGAGAGGCAGAGCATTTCTCATGTGAGTGTAGCTTGTCTTAGCAAATGTATTTTATTCCAGTTCCCTCCCACTCATAATCTGACATTGAGCTTTTGGTTATTAGCTTGTCTTTTCTGGCCTTTGGGAGGTGATCATAAGCATAAATTTTCTCATGTTTATCATGGTATTCATATAGGATTGGGGAAGGCCTTGACTTAGGTTTCTTGTGGCTTCAGACTGGCAAGGGGGAATGGTCATAGAGCGAGGGACAAAACAGACCAGTTTTTCTTCCTTCACAGGCATCCTTTGAGGAGAGAAAAAATGGGGGCTCCTTTCTCTACCTGCTATGAAATGGAAAGGAAGAAATGGGAAAAGGAAGTGTCTGTATGAAATGGGAAGACACTTTGTGGCCTGATTTTTAGCAAGGACTTACAGAGCAGTGAATTTTTGCATATCCAGAAATTAGAATCATAGAATGGTTTAGGTTGAAAAGAACCTTAAAGATGAGCTAGTGCCAACCCCTGTGCCATGGACCTTCTACTAGGTCAGGTTGCTCAGAGCTCTGTCCAAGCTGGCCTTGAACACTCGCTGGGATGGGGCATCCACAACTTTTCTGGGCAACCTGTACCAGTGCCTCACTGACCTGACAGTAAATTACACTATTGCCTGTTGCCCCTTCCTGTTAGATTTAAAGAAGGGAGTGTGTTGTCAGCCTGTTTGTCCCTTTCACTAGCAAAAGTAAGAGCTGTAATTAGAGAAGCAAAAGAAAACAGATAAAGAGAAGACAGAGTCCATTTTCTAAACCTTTGGGCATGTACCATAAAAGGGAAGTTGAATGTTCTGTCAGGACTGGATAACTTCTCCCCTGCCCTACCCCCTGCTTTCCCCACCACATTCAAAGTGCAAGAAGTCCCTTTTTTTGGTAGGAAAGCATATTTGCATTAGGTCATGAGATGGTGTGAGGATAAAACATGTGCCCAACACAAGGGTGGTGATGGGGCAGTGCATTATAATAAGAAAGGTAAGTCATGCTTTACCAAAGAGTTGTACTAATTTTTTTTATTTTTATTCTTAGATTGACTTTCTGCCCAGTATTTAATTTTTCATCATATAATTTATTTTAGTATATCCTTCAGTATTCAGAAATTCTATGTCCATTTTCAGCATGTAAAAAGCAATTGGCATCTAAGATGTGGTATGAAATGGCTAATAATAAGCTGTTACCATCATAAACGTGTTGCCCAAGGTTTGGCATTTGCAGCCAAATGCCTTTAGCAGTTCCACAGTGTTTTATTTTAGAAATTCTGACCATGACAGACAATGATAAGTTTGTGTGAAATGGTGTGACATCAGGCAAGTGCATGGATTTGTGCAGAAGCCTTGCTTTCTGCAGGCCTGCTGGAAAGAATCTCTGGCACTGGTTTGTGTCTTCTCCTTTCTTAACTTACATTCCAGAATGAAGTAACATTATTACTTGGTGTACTCATCTGTCTTATCTACAGCTGAAAAAAGATTGGGGAGAATTTAGGATAATGGATCGCTTCACTAGTTGGAATTTAGACAAATAGAAGACATAAACATGCATGCCCCAAATACGGTGCTTTTATTTCTTTATAAGTGAAGGCATATATTATAATTAGAGGTAAATTGATTTAAAGATGTAATGTAAGTTACCAGTTGACAAGAGGGAAAAAAAGTAAAGCTCTGCAATTTACTTCTGACTGCTGACTTATTTTAAAACTATTTTGCCTTAGTTTTGGTTTTGTTTTTATTTTTATTCTAATATTAACTACCATATGTGACTGACATTCTCGAGTATCAAATTTCCTTGCTAATAGAGGACATGTTTTAATAATCCCAGATTTTGAATACTTGAGTTTACATCCTGTTGTTCTTCCAGTTGGTGGGAATTAGAGTTTAATGCTGGGGTCATGACAGTCTCTTGATTTAGAATTAAAGCATGTGGTTGTACTTCAGGGAATATTGCATAGCAGGGTGTTTGTTCTTTCCCATCAATATATTGAATCCAAATGCTGTGAATAATTTGACATGTAAATTTTTTAATCCAGAAGTCATTGGTATAAATTTTTACTTCAGAAAACTGCCAAACAAACAACAGCCCCACCCTATTTGTCTTAGCTAATTGGGCTTTGATTTTCTGGATTTGGGCGTACACTTAAAATCTTTAATTTGATCTTGCTGTTTTTAAATTTGAAAATAATCTGTCTTCCTTGGTTTCTTTCTGTAGAAGAAATGCAGTTCTCTGTAGTTACTGCAGCTTCTTTGCTGTCTCAGTTCTGTTAGTTCTTGCTGTCACATGAACAGATCTTTTTGCTGTACAAAATGAGAACAGGAAAATATTTGGCCTAAGTGATATCTTCAGGAAACATTTTATTAGCAGAAGAAAGGGGTTACTGTGCTCCAGGTTAGCACATCCTTCTGCCTGTTCTGATATTATTGTAATATTACCATTATCTTACTCTCATGGCAAACTGATTGGCCATAATGAATGTTTGCTAGGTATTAAAAATGTAGACTACTTTAAAAGCATTTATAATAATAAGTTGTTCCAACATGTATTAAGATATTATTTATGCAGGCAGGATAGGTGATAAAATAGAGTGTCTTAGATTATGAAATTTCCATACCGTGCTCATTCCAAAACTAAAGATTTTAATGTTTTGTTTGTGTTGGTGCATGTACAGGATGCTTTAGAGGTGAAAGCTGAATGCTGTGCTGTGGTCACTTTATCAGTTCTTTGTTTTAATGTGCAAGTCCTTTTGTGGAACTCAATACCTTATCTTGGGGACTGGCCCACCTTATTTTGAAGATTTTAGGGTTTGTTCTGGTCAAGGATCATGTCTAATGGATTAAATTGAGCTTTTTCAAAAGCAGAAAGGATGTCCCTAGTTTTAGAGAATTTTGGTAGCTTTTGTAGATAATTGTGCTGACATTGGTAGGCAGTTGTTCAAGCTAAGGCTACAAGTATGGCTAAAACTCAGCCAAAGTGGTAGTGTGAAATTAGCTGTAATGTACTATGTGCAGTATAATAATGCCTATGAACTTCATATTCAACAAAAAGAAGGTAAGATCCAGAGTATTCTGTGGTTAATAATTTATATTATGCATAGGAATTATCACTGGTATTGAAGCATCTTCATAAAACGTATGTAAAATTTGAAATTCCATTTGTTTTAATAGAACACCTAATTGTTCTTAAATTAGGATGGTTTGATGCTGAATTAGGGTGGCACTTGAAGTGCAGTCTTTTCTATGAACAGTGTTTATAACTGGCAGGTGTTTTGCAAGGTGGACTAGAAGAGCAAGTTACATTCAGAGATTTGCATGACTAGAAGTATTTCCTAGGTATTACGTGGAACACATTGAATTCACTGTGCAGTTTTTAAAGCTGAAGTAAACCAGACTTTATGTACAAGAAGCTTTATTCCTGCTGGATTGACAGAGGAGTGACTAAACAAGTCTGCTGTTTGATGAGCATGTGAAATAGTTTGTCATCAAGTAATTCCAGTTTGACCAGCATCAGACATCTGTGCTGCCTTTGAATGATACTTTGATCTAAATACAAGTGGATATTACATGGGCTTTAATTTCAAAAGTATTTGCCAACTATCTATTCAGGAGTAGATATCCAATGTCCACAGCACTGGTAACCTGTGATTTAATCTATGGTGTTTGGGTTTCAGTTTATTTGTTTTTCATTATAGAGGCAGAAAGTATTTCTTCTCTTCTGGAAACCAGAAAAACAATGCCATAGTCACATGAACTGTACTTCAGAAATAGGTAGAAAGGAGAGCAGGCTATTTTACTTGTGTGAAGAGAAATAATAAAGGTTAATATAGATCTTAGAAATTAGACAGTTCAGTAAAAAATAAGCTTAAAAACAGTGCTAAATAGTGTATAGACTCACAAGAATTTCTGCTAGAGGTATAGAGGAGTACTAATTTCATTAAGATAATTCATATGTTGCAGGTATTTAAGTGCAACTTAAGGCTTTTCAAGTTTTGAGAGAAACATTTCTGTCTGAAGTGCAACTCTACTTGTTCAGTTGTCAATTCAGACCCCCTTCAAGACAAACAGCATCATCTAGATCATCTAGATATGATTTCAGGGAGCTTTTAATTTCTGAAATGTAATTTTCTTGCCAGAGAACTGCATTATTTTGTAATGCTGAAAAGCAAAAGGAATGCAGCACTACCTTGGTAGCACTATAAGTAACCTTTTATATTATTATGATGTTACTCTGTTACTCCGTTCATCTACTTCAGTAGATTTATGTTATAATTTTGTTAAATATTTTTGTTCTTCACATACAGGAACATAGGAATCTGCCTTTCATGCGTGAATTGAGGTACCTGTTTGCACTTCTAGTTGGTTCAAAGAGAAAATATGTTGATCCATCAAGAGCAGTTGAAATCCTTAAAGATGCTTTTAAATCAAATGATTCCCAACAGGTAATTTGCATGTATTTTCAATCAAATTTATGCACATTTTCATATTGTATCAGGAAATACTTAGAGTGAACAGCAGAATTTCAAAATATCCACAGAAAAGCAACTTCTAATTATTATAGTCTTGGAGCTTTTCCTCTAGTACTATGTGATTTCTAGTTACTTTTATTAGGAAGATAAAAAAAAAAAATCCGGACAACAGGACTATTTTATTTAATGCACTTTCTTCCTTTTATTGTAGAAACTAACTAATAGTTCAGCATTCTTGCTTTTAGGATTTAGTTTAGCTTCTAAGTCTGGGGGTTTTTGAAGGAGGAATACTCTTCTGATCTAGCAGTACATCCAGGGCTGGTGCAATCCTTTTATACTGCTTGTTTAGATACTGGTTTGGAGGATCTAAGTATTAATATTCAGGATTATTACCCAAATCATAGAGTGCATATTCTGCTTTTTTTTTGAGCACTCCGTTTATTCAGATGCTTTGTTTTCCCACATGAGGTTACGTGGCTGAGGTGTTTAATTACAACAGCACCCTGAATTTAGTGCTCGATGAAAGTAATATTAGTCACCACTTGTTAGATACCAAAGAGTTTGAACAATGGGATTGATGAGATGCCTTTGGACTAACATGGTGTGAAAGCTGAGCCCAAGTAACGAGGATCACAGGACAGTGTCACTGCTGAGGAACACCAGAGCCACTCATAAAAAAAAACCAATCATGGCATAGTCTTAGACATAGTGAGATTTTGGAACACTGTTGGAGGGGGAAGGGAACTCTGCTGAACTGATCTCGTAAGGTGACACTTCGTTGTGTTCTGTTACATACATGATCTGATCACTTTATTTTTTAACAGCAAGACGTTAGTGAATTTACACACAAATTATTAGACTGGCTAGAGGATGCCTTCCAAATTAAAGCTGAANCTGCATGTTGAACATTTGGATGAGAGAAAAGCAAACCAATTGACCAAAAATCAATTCTCTGTATGACTGAAAAGATTTTAACTCTGTAGCTTGTTTTAATTCAAATGTGTTTTTTTCCACAAGTTGTCTTTTTTCACCCTCTTATTTCATGTTAGCCATCTAGCTCAGTGAAGTCCAGAGTATATAAAGAGTAGAGATGTTTTGTAAGATAATCAATTAGACTTTTTAAAATTTTAATGCCATTTTGCTTTTCAATCCTGTAATTGAAATACTTCAAAATCTCGCTCCTTTTTCTCAGCTCAGAGGTAAATACTCATTGTTTGTATTAGTGAGCATCTGGAAACTCTTTTGAATACATGCTTTTTTCCTAGAATGTTGCTAGGAATAGTTTTTACAAGGGTTTTGTACAGCTTAACCACTCATGAATCGAATCTGGTTTGCATAGATTGTCGTAGAGTGAAGCACTTCGGAAAATTAGTTTTCTGAATATACTTTTCCCTACAAATATCTGAATCACTGTTATTGTCATTAGAGGAAAGTACAAAAATAAATAAGCAGTAAAATGGGTAATATTTCTCTAATGAATTCAGAATAGTCTTAGTTCTATAAATCAAAATTTGTAGCTTTCGCTTGGTTTTTTATTTGTGGACTAACATGGTTCCTGTTTTTTAGGGATGGAGAGAAACCAAAGAACCCAATGGTGGAGTTGTTCTATGGACGATTTCTAGCAGTAGGTGTACTTGAAGGTATGCATCAGAGTTGACTTGGACTTCTCTGGTCATGTCTGTTTAATGCCTGTCCAAGCACACAGGTGACTGATGCAGTTGTAGGATTTTAGCTACTTCTGCAGAAGCAGATGTGGAGAGAACACAGAGATAATGTTTGTCTGTGACAAATGGTTGGTCAGGTATGAGACTAAGGAGAAATGCAGTGAGCTGCAGGGATCCACAGAGACTGTTTTCATAACCTTCAGGAGCTGAGTATATGTTCTCAGTGTAGCAGAAGTTGGGGTGAGATGCTGAGAGAAAATCCTTGGATGAAATTATTGGGGCACTGTTAGCAGTTACTAACAGGGTACAGAAGGCAAGATACTGTATTTCACTGAGCTGTTCTCTCATGTTCTCCCTGATTCATTTAATGCAATTTAAAACTTCAGTCATTGCATTTCCTTCTGCACAATTTCTCATATGGAAAACTCACCCTCCTAAAAGTACAGTTAGTTGGAAAACAAGTCAGTGGAAACCTGCTCAAGGGCAGTGTTGGACAGAGCGTTAAGGAGGAAGAGGCTGTACAACAAACAGATAAAGCTGCCCTTTATCCAAGCTGTATGTAATTAGTAGATCTGCAGAATTGCACTGTTCTCTATTTCCAAGAGGCTATTGACAGTATTTTTGAGTCATTTTAATGTTGGTGATTCTGCCTCCCATGCAAATGAATGACTTTTGCATTTAGATGAAGCAGGTATAGTCTTTTAAGTGGCTTCCAGGTTATTCTGTGACCTTAACATGTTTCTAATGATTTGTTGCTAGATTTCAGAACTATTCTGCCGATATCTTGCTAGTAGCTAGCATTCTAGCTCCTTTACATTTAGCTACTTTCATCCCTTACATTCTCATTTTAAAAGAGGAGATATGTAAAAATCAAACAAATGAAAAGAAACTTGGAGATGCAAGGCTTGTTCCTGACTTTAGGTTGAAATAAACTGAAATTCTAGGTTGAAATCACTTTTCCCCCATATTTCTCCTTGTTTTCACTTATATCTTTATACGCTGTTACCAAATTATAATCTTGTTTTCAGGACAGAAATGATGAATGTTCTCTTTTTTGGCTTATTTTTACAAACAGTACTTACACAAAGTGCTCTTTCATACCAGCAATTCCACTGACTTTGCTGATACAATATACATTTGTATTATGAAGCTCCTATTTGCAGGAGGAGGACTTTGATTTAAATGTGTAAAACTTCCCATATGTCTGTGGTACCAATAATTTTGAGTTTTGCTTATTACCAATAGATGCTAAAACAATATAAAAAATAGGCTGAAGAGGAAAATACAATAATTTTCAATATTGTTTGAGCAACATTTTGGAATAAATTGTCTTTGGACATATTATTAAATTGTTCAGTAGGAAAATGTGGATGTTGTTCAGTGGGTGAGGTCAACTGACCTAGGATTGATAAGATTTTTTTCAAGGTAAATGTTTGTTTCTAAAATATTAACTGTCAAATTTTTTATGTGCAGGTAAAAAATTTGAAAACACAGAAATGTTTGGCCAGTATCCACTACAGGTTAATGGCTTTAAAGATCTGCATGAGTGCCTAGAAGCTGCAATGATTGAAGGGGAAATTGAATCTCTCCATTCAGAAAACTCTGCAAAGTCTGGTCAGGAGGTGAGTTAAGTGCTCCTGTGGGCTTCTCTTGAGATGTTGTTTTAGTGCCCTTTATTTTTATTTGAATTTCATGTCTGGTTTTCATGGTTCATGGCATCTGCTGCATATATGGGAATCCCCATTGCTTGTAAAGGCTGAGCTACTTTCTCTTCACACAGCTGTTCATGTTTCATCACAGTTACTTTAAAGATGTGAAATCTTAGGAGGTTTCTTTCTACTTACGTAAAAAGTTCAGATGTAATTTCTTCCTAGATGTCAATCTTCTGCAGTAATGAAATTTTACTTCCTTTAATCATATCAAAGTACACACAGGGTTTAATTGTGAAGCCAAGTAACACACACTGAAATCATCCTCCAGTCTGAAATTCTGGTGCCAATTCTGTGTTTTACAACAAATGTTTTCTAGCACCCCTTTTACAATGAGCATGTTTCTTGAAACGTAATTTGAAGAAAACAAAATCTCATAAATTTCTTGGTGCAATCCCAGGTTTAGTTTGTTCATGAAAGGTGAAATCTTATATGCACCTACTACAAGAGCACAGTTGTTCATCTTAGGAACTAAAGGTTGTCTTGCAGTTAAAACCTGTGTGTATTCATGCATAAAATGTCAGTTCTGTTATAAATGCTTGACTAGAAATGTCAGAATTGAGTGTTGTGGGGCTTTTTGTTTTGGTTTTGAGGCTTTTTTAACTTGTGGTGTTGGGAAACAGCAGGATAGTGATGTACAGGTCTATACTGTTAAGCTTTGAGTTCTGTGAAATTGTCAGCGTGGCTTCTTAGCATGTGGAAATAGAAGTGAAATAGTCATATGACAGATGGGCAGTGGTGGAAAACCAAAAAAAGTAATGTGTTAAGTCCTATTCTAGAAAAAACATTGCTACATTATTACCAGGGCCAAGTAAATTGGTTATGTTTCCCTGAAATAATCCATAGTGATATTGCTTCTTTTAGTAGCCATGTGTAAATATAATGCCCGAAAGATGTTACAGTGCATTGGAAGGTTTGGAAGTACTAAAGAACTCTGAATTTCTTACAGCTTTAACATGGTCTGTCTCAACTGATCCTCTAAGTAACTTTTTTTTTTTTCCTTATTCCCTCTGTTGCCTCTAATGGGGTATTTAGCTTGTTTATTTTTATTACTGTTGTTATAATGATACCTAAAAGTCTCAGTCACAGAGCAGAGTGTCAGCGAGTGAGCTAATGTAGAAACAGAAAAAGGATATCCCTATCCTGAGGAACTTAAATCCTGCTTCAGGAGAATTTTAGCCATGAGCCCAGGAAGAAAAGGCTGTTTTCCAGGTATTATATTAAAAGACTATTCAAGATATTTGGCTGGATAGGAAAACTTGAAGTGAGCCCTGAGTCAAATGCCACATCTGGGCCATGGCACTGATGATAAATGTGTCAATGGTGTCTGCAGCAATCAGAGAAACTTCAGGTGATGGTTAGACACCCAAAATTTATTAAATGGGTAGACTATGGTTGTTATATTTGAGAATGGAGAAGAAAAGATCTCCAGTGCTGTAACTGGAGCTGGATTTGTACTGTAGTTGAGAAACAATGTATGCAAAAAAAGGAATTAGGACTATGGATAGACCTCTGCTGAGCAGTCAGAGACAGAAGGGATAAGATGATGATAGCAGTGATTAGAGACATGAGTAGAAACTTCAAGCTATTAATATGGAAGAAATGTCAAACTGTTTCAGATCCTGTTTCAGAGAGGGTCATTAGAAGCTTTGAATGATATCAGGTGAATGAAAGGATCAGGAAGTTGAGTCTGAGAGAACTATAGCAGGAAAATCATTTGCTAACAGTATAAACAACCCTTTCAGTGTCACTGAGGAGTTAAGAGAACAGAACAGTTGGCAAGGCAGGTAGGTTCAAGCATGAACTGACTTCTGTATGAGCAAAGTAACTGAGTGGAACAAGCCTTTCTGCCTCCTCTGCTGGAACACATCAAAGCTCTGATGCATCATAGGCAACAAATGGTCTGTGTTTACAGTAAAGGGAGAAGGTGGGAGCTTTGGAAAATGTATGCTGTCCCACACTCTAAAACCAATTTCTCCTACAGCTGTCTCAGTCTGCAGGCATTGTACGATTATTACTGAATTTCTGCTATTGGAAGGCATTAATTTTGGGGATTTCTGTTTTTTCATTCAGCACTGGTTCACAGAACTTCCTCCTGTCTTAACTTTCGAGCTATCAAGATTTGAGTTTAATCAGGCTTTGGGGAGACCAGAGAAGATACACAACAAATTAGAATTTCCTCCAATTTTGTATCTAGACAGGTACGGTATAATATTATCAACAAAATCCTAGTGTGAACATAAAATAAATCTTGTAAGTTTTTTAAAGTTGATGATGTGTCTTATGCTCATTTAAATCACAGTAAATATGTTCTGTTTATACAAGCTGGAGTTTTCATGGGTTTCGTCTGTTTCAGAAAATAAACGTAGATCACGATTTAAAATATATTGCTGCTTTGTGTCAAAAACCTGCTTCCACTTTCATTTATTGCTAGGTACTTGTGTACACAGACAAAATACTCTTAAAAACCACCCTGTTTATGGGTCTGTTTGGGAAATAGGGTGACAAGTTGGACATTTCTTGGTGTTCCAGATACTCCTCAAACTTGCAGTCAGTTCTCAGTATGAGTGCCTGCAGTTTCTCTGTAGAGCAGAAATGCCAGGATGGCTTTCAGTTGGCTGCTGAATGCTATCTGTGAACCTAAATAATGAAACAGGAGTATTGCTCTGTGGTTGCTACTTAAACCCCTTAATTTAGAATCTCTCTAATAGCAGCTTTCTACTATGTGTTTGTCATCCATGGTGAGAACAGAGCTTTTGACACTGGGGAAAAAGCATCTTCTGAAAGTTGTGGAAGAAAAGGCTTATTTTCTTCTCAGTTCTGTTTTAGTGCTGAGTATGTTGTAGGTTCTAGAAGGTGTGACTTTTTTTTTAGTACTAAGCTGTATGGCTGATGGGGGCAGACCTCAGTTTCACTTGTTGGGACACTATGGGCTGACACTATCTAAATTTCATGTTTTACAGGTATATGCACAAAAACAGAGAAATAACAAGAATTAAACGAGATGAAATCAAGAGACTCAAAGAGTACCTCACAGTTTTACAACAGAGATTAGAACGGTACTATAGATAACTGTGTAAATGCAAATACTGTTATGGGCTACATAGAATTAACTCTTTGCAATTATACACTTTGTGTATAGTTATTTATTTGAGATTTCTTTTCCGTATCTCTTTTCCTTTCTTTGGAAGCTGTGTATAAGTGTTGTAATTCTGATTCATGAAACATGCTAGGAAAGGTTTGCTTTAATTAATTGCAGTCAACCAGAAAAAAAAAAAATTTCTTTTCTTTTTTAATTTCTTTTATATCTGTGAGTCACGGCATTAATACATTTTGTGGTTAACAGATATTTAAGCTATGGTTCTGGTCCTAAACGATTCCCCTTGGTAGATGTCCTGCAGTATGCCCTGGAGTTTGCCTCCAGCAAGCCGGTGTGCACGTCCCCCGTGGATGACCTGGGTGCCAGTGCCCCTGCCAGTGGCACACTGCCACCACAGATCCCCCCCAGGTAAGGGCTGCCTCCTGCTCCCCGGGGCAGAGGCCAGAGCTAACCTCTGGGAGAGAGGGAGCACCGTCAGCTGCTTTCTTCACCAGATCAATAAAACCCAGTGTCTCCTAAGGGGGGTAGTGTAAAGTTTCTGCTCTTTTCTTTCAGCACAGCAGGTTTAAATAAACAAAAATGTTAATGACCTGGGTTTGCCTCATGCACTTGCAAAAATGTCTTCACGAGGAGATTACCATTTTCAAGCACAGCCCAATTCCATCTACAATTCTAAATAGACAGAGGATCTGGTGAGGTCACTGATTCCCATGTGTATTGTTTAAGAATCTGAATTGAGCAATGTGTATGTGTGGCATGGCATCAAGGTTTCTGGTGTGCAATTTTTTTATTACTTTTTGCCTGGGAGCTAAGCTCCTTTTCTGCCATGCAGTTTACATATCTTACCAAGTTTGTCAGGAACCTAATAATGTGACTTCTTAAATGCAGAGTAACTAAAGTACCAGAGAGATAAATGTCCAGTAAAGTTGTTTTTCTCCCTATTTAAGCTAGTAACTCAGTATAGGGGATTGAGTGTAGACTCAGTCAGTTTGCAGATGATGCCCAGCAGAAAAGGACCTGGGGTTGCTGGTCAGCTGAACATGAGCCACCTGTGTCCAAATGGGCAAAACTGCAAATGGCACCTGGCCTGTACCAGCAATAGTGTGGCAGCAGGACCAGGGCAGTGACCTTCCCCTTGTGCTGGGCACTGGTGAGGCCACACCTCAAATCCTGTGTTCAGTTCTGGGCCTCTTGCTGCAAGAAGAACATGGAGGTGCTGGAGTGTGTCCAGAGAAGGGCAGTAGAACTGGTGAAGGGTCTGAAGCACAGGTCTGATCAGAAGCAACTGAGGAACTGGGGGCACTCTACCTGGAGGAAAGGGAGACCTTATTACTCTCTACAAGTCCATGACAGAGGGATGTAGCCAGGTGGGAGTCAGCCTCTTCTCCCAGGTAACAAGTGACAGGACACAAGCGAACGGCCTCAAGCTGCACTAGAGGAGGTTTAGATTGAATGCTAAGAAATACTTCTTCACAGAAAGGGTTGTCAAAGGTTGGAACAGGCTGCCCAGGGCAGTGATGGAGTCATGCCTGGAGGTATTTAAAATGTGTAGATGTGGCACTGAGGGACATGGTTTAGTGTTGAACTTGGCAGTGCTGGGTTAACGGTTGGACTTGATCATCTTAGAAGTTTTCTCCAACCTAAATAATTCTATTATAATAGAGTATAACTTTGGGTAAGTGGACACTAACAGTTTATAACGTAGCTTTGTATATTGTATTTGGACAGTAGGGTTCTGTCTTCTGAGTCAGTCAAGATAGTTAAATTTTGTATTCAGAGAAGTGAAATAGATGAATCTAAAAGGATTTTAAAAAGATTTCCAGTGTCTTACTGATATAATGCCAGCAGAAATCATGATGATTGATAAGAGAAGACAAACTTTTAAAAGTTACCATTGCTTGCATGAAATGCAATATCAAAACTAATAAACTGCTCAAACTCCAGTATAGGAAGTTTGTTCTGTAGAAATATAAGTATTATGACTTTTTTGTCCATCTGTAGAAACACCACAGCGTGTTATATGGAGTGACATATTCAGCTTTTAATGTTCTCAGAGCTTTCTAAACTCCTGAAGAGTCCAGGTTCTTCAGGCTATATGATGATGCTGTACATAAAGTAAAAATTCAATGGCTGGCAAGAAAGGTCTTCAGATTCCTGTTACGCAGTGTAATTATATATAGGTGATCTTGTTGATGGGAAGAAAAAAATCTGTAACAAGTGTTCATTTTTATTACCCTGCTGCTCTTGCAGAATTTTCCTAAGATGGCTGCTTTGCAGTTCAACTTAGAGTGGTTTGGAACAAATTTAGATTGGTTGGTAGCACATTTCCAGTGTGCTATAAATATCAGAGTCCCTTCATTACTGCTGTTCAGCTAACCTGAGTTGTAGGTAGGACATTAGAAAAACTATGTCTGCTAGGCATAAGACGCATGAAGGAAGTCACTAAATGGAGAATTTGTGCCTATTGGATTTTATGGTCAGTGGGCCATAAGACAAACTGCTGTGATTTCTCTCTCTGCCATTTGGCTGTAAATGTTTCAAAACACAGTTATTTACAGGTATGACGTGATTTGAAATTGTTCAGTAGTGTTTCAAATAAAGCAAACTTTCTTGTTGTGCTAATATGCAATACACCACAAATCTTTCAGAATTTAAATACTAATATCATATTGCTACTGTTGCTACCTGTTCCGAATTGCACTATAGGAAACTCTTTAAAATGCCCATTTTCAGATTAAAAGCTTATTTTTATTATGTAACTTCTAGTCTATGTGATGATTCAGTTCTTATATTTCTTGTTTTGAATGAACGCAGCACAATAGAGCAGCAGGGGCCTTCATCTTCAGATATCCCAAGCACATCTCCTGTACAAAGATCAGTAATACACAAACCATTCACACAATCACGGATTCCCCCTGACCTGCCAATGCATCCGGCACCAAGGCACATCACGGAGGAGGAGCTGTCTGTCCTGGAGGGCTGTTTGCATCGCTGGAGGACTGAAGTAGAGAATGACACAAGAGGTAATGCCACACACACCGAGGAAGGCATTTCCTGTAGGAAAGGATTTGTGCAAGTAGGAGAAATCTTTCATCCAAGAAGGTTTAGCATTTGGCATGTAGGTCCATGTACCACGTGTGAGGTGTGCCCCGGTTTGGCTTTTTGTGAGATAAAATGTAGCCATGTGCAAATATACAGCCTTGTGGAACAGAGGTTCTTTCTTCTCTTTGTCTTTCAGATTTACAAGAAAGTATATCTAGAATACATCGGACAATTGAGCTGATGTACTCTGACAAAACAATGGTCCAAGTAAGTACAGTTTTCGCATGAGATATTTGGAAATAGATCCTTTTTGGAACTTTTAAAAAGTTCTTAGGTGCTTGAAAACAGAGCAAGTATACAACAATTATGTAGTTTTGAGAAATTTCATTGGAAAGTCATAATAGTTTTTGCAAGCCCTTTAGTTGTGCAAATTCAGATGAAAGACAATATTTTACAGGTGACATGCTTAAAATCAGGCAACTGTGATGAAAAGCCCAGATATGTTCTATCTCTGATCCCTGTTTCTACCTGAATGCAGATTTGCACTAAAAAATTTTCTTGCCCTGATTTGCCCAGAACTTGGCAGTGCCTTATGGGTAAAAACCACTACCTTATGGGTAGTGAAGCATTAGATACAGGAAAGTACTCTTTACTTTGTTGCTTACTGCCACTGTGTATTGCAACTTCCATGCTAATACATGGAAATTCAAGGCTCCTGATTTTGATTTTTAGTTAATTCCAGTGAGTGATTTTATTGCCATTGGCTTGGGTATTTTTTTTTAAACTCTGTCTAGATTTTGTATCAGTCACAACCTTGATCATTAGTCTGTCTTCTAGGAAATTCTCATTCTGTGTAATCTGAAGAGTGTTCTTAGAATGTTTTACTGTGGAGTTGTGGCTCCTCTGCCGTTTCTTATGTTTACATACTCATGTTCTCTCACTCTGACAGGTTTTAAGGTTAAGGATTACTTCCTCTATTACTTTCTGTTAGTAAAAAGAACTATTATTATTCCAAGTAAGATTTGTTCAGCTTACAGTTTTCCTTGAGGTATGTTTTCATTTTGTACATGGTTTGTAATAGTTCCTGACAGCTGAACTCTGATGTTAAGGATTTCAGGCAGATTTACCTAGATGACTTTCTTTAAGCTTGCTACTGGCAGGCACTTTTTTTCCCTTAATACTTGTGCTACAAGAAGGCCACAGGCTACATGTCATCCAACAGTAAAATTAGTTAATTTGGTAACTTGCATCTGAATAGTCTGGATAGCATAGCAAGTACAAATACCTCTGGATAGGAAGGATGCTAGTCAGCTATCATTACAAAAGAAAAAGGAGATTACTTAAAACACTAAATAGGTACTGAAGCCATGTGAAATCACAAGCTGGAAGGGAAGCTGCCCCTCTGCAGCTCAGCTGGTTTGTCCCTGTGGCTGTTTTGGCACAGCAGGAAGGAGGCAGGTACACACAGCTGTCTACTTTTCCCTGCCTGTCTCTGTCTCTGGGTGATTTGATAGCTGGGTATTGCCCCATTCCCTGGGAGCAGTTTCACAGTATTGATGTTTCCCTCTGCACAATACAGTTGCAGGATTGAAAGCTGTTCTCTTGAAGTCAAGTTCTAGGCACATAAAACTAGACACATTTTTAAGACAAACACATCATATTTTTAGGATGCTTCCTAGTGTATTTATGAACTATTTGAGAAGCTCTTTGTCTTCTCCTTTTGTCCTTTTTGATTCTAAGGAGATAAAATAGTCCATAAAATCTTTGTCAAATTGTCATAGAAAATATATTCCTGAAATCTTTATTGTTTCATTCTCCTGAATGAATGTTTCATCAGCTGCTTATTTTATTTCCTTCCTTCAGTGAACTTCTTGTTGGAAAAGAGACAACTGTTTTTTCTGTGGGAGTTCATTTTGGGTATAGCAGCTTTGACAAACCTGTTCTGTAGCTACATGTGATGGGGTTGGTGAAGCTCCATTCCTGGTTCACGAGTACTAAGTGTAAACTAAGACATTTAATGCCAATTATGTTTGTGTTGCCTTGCTCTAATAATTACTGCTATCACTGGCTTATCACAAGAGCCTGTTGGCACTGAGCTCACCTGTCCCCTGATCCCAGACCTCTGTGGGCAACCTTCCTGAAAGCTCAGTGTGTGTGACTGACAGCTGCTTCTCCTGACTTGGAGGAAAGGGTGGGGACCCTCAAGCTGACCCAGTTAACATGGTTTTAAGTAAAATGATTTAAATTCAATAAGGATTTTTAGTGTCTGATTTTAGGGTGAGAAAATTTTATTTTGAAAAAGTATAAAGAGACATCTTTTTCTTAAATCAGGATCTGCATACATTTTTGTGCATATAGACAGGCTTGCAGTCATTTTAAGGAGGCTTTCACATTGGTTTAATAACAGATGTTAAAAACCCCAGAGCATTCCGATTTAAGGACTTGCCAGGATTTCTTCTGTGTATACTTCATGCGTTTGGGAGATTTAGAGTGCAGTTTGGTCTCTGGAATGACAAGGCTGTTTGATTGCAGCTGCTGTGCAGTCACTCAGCCTTACAGTTCAAGGGGAGCTGCAAAATCTCCAGCACTTATATAGCCATATAGCTTATAGTTCCATGTAGCCTGGAAGAGTATGATCAGGTTAAAAATAACTTCAAGGAGTTTCTAAAGTCACAGTTGTGTGTATTTATGATTGTTGTGGTACTCAAAGGGTATTTGTGAGAAATACTGAGTACACCTTGAATTAAAGAGACTGTTTATCTTCAGTCCAGATTGTGACACCAGAACAAGCTGTTTTTGGGTGTTTCATCCCAGCTGAGCTGTTGTCATTCAGCCACACTGTGCATAGCAGGGAAGCTCAGCTTTCCCTTTTATGTTGCATGTGCTATTCCAGCAGGTTAAAATGAGTCAATCACTAACATGTTTTCAAAAGACTTGTAAGTAAGGAAGAGCTCATTCATTCTGCTTCTCTCTCTCCTCTCTAGATTCCCAACTGCTTAGGTAGAAAATACGTTTCCTATTCTTCTTACTTGTTGGTGTACAGATGTAGCCTGGAATTCTTTTTACACTGCTCCTAGAAACTGCTGTCTTCCTTTTGCCTTAGGAGGAGGAGAGGACCTTTTCAGGTCTTCCATGCTTTATTTAGCAGTGCTTTCCCTGATACAGTTAAAATACTGGAAAATAGTTGTATTCCTATTCTACTGTAGGAATTCTGTTTTTGGGTAAACTGAAGCAGGTATTAATGGAAATAAATTCTCTTACTGTCACACAGAAGACACTTGGTTTATTACCTTGAATTTGCATGTGCCTTTCCAGACTTTTTGACAGGTTTGCCAGGTAGGAACTGAAGCAAATCACAGACAGTCAAGGCTGACTTATTTGATGGGTTTTTTAGTAGATACAGTGAAGGTAGGAATATTAAGGAATTAAGAAAAGAGGATACATGGCAGTAAAGACAGCAGAGTAGACATTTATGTTGTACACTAATATTTTTAAGACCTCCTGTAACTAGTAGTGGTAAGTAAACAGTTCCAATGCCTTAAACTTCGTGGATTGCTAGTTTTACTTGTTTTGCTTCTGTGTTTTGTTTTGAACCTGATTAACTTTATTTCAGTTATGTTTATTTCATGTAGCAATTATTGCTGGCATACAATAGGAACTAAATGCTGTCAGGAGGGCTTGACATTTTATTTTCTGTTTTGTTTTTTAAGGTTCCTTATAGGTTGCACGCTGTGCTAGTTCATGAGGGTCAAGCAAATGCAGGACACTACTGGGCGTATATTTATGACCACCACCAGAACAGATGGATGAAGTATAATGATATTTCTGTGACAAAGTCAACTTGGGAAGAGTTGGAACGGGACTCTTTTGGTGGTTACAGGAATGCCAGTGCATATTGTTTAATGTATATCAATGACAAGGAGCAGTACTTGATACAAGGTAATGTTATTGACACAGATTCTGTGTGATGTAGAATGGCTGAATACATTGGTAAAGCAAACTTCTTTCAGATGGATTTCCAGATTTTTGAAATGGTTTTAATAATTATTCAAGGTTTTATTACTGCTCCTGTTAGATTGTTTTTGTGGGAGGAAAAATTGCTGTTCAGCTTTTAAATCAATGAAGATGATGCCAGTGTTTCAGCATTATTAAGATAAAAAAACCAAAGTGTTTGCTAATTTCTAAGCATTTTAGAGAAGGGATTGCAGAATTTTGGAGGGTTTATCTCAAGATTAGAAGAGAAGTTAGGAAACAGAGAAATGAGCCTTTTGACATCATGTAAAATCCTCATGTAGCTGCTTTTTTTCCCCCTAAGCTTCAGAGCTCTGATACACTCTACTGGAGCATGGAAACTTGAAAGCTTATGCAGTAAATTGAAATGTGAATAACTTAGACCTACCAACCACACATCAAACCTAACTAATACATGGATTGGGAAATTTTTTTCAGGTCATGTAGTAGTGTGCAACTATAAGGCTTTGTATGGAAGTGTTTGAAGAGAGGACAGAGATCCCTTAGCACAAAGTTTTTGATGATGGCAGCAAGAGAGCTGTCTTAAAGTGTTCAGAGATTTAGTAATAGGTCATGGAAAATATTCAGGTTCCTGTTTTTTCATAGGGTAGAAGGCTCAAGTGCTCATTTGCTCAGTTTTTAAATGAGAGCCAGTATTACCTTTGACATTTCTAGATTGCCAGGTTGGTAGTGCACTTGCAGCCATAGGGTATTTGGGCTCTGTAGGCCGCCTGTGCCATTCCAATGGAGTCTGAGGCCTGCTCACTGCAGGACAATTACAGCTGGTGGGTCCCCTGGGATCTGGGATACCCCTGCAGAGACCATTCTCAAAGCAAATGAAAGATGACTCAGTTTAGCTGGTTTTCTTATCAGCTGGCTGTCTCAATTCCTGTAGGCCCATTCTCCTTCCCCTTTTCTCTTGGGAAGTTCAGTTGTGTCCAGCTCTCTGTGGCACTAATACAGTCAAGCAATGTTGGGGGTTTTGTGAGTATTCTCTGAATGTTCACTTAGAATGCTCAACAGATAGTAAAACCAGTCAAAACTAATATAGTTTTAGGGGTTTGGTGTTACACTGTACATTTCTGATAATTCACTTGAGGATATCTGTTGAAAATACTTTCTATTTTCTTTTGTCCTATTTCTTTTTCTGAAACTTGTATTTCATGTTACCACAGATGAGTTTAACAAAGAAACGGGGCAGATCCTTGTTGGAATGGACACGCTGCCTTCTGATCTAAGGGATTATGTCAAGGAAGACAATAAACGTTTTGAAAAAGAACTTGAAGAATGGGATGCCGAACTTGCTCAGAAAGCACAGCAGGAGAAATTGTTATCTCAGATACCCAGGGCACCAGCACCCTCACCTGCTCCAGGTTAGCTGCTTCTACCTGTTTGGAAAGGCAGTAGGACCAAAAATCACTGGGGCTTGTATATATAATTTTACAACTTAACAAAGGAAGGAAAAGTTAATTTATGTAACCTTGAATTACTTGGCCAAGGTAACTGTACTTGAAGTTTAGCCTGTTGGGGTGGTTTTTTGCATTTTTTTATTTAAAGAAAATAATTTTTCATTGGTTCTTCTGCCTTTTCCCTCCCAGTTGTCCTCAGCTTCTTTTTTTTCTCTTTTTTTCCCCATAGAAACTGAGACTTTTTAAGATAGGTCTCACCAGTCTGTTTTGAGGATTTGATAGTCTGTAAATTATGTATTCCTACTACTCAGGATGATTTGGTGTGAGACCTACATTCACATTTTAAATTAGAACAGCATTTAGATCTGAAGAACACAATAATTTATTTGGTATGGTGCACTGAGTAGATTGAACAATAATTGTGCCTGCTTAAGAAATTACTGTGTGGGTGTTAAAATTGTGGAAAAGATCCTGACTAAGCAATTGTGAGGCCAATGCTTCTAGGAACCCAGCTAATAAGGCAATCTGATTATAAACCAGAGCTGCTTTGACACTTAAAAACCTGCCATGTTTTTGGTAACACCCACCTCCATTGCAGTAGACCGTGTATGTGACACAATGAAAGATGACATGATGAATTTGCTGTCCAGATGTTCTCATTGCTGTATTTGAGTCCTAAAGATTGAACATACATTTCTCATAACTATGTGTGACTGCAAAATGAGTGTAAGAAGTGCAGTGATGGCATTGCTTGTTTTGCAAACTCTACGGAGAGAGTTTCTTTTGTTAGCAATGGATAGTACAAAATGAATGTTTTATTTGTCTGCTAAAATTTGGTTTCATCATGTAAGGAATATAAGACACTATTTATACTAATCAATTTATTGCTCTCAAGTGGAGGAGACTGAGATCTCCCTTATGGCAGAAAAATATGATTTGTTTATTATTTTACAAAGTAAAAATAAATCTTGCACTCAAGTGGCTGAAGGTCATTCTATATGTTGAGTCTGTATCCCACAGAAACTCCAGCTAGAATCTCACCTTTGTTCTCAGTCATCTCTGATGATTGATTGATTGATTGATTGGTGAATACCCCTCACACAGACCAGTGTAAAGTTGTATTTGGGAATTGTGTGACCTACCCTGCATTTTCTGTGTGGTTACCTTATCTATGAGACAATGATCCAAATAAAACGAATCAATTTAAAATTCATGCTTATGTTAACACACAAAATTGTTATCTTATTTCTGTCACTAAGTTCAAGCAGGAGAACCAGAATATTTAGAGCAGCCATCAAGAACTGATATTTCCAAGCACTTAAAAGAAGATTCTGTACAAGCAATCAATAAGGCTTTAGCTGAACAAGAAGACAGAGGTCCAGAAGCTATAATGGATATGGTGAGGACATTTTGAAGCTTGAAATACTTCCTTTGCTTTTATTTTGCAAGTGAAAATGATACAGAAACTGATCAAAGGGTGTGAGTCTGGAAACTCTGAACTGAAAATTGCTTTTTCTTCAGGGACTGTCCAACACTAAAGTCCATCCAGAAAGTGTGTACAACAGTAATGAGTGTAGTGCAAAAAAAAATACTAAGGTATTCTCTATGAGATTAGAGTGCTTGTCAGGAGTATAGCATATTGTTCAAATTACAATCAGCTGTTTGTGCCCACCATCTTTTAAAAATGTTAGATGATTGCATGTATTTTTGAAGAACAGACATTGACAGTCTGTGTAAAAGACTTGAAAAATATTGCTTTGGATATTCAGGTTTTTATCTAAGAAATATAAGAATATAATTGAGTTCCTTTGACAGACCTGTGGAAGTTAATGTAACTTTAAAAAATAAGGAGTTTTTCAACAGTTTTCTGTAGCTTTAATGCAGATTCACAACTTGATGAAAATAATTTTTGTGATTCATGGGAAGCCTATATTAACTTAAAATGTCTATAATAGCCAGTGTTGGGTGTTTCTGTTTTCACTTCGTACAAAATGTATTAAGAGGAATGGGACATTAACTATTTTATGGGTTATTAATGAAACTAATATTTGACATTCTTTTCTTTAAGGAAGTAATTTTTCCTTCCCTCAAAGTATTTAGATAAATAACAAATGTGTTTGCCACAAACCAAGTGCCATTAAAACAATATTTGGATCTGTTTGGAACTATATCCACAAATGTACAGTATGGCTTCCTTAGGCATCCCTGGTAACCACTAAGGATATGAACAGTTTAGATCTGTGCAAAATGCTTCCTAAGATCAGGTGTGAACCCTCATTAAACAGAAGCAGTCTGGCCCCAGATACCTTAAAATCTTTGTAAATGATGTGGCAGCTTGTTGGTACCCTGTTGACCTCTTGTGTTTTCCACCCCTCCTGTGGTATCAGGAAAACAGGGAAGCACACTTTCTCTGCTAAACTGAAATCAAAGCTAACAGGGAAACTCATCTAACCCTGGATGAAAAGATGCTCTGCCACTAAAGCCTGAGGCTGCTGCATATTGGCCTTTTTGAGTTCTCAGAACAGCTTAGTGGGAGGCTGTTTAATGCATCTCACTCCAGCTGAAGAGGTGGCTGTGAAGATACCAAAACGCATGATAAAATATCTTTCATAATGCTTATGACCCCTTTCATTATGCTTACAACCCCTTTCTAGGGTTTATGGGAACCATCCCAGTGGGATGTGAAAGAATCTTAGACTTTTTTCCATGGATCAAGTGTTGTAGTTCAGGATAATGACACTTGGCACAGGGGTCAGCCTTAGGACTTCACAAGACTGTGGTTGGGGAACACTGCAATCTGTGTAATGAGACAAAAGAAAAAAAACAAACCATGCAAACGTAATTTAGAAACAAATGTACTTCAGCTGTTTAAATGTAAAGTAAATTTCTAGTTAATCTGAAGGTACTCTGTTAGCATTTAAAAGCTGTTCTCTGTATCCACAAATTTCACTTAGGCAGACTTGTGCTTCCTTCTCAGTGTATCAGCATGCTTTCTAATTATTCTGCTTCTATATGCATTCAGACATGCAGGCATATATTCCATTCATTCACTTTTTTGTTTGTGCATTTTTAAAAGAAGGAAAGCCAACATCAGCACATATAACAGGATTGTAGGTTATTCACCACGTGTTCATTTTGTTCATTTAATGCCTTTTGTCCTTTTTTTCTGCCCTCCGATTGCAGTCTTCCTTTGTATTTATACAGTGTTGGGTGTAAATAGATACTGAGTATGTTTTTGGAATCTTTGTTAAAAGGGGAGGCTATTGTCACAGTTGCAGAACAAGTAGCATGGCATTTTGTGATTGCTTGGATTAGAGTCAAGGTTTAAGTTCTGCAAATGTTGTAAACTGCCGATTATTCCTTGATAGATCATAGGACCTAAGATTTCTCTCCATTGTTGTTTAAAACTTATTTTAACATAGCAAGAATTCTAGTGACTAGGATAATTTTCTCCAGATTTTCTCTTTAATTACTCTTCTAAAAAATAAACCAGTTTAATGTAATGCTCCTTTAAATAGTCTTTAAAATATCTTGGTTGTTAGAAGCTTTTTTTTGTAGTTTTTTTTTCTTTCAGAGCATCAGGAAATGTTAGCTTTTAGCTTGTTTCTATCCTTTCATGTGACTTCATCAGGTATTTCAGATATGAAGTATCTGACCTGGCCCTCTTCAAGGCTGGACTGGATGATCTAGTGGGTGGCATCTTTAGGATTAGATGATCTTTGAGGTCGCTTCCTGAACTACTCTGTTATTTTATGATATACTTAGTAATTCTGGGGTGAAATGTACAAAATATGGTGGTTCACAGACTCATCCTTTACCAAGTGCCTTAAATTTGTAATGGATATTAGTAATACTGGTATATTAACCTGTAAAGATAGAATTAGTGAATAAAGAACAAACTAAATAATTTTAGCAATTATGGCTAAATGTTAAAATGTACTGCTTAAAAACTATAAATATCACTCATATTCCACAATCAGATACAGTTTCTGATTTTTTTCAGAATTTCAGCAGTGCACATCATTGTACTAGATCAGTCTGTCACTTTGCATCTCTCCATAATTCTACTGTATTGTCTGATGATTATTATGATTATTCTTTTTTTCCCCAAGCACATACTGATAATGGTTTTCTTCTGCAGAGCTCTGATAATGCCCCAGCTCAAGCAGCTCCTACCCAGCGAGTGGTAGAGGTGGCGATCCCTGATGTAGGGACTTTTGTGATTGAGTCAGAGGAGGGGGGTTATGACGATGAGGTACCTCTGATTGCAGTCGTGTGCACCGCTCCTCCTCGGTGCTTCCTTGTGCTGCCTGATGAGAGTTCTTGGCATGTTTGCACACCGTGACACCTAACAGACTTCTGCAAAACTAAATGCTTAGCGATTTGTAATCTTTAACAATGTCATAGTTTGTCGTGAAATACGAAAGGAAAGCACCACGAACTCTAATTGGGCACGCTTTGCATGGTACCATTTACAGTGGAGGTGTATTTGTCTCTTCAGCTGTGGAGGTTGAATGTTTGTGTTAGGCCAAGTAGCCTTCAAAATGCTGGTGATAGACTGCACACTGCTGCATTATTTAAGAAGTGACAGGACACTGAGGGATGTCCTTAGTGTTTGTGCTTTCTTGTCAGTCCAGTAAAGCTAATGTTCAAGTCTGATCTCTTATTTGCCAAGGTTAGGCCTTTCAGGCTTTGGGAAATAACCTGAAACTGATATGGTTGGTAGAACTGACTCTTGAAAATCTTAAAAAATAATTCAGACTCAGGGTCGTACACGTACCTGCTATGACTTGAGGAATAATTGAGAGGCCCATTGTTATTCTGAGACACACTGTTTTTTCTACCCAATTCCAGCACTAGAAAGCAACACTGCAGGTCATCAAACTGCCCTGCTTTGTCACTGCTTACTCCATGTTTGTTTTGGTTGGGAATAGGGTTGGTGCAGCCCTTAATCTCAGGAGTCTGAACATGGGTTCTTAGCTTCCCTAGACGAATGAGTATTTCAGCTCATCGCACCCTGGAAGTGTGATCAGTTATAACTGAAAATACAGGGTGGGGAATAAAATGGTTTAATTGACATCATCACACTGACTTTAGCTTCTCTAGGGTGTGTAGTCACCACTTCGAAAGAAATGAGGATTTAACCTCATAACTTTCTTGTTTGTTTGTTTGTTTTTGCTTTTGTCCCCATGCCATTGTCTTTCTAGAGGATAACTTTTTTGCCTATTTCCCTTTTTGTTTTGTAAGTGTATTCACTTCTTTTTAATGTTACATGTGGGAGACTTGCAGGGAGTTTAAGATCCTTCATCTTTTGTTGCTGTGCCAGCAATACCTTGGGCAGGGAGAGAGGGAGCGTTTTTCTTTGCTTACAGATAAAAAAGGAGAGAGCCCTTTCTGAGTAGCTTGGATGTATCAAATTGTGTGTAACTGATGTGAATAGCAGTGAGAGATGTCTTGTGTTTGGCTTGGTGTTTGTTAATTGTTTTGGGTTTGATGTTTAAGAAATGGTCTGCAGATGCTTGATTGCATTTGCAGCAGTGACTCTCTTATTTTGACCTTCAAATATGCATAAAATACAGGTGGTATAGTTTACTGTGGGTTTAGTGCAGTATATCTGAAGTGTGATTGGGTGATTTTTCTCCTTGAAACTCTTTTTTTAATCGTTAGATGGCCACGGGTAGCACTTATTCCGTGTGCAGTTTCTTCTTGATATTAATG
>VZTR01031746.1:46694-66953 GCA_013400775.1 Chaetops frenatus | reverse complement strand
AAATGTATGTTTAAAAAAAAAAATAAATAAAAGAATCTAGTTTTGCATCTAGAAGAATGCAAGAAAAGTGAGTATCAGTCTTAGCAGTGAGAGGGAAGGGGTTGCATCTTTCTATTTCTCTTTTCTGGAGTGGACATGAATATGCAAATGATCTTCTTATCCAAAGAGGTCTTTTAGCAAAATGCGGTAGGTAGAATTCCAGAGGGGAGTGATTCAAGTGAAACAATTATTTTTCATGTCCTTGAAATCCAGTTTTTCTTTATGTACTGTGTCCTTGAAGATCTTTTGAAGTCCTGGTCTTGGTAGGTAAGTTATGGACTGGAAAAAATTTTAACTTCTAAAGAGCATCTTTCTTTATAGGCAAGAATCAGCAGAACATTCCTGCTTGGTTCAGCATTTCTGTTTCTGTTCTGATCCATATGAGAGCAAATCCCCCAGACTTTTGCAGACATGTCTGTGGCTACTGTACACATGTGTGCACCAGCTTTATTGTCATGTCCTTAAAATCTTGGACTTGGCCGTGGAATATTCTCTAGTATGAATTTCAGATCTTTGCTGTAAGTAGCAGGGAAAGACTTGCGCTTCTCAAAAACTGGTGGTTGAGATCAACCCAAATCCCCTTCTCACAGGCTGGGAAAGGCTTGTTTTCAGGATGATGGTCATAGGATGCATTTATCATCAATGTTAGGATATGGTCACTCTTCATCTCTCGTCTCATATCTAAAATGAAGTACCTCTTAAATAAAGTTTGGGCTCCATGGTTCATTCTTTCACTTTTTATTTCCCCCTCCCCTGTTGTTTGTTCCCCAGTGAAGTCACTTGAATATTCACTTTCCAGGCTTGGTAGTTGGTTAAGTCTTTAATTCACTATCAGCTTGAACTAACCACTGTGCCTTTAGCACCAGGATTCTGCTGCTTCCATCTGATTAGTGTAGGCTTCAGTTTCTGTCTTACTTTTCCTGGAAATGCCTGTGCAGGATCTGCAGGTAATATAACACTATCCACATGCATATTCTCTGGCAGCTCAGCATTTGAGAGCCTGAAAGAGGGAAGTTATGCATAGTTAGCCAACGTGAACTAAACTGCAGAGTTTTTATGTACCACGTCTTGGCACATCAAGACAAAAAAAAAAAAAAAAAAAAGAGGAAATAGTGTTTTGGAACCTGACTTAGCACTCTGAACTAAGCACTTTAGGAGTGTGAGTGTGAGGGGTGTCTTGTGCATTGTATCTCAGCACTGTCCTGGTTTAGGATGGTTATAGAGGCTGTTCTCATTTTTAAGGCTGTTTAGTTTACCCTGATCTTTATACTTTGTCTTGAATTATTAAAACTGCATTCAAACATAACCCCTGGCAAAAAGCAGCTTTTCCTGCTGTGCCAATTTCAGTTGGTAACTCTGCAGTCCTTACCCATATCTGTGTTCTGTGTCTGGGTGTTGTCTATCACTGTTCAGGACTCTATCTGCTCTGTTATCTGTGTTAACTCCCTGGACCCGTTTGTACTTCGTAAATATACAGGCAGTAGGGGAAGGGCAGTAATTCCTGTGGATACTCTTCAAGAAACAAAATTTGCATTTTGTCTGTGACCTTCAATTTGTAACAGTAAAACTTTCAGCTGAGTGTGGACTAAGGACTTGGGAAACCTGTGGGAGTTTGGGGAGGGATTGCCTTTCAAAAATTATCAATAATACAGGAGCATGAGATGGAGGGAATTGCTATATAAACATAGTAAACTTTTATGTGGATTAGAAAAAAGCCCCACATTTGTTGAAATAAGTTTTAAGCAAAAAGTCAGTGTTACCTAATGCAATTTGAAGAAAACCTCCTGTGTTCTTAGGGAAAAAGGAGTGTTTGGCTTTTGTAAGGACTCTTGATCTGTGAAACTGAAAAACCTGTTACTTTCAATAGCTCAAGATAACACATTCTTATCATCTGTTTATGAAGCTTTTTTGTCTGGAAAGTAAAAAAAAACCCAAAAAACAAACTCTCCCCACAAAATCAAATAACCCCCCATTCCTCCAGGAAGGTAATATTGTTCTCCTGAGAAGTCCAAGCTGAGTTTGGATGTTCAAAAAACTTCTTATTTCCTCCTTCCCTTGCTCAGTCTATTTGAACAACTACATTATGTTTTGAAATGCATATAATTTCTCTTTGAATTTCTGAAGGAAAATTTGTCATCTCCGATACTTTTCAGCGTGAGATTAAGACCTGTCATTGCATTTGGCACTGGCACTTATTCCACCTTCGGCTGATGGGGATTTTTAGTTATGTGGTTGTTGCAAGATGCTTTAGCAAATGATTTGTCATTTCAGCTTCCTTCTGTAGGATGTAATCCTCAACATTCTTTGCCTACAAAGGTTTATACTGCTGTGTTTTAGGAATTTACTCCCCTTCCCCCTTATCTTGGTTCAGTTTAAGGCTGTTATTCAAGTGCTTTGCAACGAGCAAGTGAAACAGCACTGATTCTGTTTGCCATTGTTCTACTCCACTGCAGACAGTGACATCTCTGTGTTGCTTGGACTTCTTAAGACATTTTATGGTGCTTTGTGCTCTGTGAATTTGGTTGAAATGGAAGGTGACAGAGTTAATAACCTCTTGTAGCAGTTGACAGAGAAGAGCTATAATGTTGTTTTCTATTTAATAACAAAGTAAAATCAAATAATTTCTCCCTTGACACAGTTACCCACAAGATGAGGAAAGCTGCATATCTTTTCTAAGAAAGTAGAAGTTTCTTGGTAAGATCTGGTAAGTGTTCAAATTGGTCATAATCCCTTTGGGAGGGCACTTGCATGGATAGTGTGTCCTCCTGTCTTTGTTCCTGGAGTAGGCACAGCTAAACACACTCATTTAAAAGTATTTATGGTGGATTTTTTATTTTCTTTGTAGTAATTTTATGTGTTTTCTCTAGATAGGCTTGTTTCATAAATGCCTAACATTAATTCTTGGTGTTAAGCAAGAAAGTATGATGCTTTCCAATGGGAATTTCCTGTCAGTTCAGTGAAGTTGTGAAACTTTGCAGTAATTATCCTCACTTATGTCCATGGTATTACCTGGCTAACTCCTTGCTGTCCCCAACCAAGGCACTTCTGAAACTAATTAGTGGGCTCAGGGCAGTCCTATAATTTTCTTGACTGCTTGAGGCTTTTTTTCCTCTGTTTTTTTCAAGGAGATCAGCTGTGTGACAAAGAGAGCTACAAGAGGTTTAAGATAGATACCAAATAGTGGTGAGCTCTGGCTAAGAGAGGAAGAGACACAAATAATACAGCCAGGTTTAATCTAATCTGTCTTGAGTTATTTCTGCCATTAAGACTGAATAATATGGAGTGGTTGCAAATGCTGTTCACAAGCCACCTATAAAATAGTGCTGTGCAAAGAATGTCTACAGGGAAGTGCTGGATGATAAGTAAATGTAGAGGGTTTCTCAGAACTGTAGTCTAACAACTCCTTCCAGAGGGAGAGTATTGTGGAGTTTGATCCCTGCAGAGTTCAGAAAAGCTATGACAGGTGGTGTCAACCACAGAGACACTCAGAGATATGAGTGGACAGAGATATTCCATCAGAATTTCTGCAGGTGGCTTGGTTCCCTCTTCCTGTGTTTGATAAACCATAGGGTCTTGGCTCAGAGCAAACTCAGTGCTTCCCAATAAAGTAGGCAAAGCTGGATCAGTCCATGAGAAATGATGGAGTAGAGCTCCCTACTGTAGAAGAGGTGAAATGGGTGTATTTTGGACAGGAACCTTAGGGGAACAGGTGTGCCTTTTTTTTGGAATAGGGACAACTGAAAACATTTGGGCAAAACCCAGTTTTTTCCATCAGAGTCACTGTCTGCACACCTTCCCTTCGTTGACACCAGCTGAGTCTCTCAGCTGTCTGCTTCCTCGGCTGAGTGCCATCTTTGCCATACTCCTCTGTAGTGTCACACCTGTGAGCTCATTTTTACTTCAAGTCCCTTCTGAGCCTCTGCTTTCTGGGGTACAAACCCTGTTGGATAAGAGAAGGATGGCCTTCCTGTCTGAATAGTGAAGGGGAGTGTCCTATTTTAAACCTGCACTCAACTGAATTCAGCTGAGTACTCGTCTACATTGTGATTGACTGACTGACTCATGGCAAAATACATCCTTCGGGTTTTTCAGATTTCTGTAGTCATTGCTTGTATTTCGGCTCCCTGACAGAGAGGTCTTTGCAGGATGTGACTCCTTCCCTTCACTAGTAGTGCTTCCTCTGGAAAGAAGTTCCTAGTAAGAAGAAACCTCTCCCATCATAACATCACAAAAATGTCTGTGGAATAAACAAAAAAGCTCTGTGCCCTGCAGCCAAGAAGGGAAATGGTGCTCTGGGATGCATTAGGAAGAGCATTGCCAGCAGGGCAGGGAGCAATCCCACCCCTCTGCTCAGCCCTAGTGAGGCACATCTGGAGTGCTGTGTCCAGTCTGGGGCTCCTCAGGACAGGAGGGACATGGAGCTCCTGGAGCAGCTTCAGTAGAGGGTGACAAAGAAGATGAAGGGATGGAGCCTCTTAGGAGGAAAGGCTGAGGTAGAGGACACCTCATCAGTGTCTGTCAGTGCCTGTAGGGAGGGGTCACAGCATGGACCAGGCTCTGCTCGGTGGTGCCCAGCAATGGGACAAGAGGCCACAGGCAGGAATTGATGCACAGTTTGATCTGAACAAGAGTAAGAATCTTCTTTCCTGTTCAGTGACCAGGCACTGGAGCAGATCCCCCAGAGAGGGTGTGGAGTCTCCTTCACTGGAGATACTCCAGAACCATCTGGATGCAATCCTGTGCCATGCTCTAGGTTGATCCTGCTTGAGCAGGCAAGTTAGACCAGATGACCCACTGTGGTTCCTTCCAACCTTACCCAGTCTGTGATTCTGTGGTAAATGATAAATTTTGGTCTTGTGGCCATCTCAGACAGCATTAAAAGCCATGAGATTGTAATGGGAGAGCTCATCTGGTGATCAGTGGTCTCCCTGAAGGGAACTGAGGAGCTCCATGTAGCACCTGGTAGAGTTTGACTTGGCACTAGGCTTTCTTTGACACAGTGTGCTCTCACGGAATAGTCTTCACAGCTCTGCAGTGATAGCAAATGTTCCAACAGCATGGGCAGCAGGATTGTATGTGGGAATCTACTTTTTCCTATTAAGCCCCAGAGTTGCAAATTTCAGCATCAGTCCTACTGATTCAGGCCTCCTACACTGGAGAAAGATAAAAAGGTTAAAATGACATCAGATGTACTACAAATGAACTCGCATGTGATGAAACTGAAACATTTGCTGTCTGAAAATCTTACATGGAGACAGCCTAACAATGAGGAATGCAGCTAAAATACTTGAGTTCAGTTTTGATCAAGTTCTTACTGACTATATTACAATATTTTGAAAGTTTCTCTTTCTTATGGCCCAGCTCATTAAACTAAGAATGTGGAAGTTTTAACTGGAGTGCTCAGTGGCAGTGTACCTACTTTTTAATATTTATTTTTCCAAACTTGTTGAGCTTTTCCTCCAACCTGATAGGAAATAATTTAAAATGAATGCATTAATTTGGACAGCTTTTCTTCTGTAAATATATAGAATATGCGTACTATTGACAATGCTTTTATACTGCTGATTTTACAGAGCCTGAGGGTTTGTCTGGCCTGGGGTTAGTTTGCTTTTATGCCTTTTTATGTTTTCTGAAGAACCTAATGCTGGTAGTGATCCCTTCAGAGCCTCTGAATGCTGCACTGTCCTGGGGAACAGGGGCTGCTGAGGGCTGAACTGTATTTCTGCCATGCTTGATGAAAAACGTGAACGCTGCCCTCAGCCATGGACACAGCTGCCGTCTGGGAGGGCTGTGAGGACCTCCGGGATCAAAGGGTTCTGCAATACTTTGTATTTCTTCAGTCTATGCATATTTACTGAGACTATCGAAGTCTGGATTTGGGTGATGATAACTGTGGGGCTGCCCAGGCAGCTTGTGCACTCCCCATTGCTGGCAGCGTTCAGGGCCAGGCTGGATGAGGTTTCTGGGCACCCTGGTGCGCTGGGAGGTGTCCCTGCCCGTGGCAGGGGTGGGAACTAGGTGCTGTGCCAGGTCCCTTCCAGCCCAGGCCGTTCCCGTTCCCGGGCCGTGGCAGCCCGGGCATGGCGGGGCCTCCCGCGGGGCCGCAGCGGCACCTGCCGGGCCGCGGCCGGCACTGCGGGCGGGATCCCGCGCTCCGTGAGGGGCCGGGCTCCGGGATGGCTCCTGCGGGAGAACCAGAGCCCTGCGAGCCCCTCAGGACCCGCGGGAATTGTGTAAATAAACTTGAACGCTCGATGTTTCCCGCAGTGAATGCTCTGCCGGGGCTGAAGGGCTCCGGAGAGCTCCCATGGGAGCTGTTTTTTTCTCTCACGGCACTTCAGACCTCCAGCACGGGAAAGTAACTACATTTTTGATGTTCACGTGAATCAGAACGATTCCTTTCTTCCCTTCGGCTGGAAATGAGGTGTAGATTTCATCAGGGAAAGTCTGAAGTGATTAGAGACTATTTTAGGACAGGCTGCTTCTTTCCATAGTTTGTTTTAATGGCTGCAGGTCCGTGGCAGATTCATACTAATCTGCTTTCTGAATTTAAAACAGCCTGGGGTACTGTTTTTAGCAGCTGATCCTTTTCCTCTGAAATTCACTTTGTGACTGTACCAGTGCCATGGCTGTGGCAGCATGTACCAGCTCCCAGGAAACATTCCTGGGAAAATCAGTGGGGCTTTTTGAGACTCGAGTGTGCCTGTGAACCAGAGAATTCAGAATAGTTTATTAGCAGATGGTTAAAAGTTATCTGACGGATTGTGAATTTAGCCTTTCTACCTTTAAGGTTGTATATAAATGGGAGATTCAGGATAGCCATACACTGGAGATTTTCAGGAGCTTTTGTTGTAGGTTATTTTGATTTGGTTTGGCTTAAATTTCTACGAAAATAGAGATTTTACTTATATATATATTCACTTTTTATGTTTGCTAATGATGTCTAGCAGGAAAGAGAAAGAATAGCTTATGAAATAATGACATAAGGTTTCATTTGGATGCCTAGAGCAGGTTAACTACTAATTAGTGGGTTAGTAACTAACTGATAGGTTTCTTGCTTATTTGGACGTGTGTACATGTGAAGAAGCAACAGTGGATACAAGATGATCTGACTTAGTTGAGGTCACAAAGGAAAAGTTCCACAGAGATACTTGAATGAGAAATAAAATTGGAGAATTTTTTTACGGCTACTCTTCCTAGCAAATCAAATGATTTTGGCCTCGTACCCAAGAATGGCAAAACCAGCATGTGTGGCAGTGCTTGTCACAGTTGAAGTATCAGCATCATGATATCATGACAATGGAACACAAAGTTTGAGTCTTGAGCTTTTCTGCTGGGTTTGAACTTGCTCTGAAGTTCAAACCTGAGCTTGCTCAGTTCATTCCAGTGCCCACCTGAAAACAGAGGCATTCAGGGGCTCCAGCATTCTCTTTGCTGCCTACAAAAAGAATAAAGAACAGATTAATCTTTATTGTGCTCACCTAGTTTGAGATTCAGTAGGCAGACCAAAGATTGCTCTAGCTAATTAGGCCCTCTAATTGGATTTAAAAAGTTATTAACCTTTCAAATAGGCTCTCCAGAGTGGCATGTCAGCATGTTCTGAGCTAATGTGCAGCCAGCTATTGGTTCCACTTGCAGGGCTGACAAGCAGAGGGCAAGCAGGGTTGAGCTGCTCCTTGGGGGAGGGAGGGCAGGGAAAATTCTGTGTCCCTGTTCTGCAGTGGCAGGGGTGCCGTAGAGCAAGGTGGTGCAGGTCCTCAGAGTGCCCAAGTAGCTGCTGCCTTACATTCTCCATCACTTCTTGCTCATGGAACCAGCTGGGATTTTACCAGGAGGCTGAAAGAAGAAATAAAACTCTCACAAAGAAAGCAGGGCTTTTTTCCCTCCTTTGATGCTGTCTTGCTTTTGTGCTTATCCCTCTTATGGCATATTTTGCATTTCTTCATTCCATGGACTGTAAGGGGTTCCCCCTGAGATGCACATTACAGAGTACTGAGAAAGTCTGGCCAAACTGGAGGGGAGGGGTGTGTGTGTGTGAAAATCTACGAAATAGAATAATAATATTTTATGGCCATATTGGAGGGTGTGATTAGTCTTTTACAATTTTTGGACCAGCTCTGTTGGTAACTTTTTAATTCTTGGTGAATTTAAGTGGTCTTCAGTGTTTGTACTTCTGTGCCACTCAGTTCCACGTGTGCAAGACCAAAGTAGCACTACCTGAACATGTCAGAGATAACCTGAGATGTTTCGGTATCGTGACTCATGGTCAAAGTTATAGTGATGGATGAATTTGTATTCCTGTAGCATGTCTACAAGAGCTTTCCTGCAGTCATTTCTCCTCACCCTATGTGCTTTAGGACTTGGGAAATTTTCTTTTTTTCCCAATGTGCAGTGTAAGAAGAAAGAAGATAGATGTGTGTTTACTCCAAGTTGCCCTATGAAACAGAAGCCAACGTACAGCAGAAAATCTCTCTGATATTCAGTTTTCATATAAAGAGTTTAAACCCCCGAAGGCCCATTGCATTTTTCTTTCTTTCCATCATAATTACTTTTCCATGGCTTGTAAGTTACTCTGCGAGAGCTGGAGACCTGAGGCCAGCAGTGAGCCATTTGTGTTCATGCTAAAGAGCTGCCATTTGATGGATTTAATTAACACAGCGGCTGCTCTGTGCTTGCTGCTCCCATTCCTGCTGTCTGGAGCAAAGCTGATGCCCTACCTGCTCCAGAAAGCCCAGCCTGACTGTCCCAGCCATGTCACACCATGCCTTGCTTGGCAGCATGTCTCAGGGCTGCCAGCCTGGTGACGATGGACTTCTGTCACTGCTCAAAGCTCCAGGGCTGACAGCAGCCCCCAGCTGCCAGCCTGCTCTCTAGCACAGAACAGAAGGAAATATGTCATGCTTCTGTTGCTGAGCTTTTTCCACGGTTCCACTTCCAAATGCTTTGCTGAGAAGCATCAGGAACTTTCTTCAGCTGCACATTGTACTCGCTGTGAAATATTCAGAGAGAAGGTTTGCCAGAAGCCAAGGGTGGAGTTAATGGGTGCAGTAGTAGCACTCAGTGATAATGCTCATTTCTTTTATCTTTGTTCTTTTTATGCAAATTGGCTGGGTTCCACTTAGAGTGAGAAACCTATAGCTATGGAATTGCAGGCTGAGATACAGAATTCTTCTTAATGGAGTACCTACAGTGGTGGAAGAAGTAAAATAAAAAGGGCAATTTTCTTAATATAAACTCAAAATCCCCAGTACCTTGCCTCCCCTTACATTTTTTCCAACTATATTGGTGTTTTGTTGCAGAACCAAAGCATGCAGTAAATTGGGGGGTTTTGCCATTATAGTCCTTGTTCTTGCAGTTGCTAAGCTCTTTCTAGAATATACTGGGAGATGTCTGAACTGATTTGTTGTCCTTTGTGTTAAAATTAACACAGTGCAGTGCTATCCCTCCTTCACATATGAAGGCATGTAAGTCTTCTGTGTGGTTCATTCAGCAGAGTTTATGCTGTAATGGAAACGTTCACTGGGGATACGTAGTTGTGACCTGTACAGTCTGAAATGATGCACACTTGGAAAAAAATCTTAATGTGATATGTTGTCATGAGGGGTTATAAAAGCATGAAAAATGGATTGCTGCTCTATTCCTCCTCTAAAAGATTGATTATATGCTTCTTGGAAATGTGGTTTCAATTTTGGAGAGCTAAGTTGTGGTTTATGAGCAGCTACCCCAGAGCAAACCCAGCCCTGCAGCAATTGGACCTGACACTCACTTGAGGCAGGGAGGGACACAAGACTTGGGGATGTGTAGTCTCATCATCACCTTCTGGTTTGTGTTAGAATATGTTTTTGAAACCCTAGTTGGGAGGAAATTTCTGCTGTTAGTGCACTAAAATCAGTGATGGTAAAAGTGAATAATGATCTTGAACATCTTTTAATTTTAAAAGACAGTGCAGAAAGATGTGTCCTCCCCAGTGTATGGAAAGGAATTTGAGCAGAAATAAAAGAAGGATAAGGATGGGCCATGTGTTTGAGGACTGTATTTCTCTTTGGGGTGCTGAGTCTTCTTTCTAAAACCCCAAGCTTCTAGTGAAGCTCTTGAATGCTCCTTTCCCACTCAGGAGAACTGAAAACATGTATTTAAAAAAAAAAAAAGCCTTGATTATGTGCTATCAAGTCAGTCTTCATCTGCTCCTCCTATAGATCAGACAGAACAGTTGCTGTCTGTAACTGGGATTGGCACCAATGTGTGTGTATGAACAGACATATATGTATGCATGTGTTTGTTTATTACAAGTCTTCCTCCACAAAGGAGAAAATGAAATATGCTGTGTGTTCAGAAAAAGACAAAAACCCTTCAGACTTGCATTTTAAGAAGTCCTGGATGGCTGTAAGCTGCCAGTCCAGCAGATTTGTTTGCAAGGGCTTGGTAGTTCCACCTTGAAAGCTGATAATCAATGTTTTAGTTCAAAGCTGCTCAGAGCTCTGAAAACACGCAACCTTAAAATAGCCTTAAAGTTTTTTTTTTGTTTTGTTTTTGTTTGTTTTGACTTCTGAAAAATTAATACTTTTAAAAATCACTTTCAAAAGTAATGAACCATATAAAAAGCATAAAAGAAACTGAAAAAATCTATAGAGATCAGAGGTCAAATGCAAGTGTCCAGGTTTTAGAGTGCTGTGTGGAGCCAACACTCTCCAGAATGTTGGTTACCCGGGGTGTCTGATATGTTCACATCACAGGTCTTGAATGATATTGTCACTTTATAAAGAAAATGTAACTTATGATTTAGTTGAAAGCAGAATAAGATTCATTTTAGGGTAAGTGGAACGTCAAAGTCAATTAAAATTCAGCTTTATTATGCTGATATTAAAACCATTGAAGTGAGTGCACCATAGGGAATTAATCACCTATTAGCCAGTTCTGTGCTAAATGGAACTTCAAAAAAGCTATTTTTGAGAGGGTAAATGCTAAAGACAAAAGTGGACTTAAGCTGTAATTTTCAGCTTCTAATTTGTACCTTTTTTTCTCTCTGTTAAAGCCTTTGTGTTCTGAGTGAAATGTAAGATTCCAGAGGTCAGAAGTGTTTTGTGTGTGGCTTTTTGCATGGCTACCATGGATCACTGTTTGCAAAAATAGCAGCAGCCACTTGGATACCAATGCAAAACACCCTTGCTCAAATGACCATTTAGTGGCAGCTCATCCTAGGATCTAGCTTTTAGTCCTTATTTAGTTGTACTTCTCCTGAAGGAAGAAGAGGAGAAGAGGTTTTCTGTCATCACATATGTCAGAATGAGCTGCTTTCCAGTCCTCTCAGCCCTGTTTCAGATTGCACAGAATATTGTGAGTTGGAAGGGACCCACAACAATCAATCATCAAGTCCAGCTCTTATGAGTATGGCCTGGGCAGGGATCAAACCCACAAACTTGATGTTATTAACACCCAGCTCTGCCTAGCTGAACTCCTCTTAGGGTCTTGTAGTAAATCAAACCATTCTGCAATCTCCTCTTGGGAGCAGGTGGAATAAAGAATTCCACAACAAACAGCTCCCATCCCATGATCCTTGGGAAGTTGAGAGGAAACAGAATTTAATTGAGAGGCTCACAGGAGATGCTTTCACACAGTGGATTCTTCCTTGCAAAAACTCTTCAGCACTGTGCTGCACAATTGCAGGTAGCAGTAATACAATCATATTAATAGTAATTGCAATTAATAGTAAGGCCCATTGCCCCACCAACACTCCAGAGACTGATGACCAAGGAGGATGGGCCTTAGCAGTCTTTAACCCTGATAGTTTTTGGTGCCAAGTGCTCCTTGTAAACTAATAGTAGTAATGTTGACAAAAGTTGTTGTTAGCATTGTGCTTTACAAACCAGTGCTGAGTGTGCTCCTTTAAATCTTTCATCCAGTCCTCAGAGCTCAATGCCCTGCCTAGTTTGGAAGTGGAAGAAACAAGCAGTTTTTGAATCCTAGTTTTGGAAATCCTGTTCTTTCTATAGTTATGGAAGGCAGAGAGCAACATTAAACACATGTGTGGAACATGACTTTATTTTCCTTTCTCTGGTGCAGTTCCAACTGTTTTTTCTAAAATCCTTTCAGCACTTTGAGGAAAAGTTTTAACTGGCAGAACAATTCAACACAAGCTAAAAAGTGTTTATAAACAGAGTACCAAAAGTAGGAAAACATGTAACAGCAGCAATGTGAAACGTTGAATATATTGTGGCTGTGTTTTCTATAGCTGGTACTCTGATTACTATTACTTACTACTTATACAAGTTTATGTTTCTCACTGTAAGAAAAGATCATTAGAAAATAAATGCTATTACTTTCCTATCAGAAGGGAATGAAGCACTGAGGTTTTTAACTCTCATTGCTGCAAAATAATTTTGGTACCCCAGCCATACTCCACCTGGTTTTTTCTTTGTCTGGGGGGGAGGAGTTGTTTGTTTTTGGGGATTTTTTTTTGTTTGATTTTATTTTGGTTTTGGTTTTTGCAGCTGTCTATCTTCTAGGTATAAATTTTTACACCATCAGGTTGCTAATGTTTGGTTTAGGCATTTAAGTACTGTGAAAAAGATGGAGAAGGATGGTGAAGAATGAGTACTAAGGATTGCTACATCTGTATGCCTTTCACATTTACTTTTTAATTTAAGGTGAGCTTTCAAAAGAGACACTACTTCAGTAAACACCTTAGCATCATTGATATTGAGGAACAACACTAAATTTCCTTAAACCTTTGAAATTCCTTTTTTTTTTCCTAGGAGATGAAGAAGTGTTTAAACAATAGGATGTATGAAGCTGTCTTCTCTTCCTTCAAAAACAAGAATGTGATCTATAAATTCTTTGATAAATTTGTTCCTCTTATGTAGATCTGCAAGTTTTGGTAATACCTAAATAATGTGGGTGTGCTGTTTTATGGTGTTCATGAGAATGTACCCATCTTCTAACAATAATGGAATGCAGGGGATCTGTGGCTGTACTGTTTTAAATGTTGATTTTTTTTTAAATTGTTCATTTGGGCATATGTAAATCAGACTTGAAATATGCTTTTAAATATTGAATTTTCAGAGCCTCAGTCAATCGTTTAAAGACATTGAGGAATTTTATCACATAGGCTTAGGAAACACTTGTACCCTTAATATGTCTACAATATTGTGGTTTATTATGACTTCAAAGGTCTGATAATCCTATTCCTTAAAAAAAGGTTTGGTTTTTATTTTCTTTTCCAAGAGGACTGAGGATACATTAGGAAAAATAGAACTGTTTTAATAGAGGAAAATTTGATCTTCTGATGAATATATTTTCTTGCTCATCTAATAAGAAGCAGGTGTTCATTAGCAGCATAAACAGACAGTTTTCATTCTCATATTCTTCAGGTAAAGTATCTTATGGGGTTTTTTTTTTTGGTAATAGAAGATGGAGCTGGGCATTCCGTGATCCTACATAACAAAACATTTGCTTATTCAACAAACTGAGACCTCAGAAATATACCTGTCTGATTTCTGGGAAGTTAAAACTACTTTGTAGCATTTGCAGTAAATCAGTGAAACTGATCATGGTATTTAAATAGCCAAACTTAACTCAGTTTCTGCTATAAACAAACATATAGAAATGTTTTTATTACATCATCTTAAGGCTTAAGGTTGTATAACATATAGCCACAATTGTTTAATTGTTGGACCCCCCACCAACTGCTTCATAAGGTGTCCCATGCTTTAGTTAAGTTTCCAGAGAAAGATTCCTCTTCCTAAATGTGTTAGGTAGTGATGAGATTATCTGATCTAATTTCTTCAGTTTTCACCTCCAGCTGAAGTCTTTGCTCTATGAGGGACTTTTCTTGAGGTGGAGATAAATGAGTCCTATAAATCCAGGAGGTCTTTAGCCCTGCTGTAACCCTGGAAAGAAACCCCTGCTGGCTCTGTAAGCCCCTAGGCTGCAGGGTGCTGGGAGCAAACAGCAGAGCAAAACTCATGATGTGCTTGCCTGTGTTACCCCTAGGACAGCTTTTGGGACAGGATATGGGGCTGAAAGAGTTTTGATTTTGATTCTGGCCTGTAGAGCCCTTTTAATGTTGTTGTGTGAGCAGTCTGAGCTCTCCTGCCTGCCTTGTCCTGCAATTTGGGCTTTTGTGGTGGGTCCTCTGACACACCTTGGGGTCCCACCCAGAAGGGCTGGGATGGGGAGTCTCCCTGCCACCTTCTTTGGCTGTTCCCTGCCCACTTCTGCCAGAGCAGGTGCACCTGTGCTCAGTCTGCCATGCCATTTGCTGACCCTCCATCGAGTGAAAACCAATCCCAGCAAGGTGCTTGGGTAGGGGAAGAACAGAAAGCAGTTAAATTGAGAAACTTCTGTGCCAGCTGTGCTTTGCAGTGCCTCTCAGTAGAAAGCAGGTTTTTTTTTGTCTTTCTCTTGTCTGAACTAAGGCTGAAATTTAATTTGAATGTCTTCTGGCCACACAATACCCTGGGAATGAATCTTATAAAACAGCCTGTATCAGGCCTGTACAAATTGCAGACCTCCTTAGTCAGAATGAGCTTTAACTTCGTTATGTTAGTACAGAATAATTAGCAGAAAACCAAAATGGAATTTTGTCTAAAAGAATGGCAGTTCTAGGGCTTTACCTCTCCTATAGTCTTGCAAGCCTTTTAGTGTCCTGTCAAGCAATTTGTCAGAGCAGGAATGTTGAGTGCATTCATTTTTTTACTTCAGTTCTTTTCTTACAGGAGCTCAAGTGACTCCACTGAAACTCTGGCATTTATCACAGACAAAATTAGGTCAGAAGAGAGCACAGAGGTACTGAACTGAAAAGAGATAAATTCATCTTTAGAAGAAAAAAGAAAGTCTCAAACTGCAAACTTGGGTTTAATTTTTCTCCTCCACATAAGGTAAGACTTTTCCTCAGGGATTTTCCAGGCAAGCTGATGGTGTCTTTGATATAAATGTACTATTAAATTTTATAGAAAGAATAATAATTTTTTGTCGAGCTATATAACTCAAAGTAACTGAAGAACAGTATTTTTTCTAAAAATAAACAAAAGCAGCTTAGGGAAGACTCTGTCCCAATTTGGTCTTGTGGTTAGTGTCCAGTTGTGGAAGCTGCTGAGCATGTTTAAGTAGCAGCAAGAGTGGTGGGATTTATTTCTCATCATTAATAGCAGGACCCCAGTACTTGCATTCTGGTTACTGCCAGGCTGGTGATAAAGCTGATAGATAAAATCTGATTGTATGTATGACTGACTGGTGGTCTGACATTATCTGATGTGAAAAAATGCAGCTTTCCAATTTGCATTTAAGGAAACAAGTATTAGAATCTTTGCTATAGAACATTTTCCTTGCTTGCATATGCTGTTACAGCGTAGATAAGGTTTGAATTTTTTGCTGGGCCTGTTGGAATATGTAAATGCAGAAATATCACACTCTCAGGAAATAGCCTCTTGAAGAAGATGCTTCCAGATTTACCTAAATATCTTTCAAAAGACATTGGTGCATTTGCTCTTCATCTCATGTAAATCTGATATTACCCAGATATTTTTTCTACAGGGATTCTTCTTGTCTAAAAGTTTTTGCCAGCAATTTATTCTCCTGTGAATTCACTATCTAAAGCTATAGCACTATTCCCTCTATCAATAAACTGAGTGAGAATGGGTAACTCCAGATATCAGTTACTTATGATACAAACCCCCCAGTAATTATTGATGACTTTCTTACAACCAACCCACAACTCTCTGCAAGAGGGAACCATGTGGTTCACACCATACAGCACTACATCTAATATTTAATAGTCCTGGTGAACCAGAGGCTTTTGCAGTAGAGGGGATCTGGGGAAGAAGATTGGAAAGGGCAGGCAGGATACACAGGAGATGGTGTCTGGCAATTTTTCTAGTGGTAATAATGTGTTACATCATGTGCTGTGTAATAAAAAAAAAAATATATATATATATATATTTACAGCATGAAGAAAGTCAAGAAGACACATATGCTTCCAGGTTTTCTGTGGTTTGTATCAAATCAAGGTTATGAATGGAGCCCACATAGTCCAGGTGAAAATCAAATAGAAGGAAGTTTAACATTTGGACCTTAATACTGATTCTTCATAGTTGGGGTTAAATATAGGGGTGTTTAGAAAACCACCTAGACCTATTTTGAATGCAAAACAGATACTAGTTCTGAATGAAGATCTTGTTTTCCATTATCTCATAACAAAACTGTGTGGGAGTGTACTGCTGCGATGCAAATTGTATTTCACAAAAGCAGTAGGTGTCTGTTTAAGAGCATCTCTTATTGCCAAGTCGTTTCTAATAATATCTTTTGATACTCTTGACATTACAGATACTTTTCATAAATATTTTATAACAAATTGTCAAATCCTAATGTAAAAGCATATACTGTATTTTCAGCCATATCTTGGGGTGTCAGACATTAACTTTTTTAGTCAATTTATTTTAAGAATTATTATTCTCATTTAGCACATCCCATGATAAAGTCAGATTTTGAAAGGTAAGGACAGACTTTCTATAAGGTTGGTAAATCAAAGTTAGTCTGTCAAGATCCTACTGTTATTGCTAGAACATTTAATTGACCAGCTTCTAAAGAATTACCACATCTGCATATGGGAAGAATAAATCACTGAGGTAGAAAGCACAAGACCTTCTTAATGTCCTTGTAAATAACATGAAAAATCTTAAGATTTGCCTGGAAGCTGTCGTAAAAGAAAAATCTAGTTTAATGTGCTGGCCTGATTCTGTTCCTCTTGGTAACCTTGCTATAAGGTTTTAAGTCAGATGGAGCATATCTGAGAACCTAATAGAAAGCCGAATGGATAATGAAGTGTTTTAAATGACATGCAGAGAAACATTGGTAACTCTCAGTTTGGGGTTGGGATTTTATTTTTGTTGTTGGGGTTTTTGGCCTTTCAAGTATGGTAAATGATTTTAGAGCATAAGTATGTACATCAAAGTGTGTTTGTTTTCATATGCTGTCACTTAAATTTAAAAAAGAAAAACCTGTGTTTTTGTGCACTGGCATACATATGTATGAATGTACACACACATTAGATTTCATTGAGATGGAAGATAATGATTGTTTTCTTAAGGATAACAGACTGCATTTTAACACAAGCTTTAAGAACTTAATGATGTTTTTATATTTATTTCTACCCCAAATGGATGCAGCTACTATTTTCTTCTGATTTAGTGAAAAGGAATACATCAAACAACCTTTTCTTCATCTTAAGCATCAGCCTTGTTAGGTACCACTGCTTAAAAATAGGACTGAGAAAATTAAGCTGTGTGTCTCACTAAGCAATAGCACATTTTCGAAGAAGATGATAATGGGGAATTACAGTAGCTCAGACTACTTTCTCTGATACCAAACACTAGAGCATTTCTCTTTGAAATGCTCCCAAAGCTGCAGTTGCTCAAGGGCTATAAGGGGCAATCATTTGAGACAAGGACAAGTCAAATGTCTCTTTTGAAGTGCCAAATTGTATTTTTTCAAGCAGTATTCTCGAAATGGAAGATAGAGTCTTTTGCAAGAGAGCTTCAGTGCAATGTGCACTTTGGAGGAAAGTCACTGTGTGAATGATAAGGACTTTTGCTCTACTAAATGAAAGAGCAGGACTTTAAAGTTCAGTGTTTGCCTTGCAACAATTGCCAGTTTCTGATGTCCAGACTCTGAACTGAGGTTGATCTTTGCTCTCAAAATTACTCATTTTGTCTCAGAGTTTGAAATTGTCAGGGAGAAGTCAGATGTCCCTAAAGCTGAATTCTGGCTTTCGTTTCAGCAGATTGCTTCCAGGTAGGAATTGTCAGGATGCCTACACAGCTCTGCCTTGTGAGTGGAGCTGATGGGAAATTTTCTAGTTAAAGAAACTTGGTCTGATTCGTAAGAAATCTTCCTGAACACCCTCTGGGTGAGTGGAAGAGGAGAAGAGAGAAAGGTTGGGCTGACAAGTAGCAAGTAACACCATTGTGAAGACTCCTACCAGGAAGCCGAGGTTCATGTTGAGGTTTCTGTCTTGCCTGCATGAGTGGAGAGGCTCCCCAGCCACCAGCTGTCCAGGCAGACTCTCCTTGCACTGTTTACACAAAGTGGAATAGCTCCAGCAGAGCCAGAGGTACTTTCTCCAAAATAACTGGTGATCAAATTACAGCTTTGGGATCTTGGAGATCAGAGTTCAAAACCCCTTTCTGAATCACTGAGAGGAATTCGCTTTTGGAGCAGCTTGAACACAATATTTCTGTCATGTAAAATCGCACTCTGAGCAAATCAGATGTGTGAGTCTCTGTCTCAGGAGGGCAAGGGAGCCCTGAGAGCCAGGGTGTTCTGACTCTGGGGCCATAATTGTGAATGAATAGCAAAATTTGAAACCCCTTGGTTTCTGTTCTGATGAGACTCTTGTTTAACTGTTGACCTTCCACAGGGTTGCTCTGTTGGTTTGTAGGGCAGTCTGTAATAACACCACATGGGTATTGCTGATGGGGTGAAATGGGCATGTGGCCACATGACCCTCTCTTACCTCCCTCTGAGCTCTTGCAGAATGTTTGCTAAATGCCAGGCATTGCTGCCATCACCTGCTAGGAGTGAATCAGGGTTGTGGAGCAAGTTACACTGTCTGTGAGATCCCAGGTTTGCCCTGAAAGGTATGGAGATAATGAGGGAAGTGCAAAAGAAGGCAAAGAAATACAGATAATTTAAAAATTATCCCATATACAGTGAACTAAAAATTCCTGTCCAAAAGAAGAGTGGTCCCCACTAAGCGAGCCACAAATTGGCTGGCTAAATAGAAGATGACTGCATGATAGAGGGGCTTCTGTGAACTGATTCTTATTTCAGCAAGTGGGACCCACTGTCCTCCTATAGATCAGTCTGTTGCAAGACATCCTTGTGACTTTGGTCTTGTTCTCTTGTCTTCTTCATTGCCTCCTCCTTGCTTTATTCCTTTACTGTCCACTCCAGGCCTCTTATCAAACTGCTGCCACCTGCTCCTTGCCTCCTTGTCTGTCCTGCCTGTGCTACTGCTGTCAAGGGCCACCAAGTTGATCAGAGGGATGCAGAACTTCTCCTATGAAGAAATGCTGAGTGAATTGGGATTGTTCAGCGTGCCAAGGCTCTGAGGTAATCTAATTTTAGCCTTCTGGTACCTGAAGGGAGCCTACAGAAAGGATGAAGACTATTTACGAGAGTATGTAGTGACTGCACAAGGGGGAATGCCTTCAAACTGACAGAGAGTAGATCAGATATTAGGAAATAATTCTTTGCTGTGAGAGGCACTGGAAGAGGTTGTCCAGGGGACTTGTGGATGCCCCATCCCTGGAAGTGTTCCAGGCCAGGTTGGATGGGTCTCAGTGCCTGAGGTTCTGGTCTAGTGGCAGGTGTCCCTCTCCCTGGCAGAGCTGTTGGAACAAGATGAGCTTAAAGGTCCCTTCCCACCCAAACTATGAAATCAGGCTAAACAAGATTTGCCCATGCTGTACCCAGGTGTGTATTCAGGCGTGCTTCAGTGATTGCAGCAAAATTAAATGAAATTATTGCACTTAAAGTTGCAGAGAATTTAAAGATCAGTTGGACTTGCTATCCTGCTAAGGCAGACCTATTTGGAAAATTACCTCTAAATATTTTTAAATGTCAAAATGTACTCCAAGATGGAAACATATTTCTTGCACTCAGAAAAGCATGTATTCCAGAACATATTGAAAAAAACCTTGGTGCAGTAAATGCAGTTCTCTGACATGTGAGAATAAAGGCAGCAGTGTTAACTGCACACGCAGTGTGTGTGTGATTGCAGGACTGTAACCAGTCCAAGGTTACTGGGACCACAGAGCCCAGCGTTCCAACCCTGGCAGTTGCCAGCACTGGTTGCTGAAGGAAGAAAGAAAGTGTCATGTATCAGTAAACAGTAAAACTTCCCAGGAATATTTTCCTAACCTTCAACAATTTGTAGTTCAGGAACTTTATGAACCAAGGGTAGTGTGACTCTGAAGTGGAAAGCTGAAGAGCTACACATTGAGCATTTGTAATGAGGGAGTGAACACTCATGTACCAAATGTTATATGAAAGCACATACAGAAACTCTGTTCAGTCTGCATGTAGGAATGAGATGGGGAATTAATTTCCCCATTTCCTGCCTTATGAATATTTTACTTAAGAACATTTCTACTATTTTTAGTGAAATTCTGAAAACAAGGGCAAAGTCCCATGGTAACGAGCGATTTGATAGGGGAAATCAAA
>VZTR01031746.1:18487-37259 GCA_013400775.1 Chaetops frenatus | reverse complement strand
AAAAACAAACCAAAAAAAACCCCCTAACCACTTAAATAACCTCAGCCTTGGAAATAAGACATGACTTTGAAATGTTTGTTAGGCGTCAAAAGTCTTTTGATTAGTCAATTTGCCATTAAATATGCATTTTCATCCTTCAGACTGTGTGAATCTTTTCTCCATGATACCCATGTGCAGTGAGTTGGCTGTATCATGTTTTTAAATAGAGACTGTTGCAGCAGTCTGTGGGTCTCCGGAGCTTCTGTCTACTAATGTGAGCTTTGGCCATCGCTCCTCTTCCTTCTTATCACTTTCTCCTTATCAAACACTTCCACTGGATTTGTGGATTTTCAGGGAAGAAACTGTTTCAGTTCAAGAAATAGTGCAAAATTGGTCTGAGATTTGAAATATTTTTTTTTTCCTTTCTTCTTTTCTTTGCTGCATGCAGTAAAATTTTACCATGTATATTTTTGAGATTCTTCAACTTGCAAAGTGTGAAAAGGCACATGAACGCTTTGCTGTGAGACCTGCTCCCTCTCTTTATGAGGATACCAGAAAGTCAGTCATAGGGGTGCTTGGATAGGCTTCAAGTAATAAAGTGTGAAAGGCAGAACCACAAATATGTTTGTTATTAAAAATTTATGGATTTAGCACCTGCTTGTACTCTATTGGAAAGCCGGTGCCAGAGTATAACTTGTGTGGCTGGCTCACCCTGGACCTGCCTCCTGGATCTTCCAGATGCTCATCTCCAGTTCTGTCCTTAGTGCATCACCATGCAGGTCCTTTGGGAAAGTCATGCTCCAAGTCTCCTTGTATTCAGCACTGGGTGGAAAGTGGAAAGCCTCTCTCCTAGCCTGGCTCAGCAGGAATGCTGGCTGTGGGGCCATGGATGCACATTGGGATTCTGCCCTCGAGCCTTTGGTGCAGCACACAGAGCTGCTCCCAGGGGTATTCCCACCCCTCCACACTAATACCTGTCCATGGTGCCCTCTGGAATGATGTGTGGCTCCATGGAGAGCCGCAGTGCTGCTTCCCTCAAAGGCCAATATTTGCCTTTGTTATTGTCTCCCTGTGGGTTCCCACAGGAATCACTCCCTCTGGAGCATGAGAGGGGAGAGGCACAAAGAGCAAGCCATATCCTCAGGGACATGGAGCTCTGTGGGTTGCTGAAGGCATAATTTTCTGTAAGAAATAGCTGTTGTGAATGAAACTAATAGATATAGAAAGAACTAAGTCTGAATAGCTTTGTTTGTTGCCTGTCTTTTGGGGAGTTGTTTGGTTTTCCCCTATTGCTAAGCCAGTTAGACAAACAAGGGTCTCTCTGACTCTCCCTTGTGGATATTTTTATATAACTCATCAGACCTGAAATTGTGGTATTCTAATGTAAGGATTACTTTATTTTTCTGTTTCACATTTATTCCCATGCTTTCTTTTCAATGAAATCTGAAAATGTCCGGATTTAGATGGCAAAATCTGTAGTTTAGGAGCTTATTAAATAAAAAACAAAAGGACTATATATATTATTCAGAAGGTATTATGAGGTAACTAAATACTATAATCCCTATTTATGTGATGGAGAAATGGAGCCACGGACATGTTCAAAACTGTAAAGGATTTGGTACGCTACAGATTTGGAACACAGAAGCTTTCTTGGCCCTGTGCCCCCACCACTAATAAATAAGGCTTATTCTCATTAGAGTTTAAATATAACTTGAGCTTTTGATCTAGCACTGAGGGAGAATCCTGCCCTTGATTTGACGATTCCTTTAGTAAGCTTGTGTTTTCCATAACTGGTTTGTGACAAGCAGATTTATCACCTTATGTTATGTAAGAAGAAAGCTGGCATGTGAGATGCTCCATAAGTTTTAAGGGTAGGAAGGAGATTCCCCCCGCTCCCAGTTCAGCCTCCAAAGTGCCAGATTTCTCTGCGGGAGAATATGCAGCATTTGGGTATGCACCAATGTGAACTTGCACCATTTAAATATCAGGTTACATCCAGCCATTCCATTCTTTTAAAATAATGCTGATTTCAATGCTGTTCTTGTCAAATGCCCCTACCACAGAAAGGTTCTTGCTCTCTGCCAAAGCTCTGGTTTCTGCAGCAGGCCAAGCCCTAGTTTTTCTAACAGCTCTATGTTCTGTGCTATATCCAGGCTTTGTGTTGTTGCATGATCCAGATGGCTTCAGGTGGTCTTGATTGATGGTATGCAGAGCACACACTTCCCTGTGTGGTTGGGAACTGGTTTCAGCTGCTCAGTGTGTGCATTACTACAGGATCTTCCCTTTGCTGCTCCTCACAGTCACAGAATCACAGAACTACAGAATCATTTATGTTGGAAAACCTCTCCAGGATCATGGAGTTCAACCTTTGATTGATCTCCACATTGTCAACCAGACCATGGTACCAAATACCACATGGAGACATTTCTTGAACATCTCCATTGAAAGATAACTCCCCTACCTCCCTGGGCAGCCCATTCCAATGTTTAGTAATCCTTTCTGTTGGAAGAAATTCCTCCTGGTGTCCAATCTCAACCTTCCCTAGTGCAGTTTGAGGCTATGTCATCTTTTCCTGTCACTGGTTGCCTGGGAGAAGAGACTGACCCCTGTCTCTCTACGCCTGCTTTTCAGGTAGTTGAGGGAGTGATAAAGTGTCCCTGAGGCTCCTTTCCCCAGGCTGAACAATCCCAGCTCCCTCAGCTGCTCCTCATAGGACTTACATCTGCCTTGAGTGTCTGTCTCCTCATGGGACCCTGGAGCTGCCGTGGTTTGCACCAGCTGAAACCTCACCTGGTGTGTACTGATTTTGCAAGAGCAGTCCCACCTGGAATGATGAGCTCTGACTTTCTATGTGTCTGATACAAGCAGAGTAGGACAATTCTAAATTTGACTCACCCATAGCAATTGCTTTAGCAAACACCAGAATAGCTCAAAATACTAGAAGTTTTATGAGCCTCTCACAGGCTTAAATTGCTCTTATGTACTGAGAAAAGTAGTGAGCCTAAATGCAACCATTCCAGGAGGTTTGATTCACTCTTGACGTTTCAGCAAATGATGTGATTGCATTGAAATGCAGAACTACGCATTTCAATTACAGTTTCCAGGCTCTAGGTTTTCTAACCTCTTCCAGGATTTGTCATAAGTGAATTGTGCAGTATTTGTGATTTCTGGTGTGAACTTGGAAGGGTTACTCATTCTTTTGTAAGTACCTGAGATTTTAGCACATGATAATTTTCTTGCCTATTTCCAAATGCCACTTTGAACTTCAGATTAATCTTCTAAACACTAAGGGCTTTAGGAGCTCATGGTATAATGGGAATGTTTGTACCTATTGTGACTTACTTTTTCATTACCTTGATGGACATTCAAAAATGAATACAGATAAATGATCAGATTAAAAGTGTTTGCAACAACTAAGCTCTGTATGTAATTGGGGATGATATAACCCACCTGAAGAGGTGAGCTTATTGGAACATTGCAAAATACTTTTTTTTTACATCCTCTTTAGTTGCTGGTACTTTTGCAGCTCTCTGCTGCTATTACTTGTAGTGTCTCATAATTAATGTAGAAAAGAGGCTGGGAAATACTTGTTATATCTTTAAATTATTAGAGCTGGGTTTGCTGAAGTTCCACTATTTAATCCTGCAAATGCTGAGGGTTTCCAGTAGAGGTCAGGATGACATTGTCAGATATTTTGTAAACGCGTTGATCTGAATAGGAACCATCCAAGACTCCTTACTCTCACAGGCAAAACGTTTGGGTGGGGTTTGTTTGTTTTACCTTTTTAATATGCAGATAAAGCACTGTATAAGTATTTTGGTTTCCTCCGGATTTCATTAACAACTTTGTGAAGTCTGATGGCAAACATATCGACTTTCTTCAGAAACTGTGATGGTTGGAAATAAGGAAAAACAGTGGGAAGGGAATGAGCCTGAGGAGCTGGTGCTGCTATTGAGGTAAAGGTCTGTTACAGTCCAAATGTTAAGACTAGGGGCCTGAGAAATTGGTTTAGGATAGTTTTAATTTTGTATACTGTGTGTAAATTTGTACATACATGTATATACACATATATGTATGCATATCACGCATACCTACATAGACATATTTATATATATCAGCATACATATATTTTTATCTAAGACTGTGCTACACATGCACAGCAGCAACACTTAGGCAGCCTTTGCTTTGGCAACTATCTCTGCTTTTTCATTGTAGCTACTGTCTCCTGGCTTTAGTAAAAGAACAAATCTGGCTGAAAAAGTTCACCCTATGGAGCAGAGAAAAAAGGATATTTTTGGATTTTCTTTTTCAGCCACACCAATTACTTGATTGGTTTTGCAGCATAGCCATGTAAGTAAACATATCCACACAGTGCACTGAGCTGCTAGTGGAGTAAGAACTGCCTAAGTTGTCTTGGTGACTGGAAAGAGCTAGGGAACAGAGTTTATATTTTAAAATACTAAATCCTCTTCTAGACTATGGAACACAGTTTTCTGACTGGGGTAGATTTTGTGGCAGGTTCTATAATGTGGAACCACAGAGTCTGTGTAGCCTTGTATGCTGGTGCTCTCACCTAACTGTGCATGTGCTTGTGCACAGGCTCACCACATAATTGCTTCACTTATTTTGTACAGTTCACTGCTGGCTGGCATTGCAATATATGTTTCTAGTTTCAGGTTTATGTTGCATTAAGATCTCAAATATATCTACACATGTGTTTGTGCATATGCTATGCACAAGAAGTTACCTGTGTTGTATTTAATGCGCTCTTGTGTTTACAAGGCTGTGGCATTCAGGCTCCACGTACTCACTGGCACACTGGTTGGTGGCACATCAGCAATTTCCAGGTTTCACACACAAACCCTTTTGTAAAATGGGTCTCCTTCTTCTCTGGATGTGTGTAAGGATCGACTCTTGCAATCGAGCCTCCAGTGGGCACCCACTGCAGGTCATGTCACCACTGTTCAGAGACACTTCAGCACCTGTGTTGCAGGAGAGCTGTAGCAGCCTCTTGTTTACTACCCCTTAGACAAAATGGGTTTTGCCACTTTCAGTAGATACCAACTAGAAAACACCTGAAAAATCCAGGCCCCAAAATGCAGCGTGGTTACCTAAACAGGACAAGATGATGTTCACAATCTCTGAGTATAGAAAGCATTATGGAGGAGGATAAATAGCTGAGGGTTAGGTGCAGTAAGATGACTATGAAATGAAATCTGCTTTTCCTGATGTCTGTTCTAAATTATCTTGATGTTAGAGGTTTTATCAGACCATGATATACTTTCCAAGGGAAGTGGTGAGAGTTCATATTGCTGGGGACATTAATAGCTAGACTGGAAAAATCACTTTGAATGCTTGTAGGGAATGAACCAAGAAGTTCAGTGAGACATACGAGGTAGCTTAGTTGGTCTTTTTTGATCTCTTTATTGTCACAAAATAAAATCAAATATCATACTTTATCACTCCTGTTTTAGGAATTATTTTGAGTCGACACAGATGTTCCATCTTTGAATTGGAAACAAGGATATTTTGAAATCAAGCAGTCTTGGACTAAGATGGCAGCAAATGAAATTAAACAATACTGTCTTATATTATCTGCTCTGTAATTTATCATAGTGGGCAAGCACAGTTTATAACTTACAAGGTCACCTTTCATTTTAGAGTGTTAGGTTTTCTTACCGAAAAGGGAGTCTCTTTCCTCCTAGTGATTCTTACTATTTAAGAAGTCTACCTAACTGGGTGATGAAAACATACTTATTTTCACATAAATTCTAAGAGAAGTTCATTGCTATTCTGGACATTAAATACAGTTATTTGGTGAAGAAGAGCAGTATTTCTCTTAAACTCAATGATGTTCATCCCATTAAGACCAAACTTCTTCTGAGATGAAAACTGTCTGGGTGCTTGAAATTCAGGTTTATCTTGACTAATCAAGCATTTTAAAAAAATTCTGTGGCAGAAGTACATGGCAGGCTTTATTTACTTATTTTGCTTAAGTGCATTTTTAAAAGAAGAGGTGTTATTGGTAAATATCACAGTGGCCCTTGGGCTACTTGGGCTCTATAAAGAGTTCTACCTGAGAATCTTTAGGGTGTTTAGCCCAGTCATTTTTCAGTTCTTGTCTGTCTCTGCCTGGTGGGTACCCTCAGTCTAGGAATACAAAACGCTCTCAGGTACTGCCAGCTTTTATTCTGTTGGGTTTAAGCAAGCTGTGTTCCTGCAGAGAAAACACCTATCATAATTATAATTATTGTGGGTATTGCTGGGTAGTAACTCAGCACTGTTTGTCTTGCAATTCAAATTTAAAGATCTGATTTACATTTGATTTTTATTACATATACATTGCAGTCTTACTTTACTTTTCTGCATTCCTTTGCAGAGAAGCAACATTTACATTCTTATTACTTTTAGTTTGTTTTTGAAATATAAATTGAAAATGACACAGACCATCAAGGGAACAGACTCAACTCCTATCTTGCTTTTTCTGCCCAGATCCCTTACCTGTAATTTTGAATATGGCCTCTTATATTTCAGATCCACAAAGTACTCACACTTTTTACCTCTGATGTCCTAATAGCATCCACTGAAATATTTCTACGGACAGTTTCTTCTCTGTTTCTGAGATAATGTAGGCTTTTACACATGAAAGAGTAGTCTCTTATCCTGCTTTCATATTTAGTTTGTTTAATACATCAGATTTTTAATAAGCAAAAACTTATGCATAAGTGGCATCATTTTGATAAAAAGAATACAGTCTTTAGCACTATTTTCAGATCATGGTTTGGTCAACAAATATAAGCTATGTGTATTAAATCTTGAATGTTTGATTACATTTTTGTGGGGAATCTTATGAGTATAAAAAAGATTAATTCTATTGTGACCAGATCTGCATTGAGCTCTTATTGTGTTTACTGTTGCCCCATTCCATATGTTTCTTATTTATATGAACCTGTCTTCCAGTTAAATCTTCATTAACATGTACATCCTGCAGAGGCTCTGCTTGCTTTCATCCAACATGAAGGATTAGATATTTTAAACCATATACATCTTTAGCTTACTTTTCTTCTGAACTTCCGAAAGAAGCACAAAATTAATGGAAAACCCAGAAGTGAAAAGAGATCACAATATTAGGGAAACTTTGAGACTCAGAAGTCTTTCTAAGTTTTGCATGGCTTCTGTTTTATTTAGCCTTGTTTTCATTTTCTTTGTATTCATTGCAAATGTAAATGTGTACGACAATTTTCATTGTACAGTGTGGGACTGAATGTTGTCTGTAGTAGTTGATGTTCTTCCAAGAAAGCTCTTATTTAATAAGTGAACATCTTCAAAAGTCTCCCAGTTGTGGAACTGATTACAATGGGAAGCAAGTGATCCACTTTACCACTGCACTCAAGGGAAATAAATTTCCCCCTGCCATTGACACCTTAAGTAAATCATGGGCTGTACACGTTGTGTCTGTCTTCAAATGAACGTGCATTGAAATTCTGGCTGTGTAAGAAGATGTAACACATGCTCACTGGTATAATGATCAGTCCCTGTTCAGTACTAGAAGCACAGAACTAATGCCTAGAATACAGAGGCTGAATTGTTACTCCTAAGGACAAAAAAAAAAAGGAAAGAAATATAACCATTACTTCAGGTCACCACTAAGGTCACTGACAGCACAGCATGGGGGATTCAAGTAGAGCGACTCGCTCATGGCTGTGAAAGAGGTCTTTAAGTCCCCATTGCCACTATGTGATTAAATTGGAAGAAGAGAGAATACAGTCTTTTGTATTTATTTACTTTTTTTAAAAAAAAAAGGAAAAAGAAAATTTGAAAAATGAAATTTGAAAAGAATCCATTATAAATAAGCATTGCTGTTGGTCCTACTTTTCCATGAAGATTTTGTCTGTTAAATTAGTAAAATCTGGGGTTAGTGGGTTGGTGGGGAGACCCCTCTGCAATGCATGCACTGCTTGCTTTAATAATTAGATATGGTCCTGTTGTCACACTGGAGTCCAGCTTTTATCATTCTTGGCAGACAGAGCAGAGCAACACTCTGGCACTTGACCTGCCCATAAAAACTTGAACAGGAAACAGCAATAAATAATCCACTCAAAAGGCCCTTGAGAAAAGCATTGCACTTGATTCCTTATAAGAATTGCATGTTACTCTGGTGAGAAAGTGGGCTCTTTCAAAACACAAGCTTTGTATTGTTAGCATTTTTTAATTTATTTTTTATGATTGAATGTCCTAACGGTAGCTTGCAAGATACACTTTTTGTATATAGGAGACCTGAAGGAGGCTTCAAAATTGTTTCCAGCTTTATTCCTTTTAAACATAGAAAAAAACTTACAGCATAGACACACATCCAAACAGCATTTCAAACAAAGAACAAACCAGCCAACATCTCCCTGCAGAGTTGGTCCTGGCTTCTTTCACATGGGGACCCTGATTCTTCTTGTTCTGCTTTCCATGGCAACCTTCATCCTGCTAAAGTGACCTAAGAGTTTGACCCCAAATCCCTTACCTCAGTCAGAACACCCCTGCTAACTTGGAGCCTGCTCATTGAAATTGGCGTGAGGTGCAAAAGCTCCTCCTGTTTCTCTGGAAATTTCTTTCCTCAGTTTTTGAGGGATGTGGAAGGGTATCTCATTTCCTGCTCTAGCCTGAAAGAAAAGGCTGATTCTGTTTATATTTATTGCAACCTATTTATAGTCTTTGATGATGTGATCCATTCCACAAACATTTGCTTTAATCTCTGGCTTTTCTCATGAAGTGAATTAGAGAACTAAGGGCACCATTTGTAGTGGGTTTAGTCACACTGTAATTCTTTTCATGTGTGTACAATAATCTAATTTTTCATGTTCATTTCAGCACCCTGAATGAATCTATACTACTTGGTATGGAAAAGGAAAATGTTTAATATTTGCCAAGAATAATTTGAGACAAAAGGGCTTGGAAAGACTGCTATCACAATTATTACCTTTAGTAAATGGAAATTATTATTAAAAATAATAGTAAAATGGAGAGTTGTTTTGTTGGGTTTTTCAATTATTATTTTCACTCACGTAGTCTTTGTTGCCAGCTCTGCTAACTTTTAACTAGACTTGGAAATTCTGGAGAAAAAAATACCAAACCAAGCCTTTTTTCTTTTTTTTTTTTTTTTTTCCTCTCTTTTTCTTTTAAGATTTATTTTCAATGAGATTAAACTATACTCATTTTTTCCATTCTTTAGAAGCCAAACTCCTAGATTTTTGGCTGTTTAGATGGGTCAGTTTTATTGAAATGATTGTCTTGGCTTGCTGAAGATACATGTATTTAAAAATCAGGGCAGCAATTGCTCAAACCAGAAATTCCTTGAAATATTTTTTTTCAATTCGTCAGGAATGCTATTTTTCAGAAAGAAACAGTACAAAATAAAGAGAAGATTGATAAAGTTCTAGATCTTCCAGTCTTATGTCTGGTCTGAGTTCAAAAGTTGCAAACCTAAACTATCTTGAATCTTAGAGAGATACAGAAACCAATGTCTCTATCACTTCAGCCTCCCAAAAAGCACCTAGAATAACTCATGCAGAAAGGTACTTGGGACCAGGTTAACAGTGTAGCAGTTTGAAACAGTTGGGTAAGTGGTTTCATTTCTGCAATGTTATGATTTCTTATAAGGCAAACATTAAAGGTGACAGTGAGGCCCACACCCAAATGGGCTTTGAACCATCTGAGGTCTTTGGTTGGACATGGGGTCCATCTTCTGACTGTCCTTGCACACCAGGTGGAAACAGATACGTGGTACCACAGGATTTTTGGGCTGTCCTGTGCAGGGCCAGGAGCTGGATTCAATGGTCCTCGTGGGTCCCTTCCAACACAGCACATTCTGTGATTATGGGACTTGCAGGAATTTGCCTATTTTGCAAAGGGGCAAGAAAGTGGTGCTGGCCAAACATAAGGTGGTCTGTGGTGACCACTTGCACCTGCAGTGATCAAACTCGTCCCAGCATGACCCTGCTGAGATTTGCAGGTGGGGCTGTCTTAGTGCAGTGAAAAACTGCATTTATGTGCTTCACTGTTCACTCCTTCCTCTTTTTTGTAAGCAGAATATTATGAAAAGCTTGAATGCCTTGAAGTTCTGCTAATCTGTATGATTTTCAACCAGGCTTAAATGCTTGACTGATTTGGTAGTGAGGACAGGTAAAACCATTGTATTCTGCCTTGTGTATAATTATTAACATGTTAGTTATCTGTCTAATTTTTCAAAATTTCCATTAAATGTTTAAAAACTTTTGTGTCTGTGGCTTTTGCAAACATCCACTCTTGGTATATATCTAATTTATTTATTTGAGAGGTTTACCCTTCTACCAAGTATTTATTTGCCTACATGGAATTCATAGACTAGTGGAGAGCTCATTTATTTATTTACTAATTTTCTTGGTTATTGACTATGCAAAAGTTTCCACTAATGAGAATTCTTCCCAGTTGTGAATCATTAATACATTAAGTACACTTCAGATTCCTCCAGTAATGATACAATGAGAATTGCTTAGCTGATTTAAATGACACAGATGTAGTACTAATTATACACTTTAAATTGGCAACAAGCACAATTAATTTACTGATTATCAAAAACAAAAGTAAACTTTTTTTTGTTATAGTAATTTGCTATAATTTATCACACAGCCATTTTCTTTGTGTAATATTTATGCATTTGACAAACCTACAAAGAGATATGTAATTAGACCTGTTTCATCCATCAGTGGCTGCCTTTTAACCAGAGGTTTTACGTGAACAGCTTACAAAGACACTACGAGATTAACCAAATCATAATGGTACCCTCTTGGCAACAAATGGAATTTTTTTTGTTAGTAATTTATGTGGATTATCAAATTGAATTTTTTAATTTAACTTAGGTTCCTGAAGGTATTTTACAGAGCTATTCTTTGGGTGGTGGTTTGTTTGCTTCTAGTTTAGCAGAACTGTCTGTGTTTGATTGTGTTAGATTGTAAATTTTTTTGTAAAAACTTGAAACAAAATTAACTTATAGGCTTTTTGAAGAGAAAAGCCTCAAACTGCACAAAATAAAAACCTTTATTCCCGTAGTATCAGCAATCCCCTCTCTAAAAGCTTTGTGCTTGGGAAAGTTTGGAATTTTTTGTCCATGGATTTGGGAAATCAGAGTGAGGCCATGGGTTTTGTTTTTTTTTTTTTTTTCATTTAAGCCTAGATTTTGGGCATTAAAAATCTGCAAGCATTAGAAATCTCCATATCAACCCCTGTTATCAAGTCATTTTTTGACCTGTTAAATACTGTCTTTAGAGATATTCATCCTGGTGTATATAGTGCCATTAAAACTTGGCAGATGTAGGGCAGCATTAAAGTAATCTTTGAAGTCTCTATTAATAGGATAGACAGAAATATCTTGGAAGAGGTTGTATTTGTTGCCTCTGGTATAATTTTTTACACTTACTGTAGAACCAGGAATTAAAAACAACAAACCAAGCTCCCACCTTCCAGATTCTCCCCTTCCTAATCCAATAGAGGAAAAATCTCCCTTTTAGATGCTGATTCTGTATTTTCATGTCACTGGTCCTTCTAGAGGAAAGGTCTGTGTCATGTTTTTATGGATTGAAAGGTCTTTCAGTTAATTTAAAAATTATGTACGTTTTCAGGTATGACACTGTTGTGGCCACTGTAGGCTAGAGAAGCAAATTTTGCCAGAACAAAAAGCATCCTTTGATCCCTGCCTTCATCATGCTTGAGATCCTGTTTTATTTGGGAACTCAATTTTGCTTTCCATTGAGTTTTTCTAAGTCAAAAATTGTGCCACTTGATTTTTCTACGTGTGTGATGGGTGCAAAAGGACTAAGAAATTGTGTATTTGAAATGGAATCTCAAGATGAAAAATCCTGCTCATCTGATTTTTTTCCACTCTGGAACTTATTATTAATTTCTGGGAAAAAATAATATATCTAAGTGGATTATGGGATATCCTGAAGAGAGTACAGAATTTAGTTTCCTTGGACACCATTGGTAGCAGTGCTAGTGATGACAAGTGCCAGCAGCATGAGCAGAGTTCTTGTCCCAGGTAAGCACAGGTGCACTTGGAGGAGATGCATGTCCATTCCCTCTTCTAGCATGTTTACTTGCCTCTTATCATCTATCTGCATCTGGAATTGCAGCCACATGCCAAGAGCTGCCTCCCAACTTGTCTTATATTTTCAACAATGAATCACTTACTCAGGGAGAAAAAGAATTTATCTCTGTTATATAAAATATTTATTTCCACATTTTTTAATTTCTTCTTTATTAAACATGAGTTTGGTGATGGGTGCTTCTACAATGTGTTTCCTTCCTAATTTTTCCTTTTTTTTTTTCAGGAGGGAAGATGTTTAGTGTCAAGTGTACAGGTATGGACACGCAGATATCTGGAAGCAGTTAAAATTCCCTTTTAAAAGTAGAAAATAGAAATTTCATTATGTAATATATTTTCACTGTGCTGTACCTTTAAAAAGAAATATGAATTTGTTCTTGAACTATTAAACTGTATGTGTCACCAATTTATCCTGTTACCAAAAGGACCTCATGTGTCACTTGGCAGAATGACAGCTTTTTTTCCCAGTCTATTGTATAATTTTGTTTTGTTAGCTGTTTTTGTTTTATAAATACTGTGCTAAAGGGATCTCTGAAGATCAAGATTTTTGATGCAGTATTTTTCTTTGCTGTTCTTTGATGTTGACCTTCCCCCACTCCCCTCACAGCAACAAGCACAATGTTTTGTTCTCAAAAAGTTACCAATTCTCAGTCAGGAGAAAAAGCATTTCTTTTTCATGACAGAATTTTTGCAAGCAGGCCAAATCCATTGCAGCAGATTCCTCACTCTCCTGAAACAATTTTCCCAGAAAAAAGAAAGGCTTATTAAAATTTCCTTAACTTGAAAATCTGCAGAGAGGCTCCAGTGCTATCATTCTTCATATGTTTGAATATACAAGCTTGGAACACTGGCATTGGTATTTGTTATTTTTCCTCCTGACAATTTCCCCTTCTAGCAAAAGCAGTGACACAGGGCCTCTGCCTGTACATTTAGAATGAGAAACTTCTGTAATATGTAATTGAAATCCTTCTTATTGAAAAATAATTGAATAAATTCTTATCCTGTCTTTTGGTAGTTATGGAAAGAAATTATATGTTGCTTGCTTTATAACAAGTTCTAAATATTGTTCTTAAAAACTCAGTTTTAAAGCCTTTCCTTCTCTTTATCTTGTCTTCATTATACTGAACATATCCAGTTCCCTTAGCCCGTCTTCCCAGATCCTTCTTGTGAAACATCTTGTCAGTCCTAAGGCTTCCCTTGGGGTTCTCTGCAGCCTCTGCCTCTCTCACAGAGGAATGGCCCAACCCATTAGTGTTTCAGATGAGCCTCCTCATTGCCAGGAGAGCAGAAAACCTCACATCTTTCCCATGACATTTGAAAAATAATTTTTCAGATTGACATTTTTTCAGATTGAAATAGTTTTGCACCAGCATCCAGTTTTCGGCTTCTGTTGAGTTTGAGCTGCTATAACATCAACGGTGTTTCAACTGCTGCTTAGCCAGGTAGATAACATTTTGCATTATGTTTTCATTATTTTGAAAAATATTTGAATTTTGCCTTTATTGACTTGAATCCTGTTGATCTTATAGCTCTGATCCAGTTTCTGAAATTAGTGTGAAATTCAATCCTGCTCTTGAGGTGCCCCCAACCCCTCCCAGCTCAGAGACAGCCATAAATGTCGTAACTTTCTTTCTATCCAAGTTGTTAATGAAAATATTTAAAGTTTACCAGATTTTTGCCAAGACCTTGAATGGTACAACCCACAGATTTGGCAGTGAACCTTTCCTTTGGGAACTGCTCTTCAGATCGTGGTGCACAGCATAGCTGTTCTAATGGCTCAGAGTTAGATCCATGTATATTCTATTTTGTATTTCTTAAAAGAGGTGCACCTCAGCAGGTGAGTGAGGTGCAAGCATCAAAACCTTTGTGCTGGCAGTGCCTGAGCACGCTGAGCATTCTGGAGAGGGAGCAAGCACAGAACTGTTCCTAAGAGATGTGCCATAACAGCTGCAGTAGAAGGCTGGCTTCTCTAGCCCGGCTTCTCAGTGTGACAACTTTCTGTGGTTTCATGTGTTGCAAAAACTTCATGCCTAGTCTCTCCTGCCACTTAAGAAAGTGGCATCTGGCGGCTGGAGGTTGTCAGCTCTGCCTTATTGTTGCATTTATACACTAAGAGGAGCAGTTGTGAGCTCTAGAAATTAGTTATGTTGTAGACATAGATGTTTTTTGAGATTTTTCTGGCTATACCAAATGTGGTCTCCTGTAGAGAGATTCTCCAAAGCTATGCTCAGGACCAGAGCCTGGTGTGGGATACAAAGCCTTGAGGAGTTAGAAAGAAACCCTTGCACAAAGTTCCTGTGGCCTGGAAACATGCTCTGCACTCTCATCCCAGTGGGACAGAGGGGCAGGGAGGGAGTTGAGGAAGGAGTCAGCATTCTCCAGCCTTCTTGCTTACTGTACACCAGTGGATGACTTTGTCAGTCAGGATAACTGCCTGTTATTGAGTCAATGTTTAAACTGTCTTTAAGACATTGATGATAAATCAGAATGTGAAATTATATTCTAATTATATTCTGCAAACACTTGCAGCTGTCCTGGTGTCTTTAAGGTTACAATATTTGTCTCAAACCACTCAATCGAAAATGCTTGACCTGACGAGGGTTTGTGTTCTCTCAAATAAACTATAATATATACAAGAATGTAGCCTCAGCACATTTGAAAATTAAATAATCAAAATTATCTAAGCGCAGGAAATTTATAGTCTGGTTTAGCTGTCATCTTCTGGAATCTGGGTTTGCAACCTGATAGATTTTATAGCTCAGCCAACAAACTGATATAATGACATGGCCTTTTAGAATTGCCAGCTGTAGAACTAATTTTGGCTGGAGGAGTGGCCAGATGTATTCTTCACTGTCCTCAGTCTGAACTGGGTTAGTAGGGACTATAAATAGCTTCATAAATATTTTACTATGTCTACATTTTTGCACTGATGTAAAAGATAGGAGGATAGATTGTTCAGGTTCCTTGTGAGTAACACCAAACAGGGTCAANAATTAAAAAAAAAAAAAGTACCCTTTCCTTAAATAAGTCAATTTTCTAATATTTCTGTAATGTCTCCCTTTTGGGCTGGCCAATGCTTGCTAATAGCACCATTCCTCTCTTCTTCAGCTGATGCTGGTGCTGAAAAAATGGCCGTAAAAAATGGTGATTCCTGTTGACTTCAGCAAAGAAAAGACTTTTATAATGAGAAGATAAACTACAGAAGTATCTTTGTTCAAACAAAAAGGGAGTATTTTGTATTTCTTGGTTTTTTAGCTGCTAATCTGAGCAGGAACCTCTATTTCAGATTTAAATGCTGGCTTTCAACTGTAGAGAGAGATGTCTCGGCTGTCAATCCGAGTGCCTCCACCTGCCTTTTCCCAAGATTATTCAGGGTGTGCCTTTTAACTTCAGCTGTAAACTTGTTCATTGGCAATTCATGGAAGAGAGGGCAATATGGAAATAAAAAAATAATCTACTTTGGTTTGTGTCCCATAGCTGCAAGAGAGAAGAATTTATGTTGATTTGACTTAAGTTGTCTTTTTCTCACAATGTTATAAAACCCCAAAATAAAAACAGATAAACAAGCAAAAAAACCCAACAAAAACAGGCAAAAGAAGAAGAACTACCCACAAAAAAGCATCTTCCTGCTGTTCTTGGTATTGAACTGGGAAATTTAAGTGATAATCTACTTGCTTTTCATATTTTATTAATTCTTTCAGATAAAGCTATCTTGTTTGTGCTCATTTTTACTTGTTTTAGGGGAATATAAGCGGTATTTTAAAGGTTTTTTACTAGAAAAATCTGTAGCAATTAGTGGCATAAGGTTCCTGATCTAAGCTTTGACTATAGCAAACCTGAGCACTGTTGACTCCTTTCACAAATCAGGAAGCCTTTCTGCTCATTTTGAAGTTTTACTGTAGTAAAGAGAGTTCAAGCGTGTTCTCAAAATGTGGTGTATGGGAAAGTGCTTTGCTCATTTATAAGTGCAGCCCTTGATTTCCAGTGTGCAGCTGCCTTAGTTATTATTCAGAGCAAAGATGGGATTTGTGACAGGTACAGGCCACAAAATCTGATTTTGTTTCATTCAAGTAACCATTTGGCTGTACTGTATCTATAATCAGATGGATTAGGGTTCCTTGGCTTTGCTCTTGGATAGAAATCAAAGTTATCTTTTTAAATAGACTCCTTGCCTGCTCTGCAATTCTTAGGGAAAGCCAAACCCCCACCAAACAATTATCTTTATTTTCCCTCCCTGCAGGCTGCACTGGCCTGTGTCATGAGTGTAACATTGGGAAAAAAGTTATCCTACATTTCCATCATATTTTAATGTTTTTTGTGTGTGTTAAAAGCACTGTCTCCTACTCCAGTCAAAAGTGTTGAGGAGGAAGAGAAAGTGAGAAATCTTTTGGGGGGATTTTCAGTGAAACAATTCTCATACTGTCTATATATTGGCACCTCCCATGGCTTTTTATTTGAATTTTTGTGACGTTTCAATTGTTTCAGATAATTTAGTTTCAAACGAGGAGCACCCAATAATCAGGGGCCTCTGATGGATGGACTTAAGCTGAGTAGTGAATATATTTAATTTGTAACTCTGTCTATATATGTTTTTTTTTTGGAGCTCTGTGATAAGGATTTCAAATGAAGAAAAACACAACTTCTAAAATTTCTTATGTAAAAAAAACTCCATGTATTTTCTCTTTTAAAGAAGCCTTTTGTCAGTCAGACCTGATTTTCTTTATGCTAAGAGAGGCTGATGTCTTTGAACATTCTTGGATTAGTCCTATAAAATAAAACAGATTAATTGCAAGAATTTCACATAATTAAACATGAATATTATCCGGTTTTGGATAATTATTCAACTGAAATTTCATTCAACTTCAGTTGAACTTATTTCAGCTGAAATAAGTTGGTTAAATCTGACTGTTTAAAAGCTCAGTTTTTCAGATTTGCCTATTCTACTACACTTTAAAACACCCAAAGAAACAGTGAAAAGAAAGAAAACAGGCACAGGTCTCGTTCTTGGTGCCTTATGTTTTGGTACAGGGGACCAAGACTGACAGTAGGTATTAGACTGGACATCATATGGATATTTCTTCCATCAGATTGCACTGGGAGTAGGAATGAAGAAAATGCTGTGATAGTCTAGAAGGTTTATATTTGAATATTTAGGTGCTAAAAATGTCTTAAAATTGTTTGGATCAGATATATGCACATAGGACTGACAGGACTCCTGAAAATACCTCTGAATATTGCTCTGCTGATTGACAGTGCCTTTTCAACTGTTTATTTTACTTCTCTTGGAGAGATTCGTGCAGCTGCAGCTGGAGAAGGAGGTTAAGGGATGCTTGCAGCTGTCTTGTCTCAAACCTATATTCTGTCAAACAATAGCTGGAACTTGTTTAGTGTTCCCTGGGGCTAAAAAGATGCAAAGAGCTCTCTGAGCAAGTGAAACTTCACCAATATCAGAGCTCAAACTATTCTAACCCTCTTTGTTGTTTCCAAACACGTGGAAGTGTCTTGAGTGATAGAATGAAAGCATCAGATCTAGGCTGGAAACTTTTTTCCCTAAGTAATACAAGTAGAACATAACATATTTTTGCACACAATGGATAAACTGTATTTGATATAGGTTGATCTGTGTGCTCTTTTCTTGAAGACAAACTCACCAGCTCTTGAAAAACAGATGAGTGTTTGCCTTACAACTGTGGTCACTGTTAAGTACAAGAATAGGAAACAGCTTTTCCATGAATCAGATGGACAATCACCAGAGTTTTTTACAAATGTAAATGTAACTAGTATATGCAGTATTTCATAGCCACACCAAGGGAAATGTTATCCACCAGGTACAGCTAATTCCTACAAGCCTAGATAAAATGTGAAGAACAAGCTCTTTTGACATGCAGATTCTCAAGGGTTGTACAACCTGTCCTTTATCTTTTGTTACTACTGATCAGAGTTGTAACTCAATAGGGCCAGAAGAAAGGGAAGTTCGGAGAGGACCTTACTCTATTTTCTATGATATAAGAGTCTTAAAATTAAGATATAGAAGTGCAGTCAACATTTCAAAATTGAAAGAAGAGAAGTTGTCTTAGTTGTTTCTGAAGAAGTTTTCAGTCTCTGGTAGTGGACTGGCATGTGTTAATGAAGCATGAGCCAGTGTCAGGTAGACTTTTAATTAATTGACAGTAACATACTTCTCTGGCATGAAGCAGTCAGTTTAATTTTGTAGAATAAGATGGAAAAGATTATTATTAGTATGCTCATTTAGGAATTCACTATTGGACAGCAGCCTTATGAAGGGGAAGTTATGGCACAGTTCTTAAAATCTTGTTCCACAATGGTTGCTGGTTCCAAAAATAAAAACAAATAACTAATCTAAAATATATTCAGTAGCCCTACGTTGGAAACTATGACTTGAAATTAAATTATAACAACACAGAGAAAGGAGAAACTCTGCATAGAAGGACATCTGCATTAGAGGAGTGCAACAGAATATTTTATAGTTCTTGTTCAGAAAGTGTTAGAAGAACAAAAAATTTTAAAAAAATTAAAGTGGTGCATAAAAAGAAGTAAGAAGGAGCAATATCTGAAGAGCATGAGAGCAATGTAAATGCCAGGCAGTGTCCAGGCTATGTGTACTTGGTTTTCTGGTTGTGTTTTTTTTTTTTTTTTTTTTTTTTT
>VZTR01031746.1:701-18479 GCA_013400775.1 Chaetops frenatus | reverse complement strand
GGGTTTTTTTGTTTGTTTTGTTTTTGTGTTTTGTTGGGTTTTTTTTTGTGGGGTTGTTTTGTTGTTGTTGTTTTATGTGTGTGTGTTAATGTTGTTTATATTTTTGTTTGTTTGTTTTGATTGTTTGTGGGGTTTCTCTTTTTGAAAAATATATAGGATTTACTGAAATTAACTTTCCCATTTAGGAAGGACTTGGGATATAAACTGGAACAGTTTCAGAACATGGATTTTGCTATTTTGGGTTAAAAAAAACTCTAATGAGATGTTTCCAACACAGAATGAGTGGTGGAGATAAAAAGTGGGGGGAACTGTGGGAAGATATGAGAGTTTGTGGATCCAGGTTTTGTGTTCAGTCCTATTAAACACAAGTCTGAGACCTAAAGAATGATTTTTTTAGCATTTCAGGTATTCAGAGCCTTCAAGGCCTCTTTAAAAAGACAAACCAATTGCAAAATGGTAGTGCCACAGAGACAGCTCATATTTGGAGATGAGCTTGGGATATTTTTTATTTACTTTTTCAATTTATCTTTATTGCTTTAAAACAATAACAAACTCACAAAAAAGCAATTTTCTGAGGCATATGTAACTCTCCGCCTGGAGTAAAACATAATTTATCCTTTAATTCTTTCTCAGTGTTGCTCCTAGATTGATTCTCTCTCTTTGTATGAAACCTTGCTGATGTTGTTAGTTTCTTCATCATACATTTTACAACAGTATTTGGTATTACTTCTGTCCAGTGACTTTGGCCTGAACTCAGAATTGTGCTGCAGTCTTTAAACTGATCTAGGACATCAATTATCATGCACCTCACTGAAAGTAAGTCCAGCTTCTGCTGCTTGTTGTTTAACCTTCTCCATTCCTTTCCATTTTCAGAGATTTGGTTCCACCTTCCATTACTATTTATTTATTTGTTTAATTAACTTTTTATATTTCTGAAATATCCAGAGGCCAAGGTCCTGTTGTGCACAGGGTCCTGGACAAACATAGAGTTGATCACTGAATTTTCTGGAGCTGCAGAGTGCGTTATCAGTCCATCAGGAGAATAAAATCCACAAGTTTAAGACAAGCTGTGCATTTCCTTTAATTTCAATCCTTTCCCCTCTGCTTCTCTGGAAGACAGAATTCCATGCAGCTTTCCTTTGCACTCAGAGTCTTTTCCCCCTTTTTTCTTTTACATCCTCTTGCTGGGCCCCTCTGCAGCCCACGAGCTGCACTGGCACAGACTGAGGGAGCTGTACTGCCTCCCCTTTCTTGCTGAGACAGGCTCTCCTGGCTGGGTGCCTCTCTTCCTATCTGACAGCCTTTTCCTCATTTCCAGCTCTGTCCAGAGGATTTGATTACCAGATGTGTGCACTTATTTTCACCCATCTAGCTGCGTTAATGGATGTGTAGCAGTAACCTCATGAGGTTTTCAAGTAAAATGTTCTTCTTGGGTAGTGGCCGGGGACAGGGAAAAGGAAGGAAGGATTGTTCATTTGCTCTGTCTTGAGTGCAAAGAGTTACTTGGGACAAAACAATCCCTTTCTTTGTGGTAATCTTATGAAATTGTCGGATATGCTTTTTTATTAACCTTCTAATACCATGACTGGCAGGTACAACCATTTGCAGACAATATGGTTCATCCAACATTTTAGTGGACCATTTATGCTACACTGTGATATGAGTAGCATGGTGGATAAAGGCAATTATTATTGCAGCACAAGATAGATCTAGGTTAGGGTTTTTTTCCTTTCATTTCCATTTTAAGTGAAAGCAATTCTGGCTCCCTATTAGACTGTCCATGTCAGGAAAAGTCGAGTGTTACACCTTCTCATCATGTTTCCTGGTTTGCTAGAGTGTTATAATGAAAACTCTCAGAAGTTAATGCAGCACTTGAAACTGTGACACTATTCAGAGTTCAAAAATAATAAAGAATCGTATTCCAGAGGGTGTCATCAGTTATCAACAGCACAATAAAAATGTAGCAACAAGAATAGCGACACTATCCATGTACCTTGCACTTCACTTCAGCTGGTTTGAGTTACTTTCAACTCTTATGTAAAGGATTTAATAGCTGAAAGCATTTTGCTGCTTGTGGTATTTGTTAGAAATGGAATCTGAACTGCTGCAACAGAGGAACACCTGATCAAATTTTCAGTGACAAGAGACCAACTGTTTCAGTTTTGAAGTCAGCCTTGACTTTTCAGCATGAGAAAACAAAGATGAAGTAATCCCCTGTTGGGTGTTCGTGAACAGCAGGGTGTAGCTTTCCTAACAGCGCTGGGGCAATGGGATGTGACACTTGAGAGGACATGGTTTGTGGCCGTGTGAGACGGGAGGTGTTTTGAAGCTGGGCTGTGTAAATTTCCACTCCAAAAGGCTGCACAGGGTTCCTTTGGAAATGTGTGCGTAAGACAACAGATGACATAGATGCCATACGTGTCATCTGACAATAATTAAGGGAACATACTCACTTTTTTTTCTGTCAAGGTTTTGCAATATTTGACTGCTGTCCATTGCTTTATTTGCATTTTTCACGTGGAGTTGCTCTGCTTTCCTGCACATAGGAAAATTTTATCTCGTAATGGAGCTTTCTTGGTTTTAACCTGGTTTTAACCAGGCATATTTGGGTTTGAAGTGTGAGTTGATGTCTGGTACCAAGTGTTAAAAGGGAGATGTAACATTGCCTTTCTCCTTTACCCACCTTCCATAGTAAAACAAGAAGAGTTTCTGGTACATTGAGTGCAGTGTGTGGGAGGAAAGAAGAAAACCAAATAGCTGGAGTGCTTTCTGGAAAAAAACAAACAAACAAAAAAAAAGTTATTACTTCCAGTTCCAGAATTTGAGACAATATTCCTTGCATTTGGAATATCATATATAGGAGCAATCTGGGATCAATCATGTCTAAACATTTTGTTTTATTCATGTGCTTCTGCAGCAAATCTTACCATTTACTGTCTCAGTGTCCATGCATAACACACACATGGGAAAACATGTACCTTTTCCTCAACAGCAATACCCACTGGAGCTTTTTCAGTCCAACTCTAATCTTTTCCTTGCACATAAATGAGTGTGTTTCTTGTTACTGTGTATAAATATTGTCATTCCTGATATTTTTACTTGGAAATACATACAATCTTAGTCCTGGAACTAAATATTCTGCATCATGGAAATTGATGGTGAGATGAGATATATTTGTGGAAATGTTTAGTTTTGGTTTCCTGGGAAAAAAAAAAAAAGAGAGAGAGAAAAGCATAAATCCTTTCCTTCTCAATGGGTTTAGCATTTGTTATTAGTTGAAAAGTGTCTCTGTATAAATGCTCACAAAACCTGCAGAAAAAAAGACACCTGAAAGCAACAGTGGTATCAGTGTCACTTATCTAACACTACTGTGATATAGCTTGTCTAAGGCCACGGGATGTCTTGTTTGAATTAATGCAAACATTAATCCTATGGAACAGTTGTATGTAGCAGGGTGAACTCTTCTTGTTCCTTGAAAATCAAGTTTTGTCATCCCAAGTTAGGTGCCAGAATCAGACCTCTTCAGCCTCTGAAAAACAGAGTTAAAATAGAAATGATGTGAACTGAGGGCCAAGTGGATCAGAGCTCTTGAGAATTTTATTTCCTTCAATTGCAAGAGAGAGAACACATTCAAATCTCTGTGTTGCTTTTATGGAAAGAAAGTATGTGCTGTGTTTCTCATTATTATAATTTAACAGAATGTGTATGGAAGACTTGTGTTGATTTGGGCAATCAGATAAATCCTCTTTGACCATGGGCCAATTCTCAGTATTGTTCTGCCAAACAGAACAAGACCCTGGTATCTGCTAATCTCTTTCCTAGGTGATTATGCTTAAGAATGGAAGGATATTTAATGTCTGTCTTCTCCAAGGGGGGAAAAAAGTGGTGCAGTGTCAGCACATGGGACAGAGAGCAGGCAGCACACTCAATTACAAGTCATACCTTGCAGTATTGAAACCCATATAAAGGGGTTCACTTACTGCAGCAAGCCATAAGCTCAGACATTGCACAGCAACACAGCACACATTATTTTAATGCTCTGATTTTAACTTGGAATTATGTGTTTCATCTCCACAGCCCTTTTGTACATCTCATGTGCGTCTTGTTCATTTGGTCTTCGCTTAAATTTTTTTTATGTGCTCATATTGTCTACCTGGATTTCATGTCTGAAAGCCCATTTTTTTTGCAGAGGCAGTACTCCAGACATATTAGTCCTTAGGTGAGATGCTTACAAGATGTGGATTTTCATATCACATGTATTGAAGTTTACTAGTTCTTGATTTTTTCTGTACTAAATTGCAAAATAGTGCTTTGAATACTGGTAGAAGTAGAATTCTTAGTATAAAACTCCCTGTTAATTAAGGTTTTTATCAAAGTACTAGCTAAAAGCTCAATTGTGAGGTGTTGAAAAGAATACAAATAACATGAGGTTTTTTCCCTGAATTTTCTGGATTTTTATGAGGTACTTCATAATATTTTCCTAAATTAGAAAGATATGAATGTTATAATTGGTGAAAATGAAGCTTAATCCTACCACATTCAGTTTTCTGATGTTTTTGCTTGCTTTAATGTTCTGGCTGGGCTGACACTAAAGTGCACATTGCACTTATTTCTGTGCCTGCATTTTGCCAAGTGTACAGTGGTGGCGTGAAGTGACTTGTGAATACACCTGAGAGCCCAGCAGGACAAGCAGCATTGCCATCACATCAGAATCTCTGTCCTGCCACTGCTTCTCTTTAAACCTTTTATTAACCTCCCTGGCTGGACACATAGGGGTAAAGACAAATCCAGAGCAGTTCTGTGCTCCTCCCAATGCTGAGCTGCATGTTTTCAAAGTGTTTCATAGCTAAATCCCTAAACATCCCCCCCCTGGTACTACTGGGGATCCCACAGTGAAATCCCTGAATGTTTCTTTGGGCATGTATTCATTAGGACTTCTTCTCCTGCCCTTTCTCTCCCACTGCTGTTTCAAAGGCAGGACCAAGAAGTCTCTTGAAGCACAGCAAATGAAGAAGGCAAGAGTTAATACAGAGACTGCCTTCTGAGTGACATAACTGTGCAACCATGAAAGTCCTTGTAGTAACATCTTTTGTTTGGTGTGGGAGTCTGTAACCTAAAGAGCTATGTATGGCAAAGAAAGTGAATTTCTTATGTGCCTTGTGTGTTATATCCCAGGATCATTGTGTACTAATTTTGTCAATGATAGAGTTGTCAAGGATTTCAGTATCACCTAGGTGTGCTAAATGAAGGAGCAGACTGGGACAATGAACATCGTGGGGAAGGTTGCTGTTGTGCAGAGAGCACAGTTTGACTTGGGAACAATCCAAGTCCTTTCTCCAACTATCTATACATTTCAAACAGCATTTGTGCTGAATACGTACTTATTTATACTGAGAAACCTATAATTTTTTAATCCTAGCTATTAAAGTAACACATAGGGTGCTTTGATTGATGCGTGGCTCTGATTCCTAATAATTATGCCAAGGGAGAAGACCTATTATAATAGATATGAAAGTTTTCTCCTTGGTGCAAAGGAAGTGTTGGGATATTCCCAAATACGGATATGTCAAAAAAGCATGTGGCTTTGACACGGTCAGCATTTTTAGTCCATTGCCACTTAAAGCACACATAATTTTACCTGTTGTTCCTTTCCTTGGGCCCAGGGAGAGCAGCTGCTGATAGTGAAAGCTGGTTCTACTGTTTCTGCTTTCAAAGGGCTGTCTCTGCTCCTGTGTTGCAGATTTATAACTGGAGATTGTAACCTCTTAGATGGCCTCAGCTACTAATAGCCAGAGAAGCCAGAGGCAGCAAGGCTTTGAGCAATTGTTGTCAGAGTTTTATTTTCTGTGTCTCCAGCTTTGTGGAGGTAAGACAGCAGCAAGGTTTTCTTGTGTATCTGTGTGCACATGAAGTTTAACCACTGGACAGAAAATGGTCTTTATATGTGTTTTGGCCTTGAAGGCTGGCTGAGGATACCTGTCTGTGGAAAACTAAGTGACTGTAGAGAAACCTGTGCTTGGGGTGAAAGGCCATGTGCACTGCAGCTACTTCACAGCAGCACTTCTCCTGGGCAAATGATGAACACTCTATGTGTGCTCATTTAAACACAGTGCCAGTCGAGGACAAATGTGTGTGAACTGCTGGCACTCTTCAGTCCAGAAATCAGGAACAGGGCACGCTGGGCAGAGGTGTCCAGGGACTGGCTGGGCAGCAGTTCCAGCCAGCCCAGAAACACACACAGCTGAGCCCCACGGCCACGGTGTGAGTCCTCAGGGACAGCCTGGGTAAGGGAGAGCACAACCTGCCTGGTGCCGATGGGAAATGTGTGAGAAACAGCCCGAGGAGCCCTGAGGGGAGAGAGGGAGGAGGCAGAGTAGTTACTCTGGGTCTCCCTGCAGGAATCTGCTGCAGCCCCTGGAGAGAACGTGCTGGAGCAGCAGTTTCCCTGCAGCCACTGGAGAGACCATTGTGAGTCAGGTATCCACACTGCAGTCTCTGGAGGACCCCACACTGGAGCAGGTGGATGTTTCCTGAAAGGAATTCAGCCTGTGGATTGCTCACACAGGTTTATCCTGAAGGACTGTGCAAAAGAGCCTCAGTGGAGCAGGGGAATGGGAAGAGTGTGAGGCGGAAGGAGCAGAAGAGAAGAGCTGATATGGACTGACTGCACTCCCTACTCCTCATCCCCTCTGTGCACTGGGGGATGGCAATGAGTCAAATTTTCCCCAAGCCAAGTCTGTTTTTCTAGTGATGAGAACTGGTGGGTGATCTCTCTGCCTTTATCTTGACCCATAAACTTGCATCTTATTTTCTCCCTCCTGAGCGCTTCAAGACCAGTTTTGTTGGAAAGATGAAGATAAACTCTGAGGATGGCACTCAGAATTTTAAAACTTTAAATTTTAAACACTGGTAGGTATCCATGCCTTTTCCATATGTTGGGAACCACCACACAGGACTCATGGTCTCCCTATCCTGGGAGACCAGGAGGCATTAAGTTGTTTAAGACTGAAAGCAGACCACCAAACCATGCTGTGATTGCTGGCTTGTAAGGTGCAATGCATGTGCTATTTACTAATGGAGAAAGGTTTTCTATGTTTTAGGGAAGGTGCTGGAACTTCCTTGTGTAACAACATGTCAGAGGTACCTGTCAGCAGCTGTCCTTCATTGTCTTGCTGCTTTCATCTGTGACCCCTGGTAGCCCAGGCTGACATTGCCTCCCTGAGAGATTTCACCTGTGGACTGAGAGGGCTGTCATCTTGCTTTTGACATCTTGTACTTAGTGTTTAGACATCTTGTGCTTAAAGGACTTCCTAACTTTGAGTTTTCTTTCAAATACAGTGTTTGTTTTCTGTATTTGAGGAGAGTTAACCTGAGGTTACAAAACAGTTGGCAAGTAAGTGGAGTTATATCTGGGTAGCACGGTCTTTCTGCTTGGCTGCTGTGATATGCTGAAATATTACCCAAAATATGCTCTATTAAAGGTAGACTCTCAAGTTCAGTGTAGATTAAGAAATTTCAAGTGTGTCCTAAGTGCATATTTTTAATACAACAAAAATCCTCCATGATGTAGGTGGGTGTGTTCAGTCCTCTGCACAGCAATGCTACCTCCTCATGAATAAAAAGGCAAATACAACTGAAAATTATTATCTTTGTCTCTGATTCCTGATAATTCACTCAACAGTGTTGTAGCATTTCCCAGCCTTCAGATAGAGCTACTTACTCTTTCTTAAGATGAAACAACATGTGGAAGTAGATCCATCATATAGTATGGTGTTGCTTTGGAACTTATATCAAATGATAAACCCCAGAGTGTCTGCTCTTGGAAATGAACATTTATTGAGGTTTACTTATTGCATGTGCAATAAAAAGAAGAAAAACAATGTTAAAATCAGCAATTTAGTTCAGCTAACTCAGTTACAGCCACAGCTTATGTAGGCTGTGAACATACAACAGGTCAAATACAGCTCATGTTGCACCAGACAGAGTACCCTGTTCCCAAATAAATGGAGGACAGTAAGTTAAATTAGGTTCATGGTGGGTGGGGTACTGCAAGGTAGAAGTGCTTACAGCACCAGCCACTGTGGAGAAATAGACTCTTAATCATGTGTTTACATGCTTCTACAATTGGTTTAATTAAATTACTGTCACCAGCGTATCATTCAATTTTCGCTCTTTAGGAGGACTAAGTACAGCCTGAGGAAAGGATGAATTCTGAATAAGAAGAAGGTGCAACTGAGTAGGAAATTAGGGTTAACATAACCCTAAGATAAGTTTCTTCAAGAGGTAAATGAAGATGAGCTTTCCACTAGAATGGAACATGCTTTTAAGTGACAAAGACTTTAGGCAAAGTCATTTTTATGCCTTTTTAAAAACAGATTAATTTAAAAAATCCTAAATGTGATTCCTTGGTGACACATAAAAGGCTTATTTTTACATCCATTAATTTAAATAATAAATGAATAAAAATATTTAAAACTTAGGAAAATTCCCCAAATAATACGCTAAACACTGCATGCACACAGGTTATGAATCTACCCCAAAATAACACACCTTTACCTACATTTATTAATCAAGTTTTTAAAACTGTAAGCTCTATATTTTTTATATGTGCCCCAAAAAATTCCCTGGAAATTTTGAATTTAAAAATGGGATAAAAAATACCATTATCATTCCCAATGTAGGATTGTTTGGCTGAATGTTGCTGTGGAAGATACAACAGTGGAAATCCGTCAGGGAAGGATTTTAATCTGTGTTTTTCTGCTGGTGCTCTAGTACCAGAGTAGTTTACAGGTAAACTGGTTAGGCCTTGGACAACTAATTTCCAAGTTTTTAGCATTTCTTCTGATCCAGATATTAAATCATAACCAACTTTTCTTACTGCAACTTTTTTTTACAGAACTGATATTTTACGTCAACCCACTACTATTCTCGCGTCGGCCCAAATTTAAGTACTAATCTGGAATGCTACGTTTTTCACCTCTTAAACTGTTGCTGCTTTTCTAGGGAAGGTTACAAGCCCAAGACCGGAAAGCTCTATTTCATCATCAGAGCATTTGGGATTGCTAGAATTACTAAAAGGAAAAAGATCAGGTCAATATTTGTATCAGGCCCCCCTTATGAAAGCAAAGTGTTTGACATCTGCATCATATTAAGGCAGTCCAGCTCCTGTAGTGTATAATTGAGCTGCAGGTTTCTGGTAGTTCTGCAAGTCAGACTACCTGCTTATTTAGGATCTAAAATTTCAGTTCTGTGCTAATCTTGGGAGTGAAGCTCATAGCAGGGCCAGGGTTTAAACATGGATGTCAAAGCCTGAGTGTTGTTTGAAAATTCAGACCATAATTCAGAAGCAGGAAGATGTAGCAAGTAAATACATCAAATATCATCATAATTAGTACTGTTGACATAGCATGGTGTATTCTGGGAATTTATAAAAGCTTGACTAAAGGGCTGAGGCTAATAGCGCTACATGCAATGAAAATGCAGAGCAAAAGGTGGTCATCTGTAAAGAAAACAACAATTAGAATTATAGAAGGGGGTAGAAAACTGATGTGACACATGATGCTTTTCTAGAATAAGAAACCTTATTCTAAACATAGATCTATTTTTAAACTATTTTCAAATTTCATTTAATGCCAGATATAACAAATCAGATAATATTTTTGCTGAAATTTCTTAACTTGTACTCTTGTTGCAAATGTTTTCTCTGCTGGAATGAGTTAAAAAAACCAAGTACAGTCAGGATTATAAAATAAGACAAAAATCTGCCCCTGTTTAGAGGTATGTGATTTCATTTCTTTCAATATAACACTTGTTTTTTGTGTCATGTTCATTGCGACAAACAAGAAATATATTCATTTTTCTCTCTCAGTAAACACAGAACACAAAATTACATATTTTCTTTAGGAAACCTGCCTCAAATTCTTCTATGAATACTTGAAATTTTTTTATGTTATCCTCTAACAAAAGCTTCAAATTAATACTAATGTACTTGACATTATGGAGTGGGGTTCTTGAATAGAGGCCATGCTAAGATTTTTAAAAGGGTCATACCTTAAAAACTATATCACCGTTCTGCTTTCCAAAGGCTTCCCTTTTAGCAGTGAAGGTTATTTTTGTGCTATATGATGTCACAGCCAGACATTTATGATAAAGGGGGAAATTCATAATTAGCTCACTGATTTACAGTTGCTGGAGTTTGAATTTTAGGTAAAGACAAACACAAAAAGGGTTATTGTTGATAGCTTTTTGCTTTGACAGAGACAGTAACAGTGGTCTGGGTAGAGAAACGTATTTTAGTTAACATTGCTGGGCTTATTTTTTTTAGTGCTTCTTTTGCTTTTTTTTTTTTTTAATCTACTTTGGAGAACCAAAAGCAATTTCTTGAGCTTATTTTAAAATATAATTTCAATATTTCTAGTTGAATTCATAATAATATCTTATAAAATATCAATTAGCTTTTAAATGCATTTTTTATAATCTGATATATTATATAATTTCTGTCACTACAAAAATGTTACTGCATGACTGCAATTGAAGGGCTGTAATTCAAAGAAATGTGTAGTATACAAATGTAAATAAAAAAAACCTTTCTTTTTTGTTCTTTTGGGGAGTACTGAATAGAGCATTTTGTGAAAACTGATATACAACAAGGCCTGACAAACACGGCTGTTGCATTAAAATTTTCCTTGTAAAAATTAAGTTTTTCACCTTGCTATCTGTAGTATTATCTTTATCAAATGTAGGAAGATGTAGGGGAATGCAGGCATCTGTAGGTATGGTTATCTGGCTATTATGAGGAAATCTGGGCTGTTTTGAGTGGCAGATACCTATGAGATAAACAAACATTTAAGAAATTATTATACTAAATGCATAAAAGGGATAAGGTTACAGTATGCATAATGTGTTTATTTATATCAAATTGTTATACAAAGCAAGGTGTACTATGTTTATAATGCTGCCTGAATTATCTTTTCTGTAGTGATTTTTTTTCTCTATAAACAATAAAACAATAGAATCTGAAAGTCACTCAGATACATTTTGTCAGATTGGAAAACATGCATTTCTAATAAGCTGGGTAAAAAACACCTCTAGTAATGAAGAACACCAGATTTACTGGGAAAGATATCATTCCCTAATTCAAAGTAGGCATTAGAACAGGAAATCAAGATTTTTAAAATATCAACTGGACTTCTATTTCTCTCTGATCCATCAGTATTTTTGTGCACTCCTGGATGAATATGTCCTAAGCATCCTTAAACTGATAATGGTCTCTAATGCAAAGGCAAAACTTGCAGAACATTGGGCACCAAGTGGAAAATTATTTTATTTCAGCTACCAGTGGCTGATTACTAATAACACAGACTTACTTTGCCTTCGTGATCAGAATACTTACATGCTTTTGTAAGCCGTCTACCCAGAATTTATAAATAGGAAAGAAAATAACCCTCGAAAGCCAAACAACTTCTTCTCCTTGTCGCCATATGCTGCATCTTTTCCCTCTAGGTTTTGTACACTCTGTGTGCTGAAGAATGGTGTCTTTTCTTTTCATGTTGCTCTGTCGGCGGTCATAACAGCTATTCTCTTCATGAATATGTAAATCCCATGCATAAAATCAGAAAAATTAGCATGGCGATTCCCACTATAGAATGTGCCCAATTATGTCTGCTAATACGTGGATAGTGATGATTTAATCTTTGGACTATATGAGCGGATTCAGGTACAGTTACAAGAGCTGCTGTAATTACAGAGGACCCAAACACAGAGGCTGGGTGCGTGCACATGCTGGGGGATCATCGGGCTTTAATAGCAACTGGGCATCTGATGCCTGGCTGTGATGGAGTGCTCGCAGATTCATTTACAGGCGCTTTCTCTGATGGGTAGTGACAAGGGAGAAAAATGCCCTAGGTCTGCAATACCCTTCCCTTACTAACTGACACTCATTTGCATTTGAATTTTTTTTTTCTTTTCTTTTCTTTTTTAGTTCCTACTGAATGCTTGCAATTAGAACGGAACGAATAAAAGTTTGGATAAATAAAGGGAGAAAAATGGTGACCCCATTTGCTAGGCGTTTTTAACTCACTTGGTTTATCAGGAATGAGTGTTGGAGGGGGGAGAAAGGACATGCAGAAAACAAAACCAAAAAGGCACCACCAGCAATTGATGCATTTTTGTATTTAAATAAGCAGGCGTGCTCATGCATATTTATATGACGTGCATGCCTATGCGCTGCTCTGAGCAGTGGCTCTGCGGCTCGGCTGCAGTAATTAGGCTGATGTAATTATAGCAAAACAAAGCAAGCTTAGGCTGCTGGTGGGGTTTTTTTTTCCCCATACAGTGGAAACATTTAAGACATATGCATATTCCAGCGTACAAAAAATGAACCTGCACCGCTGTCGGAGGCTAGGAGGACAGTGTGGCCAGTGCACCTATTGTGTCACTGCTGTAGAAAGCAGCTTAGCGATTGGCCACTGTCTGCAGCACATAATACTGACTGGTTATAAAGGACTTGTCTAGAGGAAAGCCTGTAGGTACTCCATTGTCTGGCAAAGTTGATATGACTGCATTCTTTTTGCAGGGGGTCAGACAGCTGAACTGTAAAAGCTGCACAGATTTTTTTTTTTTNTTTTTTTTTTTTTTTTTTGTCTTCTTCCTCTGTCTCTCTGTCTCTTCCATACAGCATTTTTCTTTCATGCCCTGTCTCAGTTTGCATAGTTAAAGAGAATGCTAATTAACATCCCTTGCCTTAACCTGAAAATAATGACTTGGATATAAATAGAAAACTGGCGATAGTTTAAAATATTCTTGTGTAGCACCAAGATATCTGTTACAGTTCTAGGGGAAAAAAGGAAGAATTATTGGGTTTTTTAATCAAGGTAAACAAAGAAGAGTTGTTGCTTCTCTTTCTTCCTCTCTTTCATTCTTTCCTCTTTTTTCCTATTTTTCTCTTTTTTTTAAGCCAATGATGCTATACTATTGCGAGTCAGATAATATTTTATTTCAGAAAGCGTGCTAGCTACATAATTTAAAAGTCCACAAATCAGTTGCAATTTAGTGCTTATTAATCCTTCTTAGGATGTAATTCGGTGAAAGAACTGCTTTAAAAAAAATTCTTTTCTGTATTATAGACGGATCTAACAACGCAGTCTGGGCTCTGTGCCAAAGGCTGGTATTTCACAGCAGCGACCGCCTTACAGATGAGCTGTGGGAAGCAGGAGGGAGACTCTCTTAGGGTGCCACTACTATGGAGACACAGCTGGGCTGAACAAGATTTGCTTCAAACGACAACAAGAGAGACAGAAAGAGTCTGGTTCGACCGCTGCCCAAGCAGGCAGTAACCAGAAGAGCTAGCAGCCAATCCGGCCATGCTGCACTGTTCGAAACCAGCTCTACATCCCAGCCAATCAGTGACATCACTGGTGAGAAACTCATTTACATCATGCAGTAATGAACTTTGTTTAACGTAGCCTTTTTTCTTTTCTTTTTTTTTTTTTTTTCCTCACAGAGATTAGGTCCTCCATTAATTATTCTGCCAGCATAATTTGAGTCGCTATGCAAAATGATGGCTACAATTTCTTGATTTTTTTATTAACTGTGTGCTGTCTCTGCAGGTAACCAAGGGCATTGTTCCATTTTTTTTTTCTGTTGGCCCCATAAAACCTTTAAAAGTGTCTTTAATTGTTAATATTGTGCATATATTTTTCTTTCATGTATGTTTGTCTCCTTGTAGTCCTTACCTAATGTAGTACTGCTACCTTCAGTTATATCCTCTGAGATTACCTTTAAGTGTCTTGGAAGGTAAAAAGGGTGTTGCTGCAGCATTGAGTTTTCATCTTTAGCTGCCATCACGGTCTAAGTACTTATTCTTATGCTTCAGAAATCGTTTCGCTGTGGCCGTTTTACATATCTGGCTTTCTCTAAAGGTTCTTACATGCATCTGTTACAACTGAGTAAAGTTCAGTACTGTTATATTTCATTCTTCACCACTTTCAGTCAAGATGTCATTTTATTAATGAATATAACTGAGATCATTTCTGAACAAATTTCACCCCCTTCCTTCCACCTCGACACAATGCACCTGATTTGCATCCATTTACCAGAATAACTGAATACAAGAGCTAGTATGAAAAGAAGTCAAAGGAGAGCTTGCATACTGCTTCAGGGTATGTTGCAGCAAAGCGAAATATGGAATTTTTGTTTAGAATGTGGTTAATCTACACAGAAAAGATTAGATCTTAGATTGGAAAAACTCTTATCTAGCCAGCTTTTCATATTAGGAAAAAGATTTGGTGTGCAGGTTTTGAGTGTTTTGTTTGTTTGGTATTTTTTAATAATAAACATGCACATTTTCTTGAGATGTGTTCATTTATAAGTGGAAAACATTTGGGCAAGCCAACATTGTGTTGAACATTTGGATTTAGTTCTCTGTGGGTAAAGTAATTTGTTGTGCGAACAGTTTAAAACCAGCCCAGGATACTGTGGAATGCAGAGATTTCAGACGGCATAATCTAATGAGGCAAGGTTTTGCTCTTCAGTATTCTAATAGCTGAAACAGAATCAGATATGAGACAAATTCAATATTGTGTTATTAAATTAAACCTATATCTGTTGCTAGTGGGCTTCAAGAGGTCAAGTCTTTCGTAGAGCAAAATTTTATTTAAAGAGGTAGCCTGAAATAGTTTTTGTTACAACATGATAACTTCCCCTCTCCTCGCACACAATAATCTACAATTTGTTTACAGTGCTTCAGTTATATATTGATCCTTCTAGTCACTTTGAAAATACAGAGGATTTAAACACTAAACCATAGCTCTTTCAATGCATGATGCATTCCATCATCCCATCATCAGTATTCTGTGTGCGGCTGTCCTGATTCAGCCACTGGCTCCCCTGCTGCAGATCCAGTAATTTGAATCATGCGTAATAATATATTATCCTACTGGGGGCCTTCTTTCAGTAGGAGAGTGGTTTTATACCTTCTGCTCTAAGAGAACTGTTGGCTCCTTGCCATCTCATAGCCATTATTCACAGAGGCAATCAAGATAGTCTTCCTTAAGGAATAACATCTGCACAACTGCATGTGCCAGAAATATGAAGCCTCCCCTCACATTATAAATTTGGTTTTCTTGGGAGCAGGAATATTTGAGAATACTGAAGCAAAAAAGCTGGACATTTACAGGAATTCATCAAAAGTATATTGAATGTGCCATGTGCTGAAATTCAGACTCTGAGGACATTTGGACTGACTAAGAGTGGCAGAGAAGGCTATTCTGTGATTTTTGATAATATTTAATCCAAATCATGTTTTTGACTTAGCTGATAATTAGTGCTGTATTAAAAATGTGACATTTGCCTTGCTGACAAGGTAATTGTCTAACTAGGATGTTGATGGGGTGGTGTCAGCTGGGACTGGAGCTGCATTTCCCAGGTTGAGAATCTCACCTGATTTGATGCATTCAACAGGATGCAGTGTCAGTAGTGAATGAAAAACAGATACCAAAAGGGAACAGGAGTGTAGAAAATATGAACACTTCATAATAAAGTAGAAAATCTCAGAAATGTAGAATCTGAAAACAGAAATTGTGTTCATACAACATCAATTGTATCTGCTGCTAAAAGCTCCATAGGGCATCCAAAGATGAGTTGAAAGCAGCTGCTAAGGGCAGAGAAAGAGGAACCCAGATCTGTGCAAGTCTTTCAGCTATAGTATGTGCACTTGTGCCACGTGGAGCAGATACTCCAGCACCAGGGCCTAAAATTTTCTTTCGTTCACATAAATGTCACCACTAAAACACAAACAAAATATCCTGAGATTTTATTTTTAAAAATATTCTTTTTGTGAAAGCATATAGAAGAGTGATGTTTTCTGTCCTGTAGAAATTGTTTGACCATTCCTGTTAACGATAACAGATTTGTCATTTTTGATTTAGGGAAGAAAGAAGGGGAAGTATTGGGGAGAGAAAAAAGCAAAATTTGATTTAGCATGTTTATCTCATCCTGAAGCTTACATATTTTTCATTGAAGAACAGGAATACAACTGTAGCAAATAATTCTGCACAAGCTGTGTTTATTTCAACTCTTTTGAGGTGTATATGGCAGGGGAGAGTCTTCTTGTCATCACCTCTTGTTTTACCTCCTGAAAGACAGAAATAAAGTCTAGTACCTGGCTGAAAATCAAAAGTGCTAATATTTAGGAACTGAAGTTCTTCTGAGACTATTGGAATGATAGGTAAATAGGACTCACCTGGTGGCTGACTTTTAAAGAATCTTTTTAGAGGGAAGATCCTCAATACCTGAATAGTCTGTCATATTTAAAATATTGTATAAGAAAATTGGAATTTTTTAGATAAACAAAGGAAGTCTAGCATTGTGGTTTAGAAATAAATAAAATTGCAAATAAGGCAAACAAGTTGGTGACTGCAGCTTCCTTCCTGACTCATTCCATCTAGAAGAGAGGAAGAGAGATTCATAGTCCATTGATGCTCCATTGAAGATCATTCTTCATATAGTTATTAAGTTTTCAACAATAGCGATCAGTAGGAAAAACAATACGAAAAAATCGTGATTTGATTAATCACGGGAAGACAAATCATCTTAATGATGGCTGAACTCTGACATAAGGAAACAGACTAAGCAGAGAATGGTATTTGCCATAGTTCATCCTATTTAAAAGAAGAGTTTTGTCATTCTGAAGGATGAGCCAGCAAATTCCAGCCACTGGAAATTACGACATATTTATTTTCTACTACTGTGAACAAATGCATTGTACTCGATTCTGTTCTGTGGTAGCATTTCTGCTTTCTGATAGAAGTCCTAACAAAAAGTCCATTCCACAGATTTCTCCTTTCAAAAGACTATTATTTGAATAGCTGATGTTTCCAAGTAGGACGTCTACATGAAGAGAGTACAGACACTTAAATTTGTTTTCTGCCATTGCTTAGTGTATAAGCAACCTAGTTTTTACAGTTCAAGCTATACCATTTATAAGGAAAACAATGAGACTGGGCAGCAGAGGGGACACTAATAGTGAATTACTGCATGCAAATTTTTATGTAATATCAACAACTGGTTGCATTAAATCAGTTTTTAGAATTAAGGGTGACAATACTAGGAAAACACACTGTCATAGTTTAACTCTAGCCAGCATTCAAGCACCACACAGATGCTTGCCTACCCCTTGGCCAGTGGGATGGGGGAGAGAATCAGAAGGGTAAATGTGAGAAAACTTGTGGCTGAGAGAAAGAGAGTTATAGGTAAGAAAAACACACACAGGTAAACCAAAACAAGGAATCCATTCACTGCTTCCCATGGGCCAGCAGGTGTTCAACATTCTGAGGAAAGCAGGGTTCCATCACATGTAATGGTGATTTGGGAAGACAAATATCATCATCATGAACATCCTTCCCTCCATCATTCTTTCCCCAGCTTTACAGGCTGTGCATGACTCCATATGGTCTGGGATATCCCTCTGGTCGGTTGGGATCAGCTCCCAACTCCTTCTGCACCCCCAACCCACCCACTAGCGGGGTCGTGTGACAGACGGAAAAGGCCCTGACTCTGATCACTGCTCAGTGATAACAAAAACATCCCTGTGTTATCAATACTGTTCCCATCACAAATCCAAAACACAGCCCCACACCAGGCACAAGGAAGGAAATTAACTCCACCCCAGCCAAACCCAGCAGGCGCTCCAAGGAATCAGTGACACTGTTACCCTTTAAAAGGGCTGCACATCCTCTCTTTTTGCAACATGCAATGTTGAATTGGCTTCAATACTCTATA
>VZTR01031743.1:2761-13595 GCA_013400775.1 Chaetops frenatus | reverse complement strand
CAATCACAAACACAGGAGTGAAGGGGAGGGCACCTAAAACCAGTGGATTTCTCAGAACTTTTGCACGGTGCTCACTGACAGCAAAACAGGCACCAACAGGCAAAAGAAACAGCTGACAATCACTGTTAAACCAGTCTTAGGCTCCACAGGAATTAGTCACTGAAAGCCATGGTGATTTACAAGAGCCTCTGGTGGGAATTTTTAGACAAAAGACCCAAGCAGCTTGCAATGTTCTCATTATCTGCAAAACAAAGTGTGTTAATAAGTATGCCAAAATGCTCCCTGTATCTGAACTGTGTCTACTGCAGACCTTTCGTCTTTTCATCACTGAAAGTTGGAAAAATACTATCTTTAATAGGCGAGAAAGCTGGGCTGGGCACAAGAGGAAGCTTAATACACAGAGCACTTCAGCCGCATTCATTGTAATTTGCTCTTGTTTTCTTAAAACAAATTTCTTTTATGAAATGTTCATGTTTCATGTTATCATATATGGAGCAATAAATGAACTGTATAATACACTAAAAGATAAATAAGTCTCAAGGTTTGTCATTATGGAGCTAAAGCAAAAAATTTCTTTTAACTTGAGTTCTACTGTAATGTTAAAGCAAAAATATTACATGCAAAAACAAGTTAGTATGATCCGTATGTGTATTGCCCACCAAAACAAAAATCTTAAAGGAAGAGGTGACTTATTATGAAGAAACTTATGAGCAAGTATGATATATATCTCAACTGCTTTTAGGCTTGATCCAAAGACTATTCATGTCTATGTTATATTTGTCTGATTTTGAGGAGCCCGACATAAATAGGTTACATTCAAGTTTGGCATTTTAACCTCTTTACTTCAATTCAAAGCAAGTTGTGCAAAATTAATATACGAAGGTTACTTGTATCTATTAAAAGTATTAAAAATATCATCATTAAAAAGAAAGATATACACTACAATTAGTCCATAATCTGGGTTACAAATCTATTTAGTAATTATCTCGGTGTTCTTTAACTAGCTCATGTGAAGTGATAGATAAAGCAGATAAAAACAATGCACTTTCTCCCTATTTCCAAACATGTGAAAATGACTGGCTGGACATAAGCTCCCCACAAAACCATTAAAAGTTGAAAGGTGTGCCATTTGTCAGTGGAAAGGTCATTTCACTAACATTTGGAATCATGTCTCATGATCTGACATGAGACTTAACATCAAAATGACTTGAGCATGTTACTGTAGCAATTCTTTTCATCCAGACTAGTATAAAGATTAATGAAGCAGGTTCAGCTGATGCCACCTGCCCATACCCATCAGAAAAAGAGACTGGAAAAATCAAAAGGCAAAAGATTTTCTAGAAAATCTTCTGTAGTTAGGAAATTTCTAAATTCCAGAAAAGTTTCTTCTATCCCCCTTTGCCTCTCCCTTTAGGGAGATAAAAGGCTCAAAGACTGCTGTGGAGCTGAGAAGGAAAGGGATAAAGACTGTATAATGCCACACACCTTGCTTTCTCTCCTCATGGACCACCAATGCCAGCTTCTTGGATTAAAGTAAGAGGTGAATGTTTTCACTGATCTGCAGTGTATCTTACACAGCTCAGAATCAGAGAATTATTTAGGTTGGAAAGATGTTTAACATCATCAAGTTCAATTCGATCCAGCCCTGCTAAGTCCACCACTGAACTGTGTCCTCAGGTTCCATATCTACATGTCTTGTAAATATTCCAGGAACAGTGATTTAACCACTTCCCTGAGCAGCCTGTTTCAATGCTTGGCAACTCTTTCAGTGAAGACATTTCTTCTAACATCCAATTTAAACCTTTCAGGACACAAGGCCATTTCCTCTTGCTGTCCCCAGTGCAGTTTGCTTGTTTGCTGACCTCCACCTCACCACAACCTCCGTTCAGGTGGTTGTAGAGAGTGATAAGGTCTCTCCTGAGCCTCCTTTTCTCCAGCTTCCTCAACCACTCCTTACAGGACCTGTGCTCCAGATCCTCCACCAGCTCCCTTGCCCTTCTCTGGACATTCTCCAGCATCTCAATGTCTTTCCTCTTGTATTATGTTTCTGTCATGAAACATGACAGCTTTCAGCTCATCCTGTTTTTTGCCCATGCTGCATGCATTGGTACAAATGTACTGCATCTGGGCTGTGGATTCCACCACCTTCTCTGAGGGAAAAAGCCCTAATCCTGATGTGACCATTCCCAGGTGTTTCTGTCATTTCTAACATCAGTAACCATAGTGTCTCTGCTGCTGCAAGGTTGTCCATTTCCTATCTCCACCTACACACCACCACAGCAGACCAAAGGACCTTGCTAGCACACCATTTCCCAAACTTTGGCATGCATCCAGCCCCCAGTTGCTCTCCAGTGAGCCTGGTTTTATTCCTTTCCCTGTTCAAATCTGGTTTAAAGCTCTCTCAGTGAGTCCTTCTTGTGCAAAGATCCTGTTCCCCACTTTGAGACAGATATACCCCATCTAAAATCCAAAATTCTGCCAGAGACACTGGTCTTGGAGGAAGGTATTGATGTGCTAGCAGCTACCATCTGCCTACTACCTTGAAAACATTTAAACCTGTCCCAAAGCACTCTGACCAGCGAGTTTTATGACAATACCAATGGATATGTAACCAAGATGACATAGTCTTAAAAGTAGAACAGTAAAAACTGAAAAGAAGAGATGAAGAAAGTGCTAAGGCAGAAGCAATATCATGGAGTCAGTGAAAACAAGGAACCTGGCAAGAAAACTAATATAGTGGAGGGCCATTAACATGCAATTGGAGTACCTGCACACCAGTCTGACCCCAGGAATGTCATCCTCTATGAAGTCACAGCTATGCTAGTGTGCATCTCAATGAGCACAAGCACAGGTCAGTTCATTCCTTTGTACCAACATTGCTGCCTAGCAAATGCAACAGCTTGGGATTCCCAAAGTTTCTATGGTTTCATTTTATCATGTTGGCCATTCCATCTTTTGTAACAATTCCTGATAGCAGAATAGAAAGCCAGTGCTACTTGACTCCCACTTACTTGGGTTAATGACTTTTTGAAGTCTCTGAATGGGATTTAATTGCTGCTACATTTTGACAATAGCCATTCCATATGCATTTACTGATAATGGTCAAAGAGCCAATGAGAGTTAATGAGCAATAATAATGCCAGTTGTTTGCTTTAGTTTTCTTCTGAAACCCTGTCTTTCTCTAAGAACTAATACTGTTGATTCCTTCTGACATCATCTATTCAAAGCTGAAAATAACCCAGATATAAGCTAACAGCTTATCCTTCAGGTAGTGTGGAGGATTTATTCTATGGGTGATGCTTTCTAGAGCATTGCTTCATTCACCCACCTACATATCTGTTTTGGCAGAAGCACTATCTCAGGAAAGTAAACTCTGATTATGCCAGTTTGTAAAGACTACGGGTTTGTGGGTGTTACTTGCATGTAGCGCTTCCCCTGCCTGTAAGTAGAAAGCCATTTGGCCAACTTTGCTAAGGTTTTGATTCACTGTAATAAAGATACATTTCATTTAACAAGAAGCCACAGTCCACAAACACTTCACCTTACTAAAACACGGGATAAAACCAAAATAGTTACACTGAAAAAGAGAATAGTCTTACTTGACAGAAGTGAACAGAAATTCGTTCTCAGTGAGCTGCTGAACTAAAATTCAGTATATAAGTCCTATTCCTAACTGCATAATAATCATCAAAACTGCCCTGGGGACAGCATAAGATCTCTGTGACTTTCAGAGAAGCTCATTCTCTCAATTTACATGGCCTGGCATATGTTATTTAAACACCCAAACATGCCTAAGAGCTGGTCTCTACACCTGTAAAGTTACAAAAAATGAATTAAATAAACATGTATGTAAGCAGGATTTTGAAGAGGACATCACAGACTGATAGTAGCCTCAGTTAAAAGTAAAATGGTTAAAAATTCATGTTTACAAGGAAAGGTGTGCACATGCATGTACACAAACTATACACACATACATAATGTTTTTTTAAAATCCTTTTAAATGAATTGTACACATTGAAAAATCATGGCATCCTTCTTATCCATGGCGAAAACCCCGAAAAATTTTAGAAATATACCCAGACAGGCTTAAAACACCAATGAACTTCTATGAGCTGTACATTTCCTAGGCATTTCTACTTACAGAACTAGAAATAACCAAGGCTTAGAAGTGTATTCCACACTAATAAAATTCTATCTGAATAGAGAGCGTTTTTTTCACAGTGAGGGTGACCAAGCAGTGGCAGAAGTTGCCTAGAAAGCTGATGGGGGTCTCCCTCCTTGGAGATATTACAAAGCCATCTGGACATGGTCCTGTGTAACTGGCTCTAAGTCTCCCTGCAGGGGCTGGACCAGCCAGATGACCTCCAGAGGTCTCTTCCAACCTTAACTATTCTGTGCTTCTGTAGCAGAATAACCCTTAATCTCACTTTTTTCCCAAGCTGGTGGAAAGTAGCCAGCTGTACACAAGGCAAGCACAAGCAGTACTGCTTTCTTAACCAGATGAATCCTCTTAGCAGACCATAATAGCCATCATTTCTTTCCTTATTTTTTTTTCCGCTTTTTCTCCTTCCTGTTATTTTTATTCTCCCATAAAATTCATAAGAAAAACATGATTCATGCAACAACAGATGGTGACAGAAGCTACCTACCTACACTGGAATGTAGATAATAGCCATATTCATTCATCTCAGCATAACAGGCTACATTCAGTGCTTTGGTGGAGTAAGAATAAGGATCCATTCCATACAAAATTATTGATTTTATATAAGTCACAGCTATATACCCAGTATATAAACCAAAGATAACTATAGCCCAGGGACAAAATTTTCCAAAATAAGCAGGTATTTTTCATGTTCATCTTGATAAAATTTAAGTATGACCGGATATTCATAACATTGGTAAAGGGAGGAGAGGGATGTTTAAGATATCTTTAAAGTGTTCCACATTGGAGAAAAAGAAAACATTAGGCATCAAATTTACAATAAGCATTTAAAACACTTAGGCAAATAGGCCACAGTGATGTAATTTTAGAAATGCACAAAATCCAATTTTTACGTACCAGACGCCATTTTACCTTGGATAATCCACTTTCTGCTTTCAGTAGATTTTGTTCCATGGAACACTGATTACTTTCATACTTCATTCTTACTAGTATTTGCATTCAATAGCACCACTGTGACTTAATCAGGGAGTGGGACTTTTCCAAAGAGGGTATTTTGGAGACGCTCATAAAATCTGTGTTCCTCACTCAAAACTCTTCAGTGCAGCTACAGGTTTAGCCACAGCATGAAACTGATTCCTGTGCAGCATGACTACAAACCATTGGAACACAGAGGCAGCAATCAAAAGTTAAGGGTCTTCGTTCTAAAGAGCTAGTGTCAAAAATTGATTCACCATTATACAGAGACTTGTGTTTGCTTTGCTCTGTTAATGCTGAGCAACATCCTCCTAGAAACATAATTAGTGACAACTTCCTAGCAATTCCTGTGTTTTCTCTCTTACAGAGCTTTCTCTTTGACTTTGAAAGAACCCAGGGAAATTCAAAAGCATCTTTAATTCTGTACATTCTTATAGCACTTTTATATTAGTTTTAACTGTGTCCATAAATATATTGTCCAGTATGCAGAGCTAGTACTTGCAAAGTTCTGAATCTGAGGTATTGCTTTAAAGATATCTTGGCAAACTGGTCATTATGTGTGACCTGATTACACTTCCACATATGCTTAATTTTACATACTTTAAAATGTCCTTGTATAGTGCTATCTGCCTGAAATACTCACAGAACCATCTCTAAATGTACTCTGGATTTGAGGTGCGGCCTTGCTAGTGCTGAGTACAGGGGGACAATCCCTTCCCTGGTCCTGCTGGCCACAGTATTTCTGATTCAGGTCAGGATGCCACTGGCCTTCTTGGCCATCTGGGCACACACTGACTCATATTCAGCTGGCTTTTGACCAGCACCTCAGGTCCTTTTCCANTCCTGCAAACTGACCAAGGGTGCACTCGATCCCTTTGTCCGGAATATCGATAAAGATAGCAAACAGGACTGGATCGCANGTGCTGCCTGGGGTTGCTGTGACCTGAGGGTTGAACGCAGCACCTGACCCTGTTGAACCTCATACTATTGGCCTCTGTCCCTCAATACAGCCTTTCCAGGACCCTCTGTAGAGCCTTCCCGCCCTCCAGAGATCAACACTGCCTGCAAACTGACCAAGGGTGCACTCGATCCCTTTGTCCGGAATATCGATAAAGATAGCAAACAGGACTGGATCGCACCTGCATCTTAGAGACTTGTGCAAGCCTAAGTGGCATAGTCACTTATATTTTCTCCCTGCATGACTTCACAGCATTCTTGTAGTCCTCTGATGGTGCCTGTCTTTTCTTCCAAAGGCCATAAATTCTCCTTTTTTTCCCTTCCAGCCAAATCTCCCTGTTCAGCCAGGATTTTCTTTCCAGCCAGATAATTTATTGGCTCATGTGGACACCCTGCTCTTGTGCCTTTAGGATTTCCTTCTTACAGCAACTACAGTCTCCCTAGACTCCTTTGTCCCTCAGGACTGCCTCCCAAGGAACTCTATTAACCAGCCTCCTAAAAAGGCCAAAGTGCTCTCTGGAAGCTCAAGGCAGCAGCTCTGCTGACTTCCCTCCTTACTTCTCTGAGAATCAAAAACTCTATCAGTTCATGTTTGCTGTGCCCAAGACGGCCTCTCACTGTCACATTAATACACAAGATACTATATAAGGTATCATGGAAATATGCCCACCCATCCTTCCCTGTTCACAAACAGCAGGTCCAGCAGGACACCTTCTCAAGTGGGTTCCCTCACCAGCTGTGTTAGGAAGCTACTTTCCACAAAGTGTAACATATTAGAAAGCTCTGGGGGTTTTTTTTGAAGATTTTATGGTCTTATCAAGGATGGTAAAGAATATGAATGAAACAGAAAGAGAGGTGAATTTGTTTGCCCTCTCTCACATACTTTCTCTCTGTAAAGTGCCCCATTTCCAATCACTGTTCCATAGAAATGGAAAGCACAGTGTTAGTTATTGTAAGATAACTTCATAATATATTTTGTCATCTATACTACATTTGGCTGCTGATTGGATTCATGAAAGTGGATGGATGAGAAGCCTAGAGCAACTATAATATGAGCCACTGCTTTCTGCAATTCCACTAAAATGGTAACTAATAGTAGATCATTCATTTTATTGCTGGAATAACAACTATTTTTCCCTGAGTGTATATATATAGAGAGCAAAATTAATTTCTGTATGTTTCATAAATATGTACTATATAAAGTATCATGGAAATAACCTGTTTGGAGATTTCAACAAAAATGATTTCTACAGAGATATATAAAGAAAAGTACTTTAAACATCATAGCAAGTATTTAACTACTTTCTCTTCATCAAAAAAATCACAACATGATTCAACAGGAATCATTAACTAAGCCAAACACTTTCTGCCTGAACATTGTATCATGTACAGAAATAGTTCCTGTTCACAGTAACAAATGTTTTAGAAAAATACTGCTATTTACTCACTTTTTCTAAGTTTGAATAGAGGTTAACACAGTTCTCATTGTCCATGCAGCTTATCAAAGGAGCCTTATTCTGCTGTCAGCAATGGACTATGAGCGACAGATTTGGGACAACTTTTAACCCCTGTCAGAAATTACTACCTACTCCGGAGATTAATCCAAGGGATGAAAAGATAATCTTCTGTCCCTACACATCTGCATATCCATCTGCACAGCCTCTCAAGATTAGACACATTACTGACAAATGCCATAATAATTCTTTTTCTGCCTTATCCTTTATTACACTTTCACACCTGATGAAGTGTCTGTGGTTAGCAGAAGATTATTTCTATAGCAGCAACTAGGCAGAGCTGATGTACTTCATGGACATTATTAACTATTCATCAGAATGACCAGAATGACCATAGGTCATTAGTCTCAGCAGCATAAAATCAGCAATCTTTGCATACATCACTGGGCCATACAGATTATCAATGTAGTGAACAACCATATACTATTTTCATCATTAATAAAATCCAAAATTAATATAAAGGGCCAGTGAATTTCTAGCATTATTGTTTGTTCAGCCATCCCAGTAAGCCAGAATTAACATTAAACTGGACAGGAAAACACCTACTAAAAAGCGGATTTCTAAAATTTTCCAAGTACTTTTATGTCTCTTAAAAAATTAAAAATTTAGTCATCAATTTAAACTTATTCTTTAATTTCAGCCACATAGTAAACATTACTAAATATTTTAGGCCTCTTAGAATACCTTTACAGTTATTAAGCCGATTTGACCTTACTGAAAGAGTTCTTGAGAGGCTCAATATTTAGGTGCATATTTTGGCCACATGCAAACATTTCTCCTCTCACATATATATTTTACTATTGCTGATATTTTCAGTGCAGCTTGACATATCTATTGAAATGCAATGGAATCTGTCATTTGAGCTATGAATCTCATTTGGTAAACCTCAAGCAGATACCTAATTTTAGGAACCAAAGTTTGAAAACTCTCATTATACTCTATAAAAAATTCCACTTCTGTAGACCTGACTTGTTTGTTTGTTTTGTTTTATCATCACCAAACAACAGGAGATGCTTTCCAACAGACAGCACTCTACAGATTTGTAGAAGTAATATAATCCTATGCCACATTGCAATAACTTGTGGAACACCATGCCTTTAAAGAATGCAAAAAGTCTGTTTCCATTCAGGCTAAGTAAAAGCATTAGGGACAGTACAGTCTATTTATTGGCCTGGACTAAACAAATTTGGTGGTTTCACTGGAAAGAAAAGTCCCTAAGCAAACGAAAATAAAAATTTCTACTGGATGATATTAAAATACACTAAATAGATGGCTATTTCTTCCCTTTATTCTGTGATGATGAAAAAAGAGAAGATACCAGAAGTCATGCATAGTCAGTAACTGAGTATCACAAAAGGGAAAATGATAAATTTTAGACAGAATGGTCTGTAATATGTTCGGTGGCAAAGAACACACTTAAAAATTTTAAAGGTAGTGTTTACCAAAAATAGCTTTACACTGTCTTCCTAATTAAGGCATGAAACTAGTTGAGATACTCAGACAGATACACTTGCATTACTCCATCTCATGTTTAATTTTCCCTAAATAAAAGATATACTTCTAATTCTGATTGTCATAAACAAACAAACCAAGCAAAATACCATGATTGTCTTATTTGGTGCTGTAATGCAATTGCAAAAATTCCCCAGGATTCTTTCAGAACTGCTGTATTTCCATGGGTGTTAGATCAGATGACAAATAGATGTTTTCATAAGAATACAAGAGGAGTGCAAATATCCTATTTTAAATTTCAACAGCAGGATTTCTTAAAGTGTAGAGGACTGATGATGAAGTAAAAGTATGGAAGATGCATTTATGGCAACCTCAAACTAACACCTGAATACCATATGATCTATAATGATCTACTTTTAGAAAGTCCTTGCAAGAAAGAAAAATACCATCTTTCTGATTTTATCATTAATTGAATTTAAATCATCTGAAAGTAAACACAATGCCTATTGCCACCTGCTTATCCTTTACTTGCTGGATTTAACCTAAGTGGCAGAGGAGCAGTGGGAAATTGCAACAATAGTGTTTATTTCAAAGAAAGCACAGTCTGAAACTGCTACAATACTATAAATGTTCTTTTCAATCTCTAGCTTTCTTATCCTTTCAAATGCTGGTATTTGTTATTCAGCATTCCTATTGGAATGCACAGGGTGTGCTGAGGATTAATGAGAAAAAGACTGGAAAGAACATTCCTGAAATTGTGCACAATCTAAAGTTTAATGTAGAACTTGCCAATTTTCCTATTAAAAATAAAAATTGATAATGTTTTGGTTCTTAGAATAATAGAGAACAGAACCCGAATTCTGAGGTATACTAAATAAAGAGGATTCAAAACATCTATAGTAGGGCTTCCCTCAATGTACCATAACACCTCATTATGGCACTGACAGATAATTCTAAAGCCCCTTTTTGGAATACAAAAAGTGCATTGTATTTGGATATATATATATATATTTATACATGCATACATATATTGTGCTCTTTTTCTCCTGTCAAATGATGAACATTTTGCAAAGTAGTAAGTGTGGATCAGCTTACACAAACAAATAAAATCAAAGAAGTACCTTTCCAGAGAGGAATGCTTCATACAACGAGTTAAACCTGTGCGACAGCTCTTCTGTCACCGATGCCACCCATTGACCAAGTTCTCCTTACAATGCTATCAAAATTCCATGTGTAGAGTGTCAGAAATTACTGTAAATGGGAACAAGCCTTCACAAAGAGCCCACAGAAAGAGCCCAGCTTGTACCCGGGCTCATGTATCAATGCATCAATTGCAAGACGTGCACAGGTTGGGGGAGCCTACCTTCAGTAATTGATTTCTCGTATTGCTGTGTCTGGTACAACAACAGCAGCTGAGCTCCAAAATACATTTTTAAGTGACACTGAAGGAAAGCAGCTCTTTAGGAACTGTCAAAGCTATTTCCACTAGGACTCCACATTAAAATTCTTCAGTTAAAGAGTATTCTTCCACATACAAAAAACATTGAAATCTGGAATTTCAGAGCTTTTTTTATTTATTTATTTTTTATTTTTTTATTTTTTTTATTTTATTCTTGGTTTTTGGCAATGATGAACACTCAGAACCAGAAAGTGAACCATAATTTGAATTTTGGTTTCAAATTAATCAGTGTTCTCCAGAGGTATTATTCACTCTAATAAAAGTGAATAAAAAATAGATATCTCCACATTTATTGGCTGAAAAAAATCTGAATAA
>VZTR01031742.1:95110-179544 GCA_013400775.1 Chaetops frenatus | reverse complement strand
TCCCCGCCCCGGGAAACCCGGGCGGCCCTGGGGCGTGCGGAGCGCTGCCGCTGTGCGCGGGTGGCGGTGCGGGCGCGGCGCCCCGCGCAGCCCCGCGGAGTTTGCGCGGCGATGGAGCCGGGGGCTGCTCGCCCCGTCGGGGCTGCGCCATCGCTCGGCGGCGCGGCGGGGCTGGGCTGGGCTCGCCTCCCCGTTTATACAGAACAGGATCATTTACATAAAGTCCTTAAGGCAAATAACTGTTGGGGCTCTAATTTATATCTGATCGAAAATTAGCCGTCATTATGCGCTCCATTAGCAGCGTCTTTAATGTGCTTCTAAGCACCATTTGTCAAGCGGCTTGTTAATATCCTTCAAGTCTTTAAAGTTGAGAGCTCATTAAAGAGTGCGCTCTGTTATTGATGTAATTTAGATGAGTTTGGAGGAGCGAGTGCGCCGCGGACAACCTGGATGAGCGGGGAGAGGCTGGGGCTGCCCCCGGGGCCGGGGAAGCAGCACCCCCGGAGCGATGGCCCCTCACGGTCGCCCCTCACGGCGGCGCCGGGCCCGGCCCGGGGCCCGCTCCGTGGCGGGGCCGGGGGAGCCTCTCTGGGCCGAGGCGGAGTAAACCCGGGTAATGATGTGCAGACGTGACTCCGCCGCCTCTCCCCCACTCCATCGAAAGAGCATAAAGGCCAATAAATTACCTCCGCTGCTTATCTGAAAATCCATCTATCCTGTCGCTTTTTTCCCCCCGCGCTCCGCTGGAGGAGATGGCGTTTGTGCAGCACGCTGAAGCCGCCCCTCGAGGCGGGGGGCTGTGGGGCAGCGCCCTCCGGCGCCCCCGCCCTAAATCCTGCCGAAACCAGGTGCTTGTGGGGGCAGCCCCGGCTGAGCTCTGCGTCCTCCCCTCCCCCGGGCAGTGCGGGGGCTGGCGGGGAGGGTCCTCCCCTGCGCCGCCGTCCCCGGGCTTCCCCCGGGCGAAAGCAATAAAGCGGGTAATTAGACTGCTAAAGACGGATGTAAATAACGGGGAGGAGGCGGCGTTGACAGGCGTGCGAGGGGGCCGCTGCCCCCCGGGGATGAGGAAAGGAGCCCGCAGTGCCCGCCCCGAGGCTCTGTGAGGGCTGCCCGCTGTGCCGGCGGCCGGAGGGCACCGGCGATTCAGGAGGGACTCAACACCCATCAGAGAGGCCCCCTTTTTCCCGGAGCCGCCAGGGCAGAGGGCCTGCGGTGGGGGGACTGGTGCAGGTATCAGCAGCTTTTCAAACCCTGCTGAGCCCGGTACACCTCAGCGGGGCCTCTAAGTGGCCTTTCACACAGACCTGTGCCAAAGGGGTGCTTCCCTCGCCCCACGGTCCCAGGGACACGCGGACACCCTGGGAATTTTTCCCAGGAGTGTGATGTGTAAGCAGCCACACGTGTGATCCAGCCCTGCTGAGCTCTCGGGCAAAGAGCCCGGGGTGCTCCCCATCACTGCAGGGTGGGGTGCATCCAGCCCTGGCCCTTCACATGACAGATGGCTGCTCCTGAGGAGCTGGACGTATCTTCTGCACTTTGCATACTCCAGCATGAGGTGTCCTAGTCCTAGAGCCTGCAGATCACCTGTCCTAGAGCCACCACCCCTATAGTGGTCCCCAAAGCTCTCCAGGCAGAGGAAGAGAAAAACACCCTCAAGGCAGCGAGCAAAAACACCACTGTGGGTGGGCAAAAGCGTGAGGCACAAAGAGCCACCAGGCGGCCCCAGGGTGACAGGATGAGCTGTCCTTGCAGATGTGGCCTCAGTGATTGTCACCAGGAGCTGCAGCACAGCAGTAGCACATTGCCCTGAGCTGGCTGGCCTGTGTGTGGCATCTGGGGACACAGTCCTCCCAGGGTGTGTGTGGGCACACGTGGGTGGCCTGCTGGATCTGATCACCGCATGGTGGAAAGCCCTTTCTTGCTCATCTTTTCACTCACTCGTAGCTTTTCTCTTGCCTGTGGCACCACATTATTTTGGAGGGAAAACCATGGAAGGAGGTGGGATAAACTTTGAGAATGCACATTTTTTAGGGAGGGCAGTTACAGGGTGAGAGCTTTGTCTGTATTGAACAAAGCTGTTCAAAACCAGGGGGTCAAACATAGACTTGCCCATGCCAGGTGGGGAGGGAAACCCATGGGAAGGTCTCATGCCAACATTTTACGGCAGCACTGGTTGGAGCTTTTACGAAAGTGAAAAGCAGTTCAGTTCCTTGCCATATTTTGTGGGCAGAACCTGTGGGTGTGCAGCAGGGAGTGAGCCATGTCCTGTCCCCAACCCCAGACACTCTTATGGGGTGGCTTCTGGCAGTGACACACGTGGCAATGCTCACTGGGCAGCAGCAGGGAGCCCCCTGGGCCAAAGAAGGCCCAGTGATGAGCAGGGCTTGTGCAAACCTCAGCATCATAAAAGCCTCCACCCTACAGCTACACACAGACACAGACACAGCAGATGCTATGCAAAAAAAAAAAGCAAAAGGTGTTACCTTTTGAAATAGTTTTTACATCCTGATTTTTAAAATTTCTTTCCTGATTTTTCTCTTCCTCTTAGAAACACAGATTCTTTAAGAATACATTCTTAAAATGCAGCATCTTTAAAAATGACTGTGAATGGACACATCTGGTGCTTGATACTAATCCTCCCAAATTTCTACTACAGGAAGTGTCTCACCACCCTCCCAGTGCAGCCGAGGGCATGAGATCCTTGGAGGCCACCTAATTCAGCCCCCTGGAGCCTGGGGTAGCACCACGGGCCAGCATCTCCTGGCTGTGCCTGCACCAGGGAAGGAAGCAGGACACAGGGAACAAGGCAGGACACGGGGAATGAGGCAGAAGCAGCCCGGCCACAGACAGCTCTGCCCCCCTTGTGCTGGCTGGAGCTGATGAACGCCCTCCCAGGCAATGCCTGGCCATGGGCTGGGGCCAGTGTCTGCTCCAAACGGGCTGTGCAGGGGTGCCCACGCCGTAGTGGGGAGGCAGGGGAATAGAGGAAGGAAATCAGCCATCACACAGCGCTGCTTGGCCCCAGGCTGGAGGACAGCTCCCAGCTGGGCCTGCAGACCGGCAGGGATGCAGCCACCAGGGACCACCCACCACTCACCTAAAGCTTTCTCTGTTCTGTCAAGCCTCTTCCCTGCTGGGGAGGTCGGGCTGAGTTTGGCCGGGATTTGAAGACCAGAGCCTCTCCCCCCACACAGCAGAGCTGCTTTGTCCCCTGGACCCAAGCAGCAGCACTTGCAGCTCACAGAATAGTCTGGATTAGAGCCAGACAGCTGATGGGCTCTTGCCCCCAGGCAGGTTTGCCAGGCCAGAGCACCAGGACTCGGTGAGGTTCCCACCTCTCCAAGGACCCTCTCGGCTGTCCTTCCGATGATCCCAGAGCAGCCCTGCAGCCCAGTGGCCCCACCCGTGTGCCAATGAGCAGGGGCAGATCAGAGATGGAGCCAAGGGGCTGCTCTCCCACAGAGCCCACGGGCATGGAGCACCAGGCAGCCCTGGGAAGGTGGGGAGGGGGTTTTCCTTCTTTTAGACAGCTGTTAAAATGTTTTCATTTAATCAGCCACAGTGCACACGGCTCAGTTAAACAGCTGGCACCCGGGCTGATGCGCGGGGATGTGTAATTTTGATTCCTCCCTTTCTGTTTCAAAGCTGTGTCGTTTTGAGCACTTTGATCCAGAGACTAAACTTATTGTGGCATATTTATGTATATGACATTTTCGTTCACTCCTTTATTTATTTATTTCTGCAAAACACAGCACTGACAAGGTTTCCAGTGCCAAGGCAGAGGTGCTCTCTGAAAGAAAACACACGTTCCAAACTCCAGTGTGTGCTGCAAGAGGCCTTATTTTAAACAGGTCAGACTCCAATGGCAGGAGCAGTGGCTAAGTGTGGAAGAGCTCATGCAGGAAAAAGAAAAACCAGGATGGGGTTGAGTGACAGTGTATTTAATACTGCATTCCAGTGGACATTCCAGTGTTTTTCGGTTTTATAAGGTTGCTTTTTTCTAGAGCTTTACAATTCTTTCAGGGCTGTTATGGCAACTCAGTGCTTTTACACCTCCCTGATACTGATCCCCACAACACCCCCAGGAAGCAGGGATGTGCTGCTATCCAGCCTTACAGCAGAGGAAAACAGAGAAGTTCAGGATGGATGAGGAACTGGAAAGAAGTTTCCTAAGTCCTAGGAGGGCTCTTATACCTGGGACCAACTCTGCTGCATCTGACACCACCTCCAAAAAACTGAACTAGTACCTCCCTTGAATATCTCACTCTCAGGACACTGGCAGTATGAGGTACTCCCGCAAATACCCATTTGCCTCAGAAGAACAGTTTTTTTAAAGCTCAGCCTCAGGTGTAGTGCAGAGGGAAGGTGAAAGATGACTTCCCTGAATTTGGGCCTTTAGGTTGGGTTCTCTGGTGTCAAATAAGGCACAAACTCTGGCTGACATCAGAGGATGGAGTATTAATAACTCCTCTTGCCTGGGGCTTTCAGTACATACGTGATTTTCTGCCTTTTCCCTTGTGTGGCACATACGTGGGGTCTGTCCCCTCTGTTTGCTTCGCTGCACAAAACCTGTGGGGATACCTTCACAGCTAGACCCCTTCCCCATCTGTTCCACTGGCTTGCAGTGAGCTTAAAACACTTTTTAAACCGGTTTGAGGCTGGGGAGGTACAAATAGAGGCACAAACAGGCAGGTACAGCCATGTGGGATGTGGTTCCCCCAGGGAGGGAAGGGGGAACCAGGAAGCCAGGTCTCATCCATGATCGAACCACCTGAGGAAGAGATGCTGCTTTTGTGGACATTCCAGCATCTGGGGGACCTCCTTCACCCCCTCCTGCCTCTCAGACAGCTTCTGTTCCAAAAATCCTCATCCTGCCAATGCAGCAGCAGCCCCAGCTCTGATGGCTGAGGCTGGCACTTATTACATGGGTCCTCCTGTCCACGGACACATGTGAACACAAACAGCCCTGTTACCCAGATGGAATTGGGAAGCCTCATTTCTGTAGAAACATTTTAAACATCCCCAGCAACAGTTTTAGAAGGTCTTGGGCTTCACATTAAGAGAGCCCTGACTGATGTTAAAAATTTAACTGGGAAAACTCAAAAGGTTAAATAAAAAAAGAAGAAGTTACTCTTTGAAAAATAATGGAGGAATTGCTGGGGCTGTTAATTTCTCATCTTTAGAAAAGACTCTTAAGACTCATTCACCTCCAAACAGAATCCCTGGGAAGTGCTGGCACCAACTCTCCTTTCAGCCCTCCAGATCACTTCTTCCCTTCTCTGTCTGTATGGGTGTTTGTGAGCCAAGTCTTCTTGCCAGAGGAAATCACCAGGTGGCTGGGCTGCTTCACTGGATTTTGTGCCAGATCTCAGTGAGGTCTCAACCAGGTGCATGTTTTAGGCACGACAGTCTTTGAACTGTCCCTGATTGAACAGAGAAAAATCAGACGCTTTTATCACATCCGAAGGAGGAAAACCACCTGCAATTACAGGAGAAATATAACACTGAATGTGGTTCATTTTCAGTCCAGGCTTTCTAGGAAGAAGATGTTGCTCCACCTTTCCTCTCACTTCAAAATTGAAAGCCTTGCCTTGATCTGGGAAAGCACTGTGCTCAGATTACGGGCAAATAGATAAACCAACATCTCAGAACATGTGTAGTTTTTATTTTGAGGTACCTGTAGGCTCTTTTGGCTGGCATTTCATCACACCTCAATCTTCATTCTACCGAGGCAGACTCACTCTGATACACTGTAAAACAACATTGCTTGCTATCTTACACCCTAGGCAGTGAGCTGTAACCAAGATGCACATGTGCAACCTGATAATTTTTTGTGCCAACACCTCTGCAAAGACAGCTGCACGACAGTGTCACATATATAAGTCATTGTATTGCCCTGCTGACACCCCCTGGTTAGAAGTACCCCACTTTTCTGAAGCTGAAAATACTCCTGGAGTACAAAACTGCCAGAATAATAAAAACTGGAATTACAAATCTTAACTAAATCCACAGTATTTACATGTCCTTGTCAATATTACATTTCCTTGGCAATTTTTTTCTATCTTGTGTCATTCAGTCATGTTAGGACAATTTGTTAAATAATGCAGAGGCACTTCCTCATGGAACAACACTTGAGGTGATTTACACTTTCCATCTTTTAGCAGCACACCTGTAAATTGTGTATAAATATAAATAATGCTAACACCTGTTAAGGAGACACCAGGGTGCTTCCAGACAGAGGGAATTAATGGGGAGGCAGTTTTGGATGATTCTGGGTAAAAGCACTGCCAGTTTGGGTTGTTCCAATACTGTTGGCACAGTCCACAGCCAGGACTGAAGGGGAAGTTGTGGGATGTCCAATCAGGTCGTGGAATGGCAGAATTTGGAAGGTATTTAGCAGTAGGCTGGTGCCCAGAGATCAGTGACATTCCAGGCCTAAGGACCTTTGTTTCTCTTGAGGCTGTAATGGGATTTTTACAGGTAAGATGTTTGCAGCAAAGTTTAATTTGAAAGAGCTCTTCATCTTTACTTCTTGTCTGTATCAAGTCTTCATTCAGCAGCAAGGATGAAATGAAGGAAGGCTATGAAGAATTGGAATTGTGGAGACAGAGGGGAGACTTTGAATGAAGGTAAAGAAGGAAAAGATTAGTCTAAGGAAAAGTGGGAAAGAAAGTGCAAATGGGGAAAGGATACAGCAGGCTCAGAAATCTCAGATTTACTGTAATTTGTATTTGTGTGCCAACCCAAAGCCTTTCAGCTGGGGGGTGATATTCTGATGTAGTTCTGCTATGAATATTCACCTACCTGAAAAAAGATTTATTTCTTTTTAATGATGCAATGCTGTATGTGGAAAATGGGGAGAAAAGAGGATCAAGCTCCCAACCAAGGACTGGCCATGGCAAAACCAGACAAAACCATGGAAAGTACTTACCTCAGATGAGTGATCATCATGCAGGGAAGCAAAAAACCAGTTAAAGATGGCAAGACCACTTCAAACTATGAAATAAACCTTTTTAGCTCATAGCACTGTTACGAACACTTGCGTTTCAAAGGTGTTGAAGATAATTTCCAGGCAGAAATTCAGAAGGCCCCAGTACAGAGATCAGGAAGCAAACATATGGTGACCCATAATTTGGGGCTGCTAATTACGCAGATTTTTACTTCAGCTTGCAATACCTGTGAAAACATTGAAGCCTTTGCTTCAGAAGTTAAGAGCTGACCTGTCCCTCTGTTACAGGAGAGCTGTCACAGGAAGGAGCTTTAGCACACACCTGCAATGGTCTTCAAAGGCTCAGAAACCAGAGGAAAAAGTAAAAGAGCTTCCTCTTGTCTCCCTTGAACACAGCTCTGGCCTATGCCTGAGATGACACTGAACCAAACTCACTCCATTTTAGGTAGGCAAAAGCCTCTAAAACCTGGCTCTCGTAGCCAACACCACGACAGGCTCATGAGTCTGGCTTTGGTTCCACAGACTCTTTCATCTGATGAAGATCACTATATATTTCTAGCACCTTTTTCCTTTGAAAAAATAGTTAACTCCACTCTCAGAGTCCTGAAGATATTTCACTCTTGTCTGATATTAAGAAACATACAACAGGGACTGCAGAAATGAATCCCAGCATCTGATGGTGAGATTAAACCCAGCAGCTTTCAAGGGAAAGTGCATTGTCTCACTGATGGAAATACCCCAACTCCCTTCAGTGGGATGTGGGATCTGGGAGAAACAGAGAGGGTGACTAAGGCAGGCATACTTCTTGCAAATATATTAGTTTAGTTTTTTTAATCTTTTGCTTTCATCACCTTTACAGCTTGTTCTTTTAAAATTTACTTTGTATAAACTACCAAGTTTTGTGGCACAGATAGTTTCAGAAAGTAATTTTCTAGGCAGGTTTCACTATCCTGAATTTTTTAGTCAGGAAGAAGTAGAGAAAAACCCTAGAACATGACTTATATAAGTGACCCCACCCAGGAACACTGATTAAACATCACCTGCTCTGAGGTGGTTTGGTGTGTGTGAAAGTGCAGTCTAGAGCAGGTGTTCATCCTTTTCTGCCAAAAGCAGTGAAGAACCTGAATGTGTTGGTGATATTTGCCTTCAAAAACAGAGGTTTGTAGAGGCAAATTAAAACCAAAGCCCTACTTCATCAAAATATTCTAATATCACAGAGCTCCTCTGAGAGTATCAGGGCTCAGCAGATGTGAAAGCTCATTGCAATTCAAAATGTTGAAGGGGCTGCTGTGAGAGGGAAGCAATCAGGAGATGGAAAACAAGTAGTCCTGAACTTCTCTTATCATAAATAAATTTTGGTTTAATCTGTACTGCAAGCTTGGCATGAGGCTGGTCAGCCCAGAAAGCAGCCAGCAGTGCCAAGGAAACCTTTTTTTTTTTCTCCTTGTACTTGTGTGGAAAAGGAGAGTGTCTAATTTCCTCAGCTGAGCGATGCTGAGGAGCTGGGAGGCAGACACCTCTTATGAAAGGAAACAGCAGAAAACAACAGTGACCACCAGGCTTCAGAGAGGGCTCTTTGAAGGCATTTTTAAAGGCACTGCTGTGATGAAGTTCAGATTCAAGTCACTACAATTGTAAGCTGTGAATTTGTGGCCAGATGGGACAATGTTTTCTGACAGCCCAGGAAGACCAGGAGCAATGTTGCCAGGGACAGAACAGGTCAGTGCAGGAGACAGCAGCTTTTCAAAGCTGATTGACCTCTGTCTATGTCCCAAATCAGGGATTGCATGTGCCAGTTACAAAAGCTGCCTCCCAGAGACAAGGGTTACCTCTCATCTGTCTGTCTAGTGTAGGAGATCCCAATCCTAGCTGGGTTTGGAGCTGAGTGTGAGCCAGGAGCTACTGCCACCCCCAGACTCTTCTCTTGGGATGCTCAGGTTCCCAGTCCCTGGCTCATTCATGTGCTACTGACAATCTGCTGCCCACTGGTTTTCTGTCCCACATCTCCCATGCTGCAGGAGACCAAGCTGCAGAACTGAGCTGGAGAATGAGCAGCTGCTGGCATTACCTAAGACTTGTCCCCCTCAGCCTCTGGAGACTCCAGGCCTGTGTCAAAAGAAGGCTCACACATGGAAATTCCCATTAATGTGTTTATCTTCAAAGTCAGCACATACACTCTATCTACGTGTAAGCATTTGTGTGGCAAATATAGAGATATTATGAAGCTATGCTGTCTAACAAGACACAGGTTTGCTAAAAAAAGAAAGAAAGAAGTCCTCATTCTCTTCTTTGTAGGAGCTGTGTTCAGAAGTACCTGCCTGAATGTCAGGACAAAGTCCTTGATGGAGACTACTGAGGGCTGAGGAGTTCTCATCTCATGAGTGATACCTGAACCTCATAGAACTACTCAAGACTTTAACCTATTTCTTGCATTTTTACATGTATATTATTGCTTTTCCCAGTTACAATCTACTTTTTCCTGGCAGGAAACTAACGTGTGGCTTTAGTAATACCTATCATCAATCTTATTTATTCCATCTATTTCCAGGTAATTATATATAGAGAATTTCTTAGTCTATATTTGGATGGCCTATTTAGAGATGAATGGATTCCTTCCAGAATGGCAATGACCTTTCTGTGACTCAAACATTAATTTTCTAAATGGCATCACAGGTGAAATACCTTATACATCATCATAATTAACAAGATACACCCTATTAATGGTCAGAAAACATGCTTTTCATAATTATAAACAGAATCCTTTCTGAGATACAACCATCCCCTCTGCTATGAATTGTTAGTCAATACCATTGGATACATCCACAGTGAAATTTACTAAAACCCTACTCAAAAAGCAACCTTAATTACCAGCCTAACATACCCTAGGCACCCACAAAATGTAGATTTTAGAGACATCACAGTTCAGAGTTACTCAGATTCATCTACTATAATATGTCTGACAAGTCTTGTTTGAAATGGACAATTGGCATTATAGGCTAAATTGATCTGCCTGCTTTCCTAACTTCATTGAAGTCAACTCTGCCTGTGATTTCTCAGAGCACAAAAAACTTGTAAACTGCAATCCATACTCTCTCAGGAGTCCTCCTTTCTGGCTGCAAATTAAGGGTCAGGGGATCAGGTGCTTTCTGGTAAAACTTGGAGGAAGGATTGCAAGGATAAAGGAAGAGGCAGGGTGGAGAATAACTGTGTTCCATAAGAGGAACTCCTTAAAGGAATTCAAGAACCTCTCATGTAAAGAGACAAAGGACAGAAGTTCCATCCCCAGATCTTACAAGCAGGACTCTGTCTGACAAGAGACCAGCAGAGGGAAGAGATGTTGGGAGAGCCCTGCTAATTCAGAGAGCGGTGATTTTTCTTCTGCAGCAGCACGGGGTCGATACCTCAGCCAAGCACAGTGAGCCCTGTGCTTTCAGCTGGGGCATGTGGGGTGTTACACATGACCTGTGGAGCTCTGACTGCTTCCAGAGCTGAGAGCTTTATTCCAGGAGCCTGTCCAAACAATGATGTATGGAGCAACATCCAGCCCAACCTCCTGGCCCCATTAATTTGAAGGGGGAAGCAGAGCCTTCGTACACCTCCTTAAAAAGTCTGCAAGGGGCTGAACAACACCTGCATTCTGCCAGACTGAGAGTTACTCGTCAGACAAATTGTTACTGGGATGGGAGATCTGTTTAGCTCAATGAACATAATTTGCTCCCAAAGCTTCCTGACTTTCAAGAACAGAACTCACACTTACATTGCTATAGCATGATAAATTTCCCCTTATTTTTATTAAAAGCTGTAAGATGAAAACGTGTGAAAAGGTATTGGAGAGTTAATGCTCTAGGGGATTAATTCATGACCATTGTTCACAAGCATACCAGAGTAATAATGAGTGCAGATTGGCAAAAAATAGTGAAAATAATGGACGCTATTTAACATAATCACACAATAACTTTTGAGACACATAAACAAATGTTCAGTTCCTGCAGAAAAGTACAGGGAGTAAAAGCCCTTAAGAATTTAGAAATTTGCCCTTGACAAATTGATAACTGTCTTTTCTAGAATATTGGCATCGTTTATGTAATGTACTTCTTTTTTTACTACGAAGGCCAAATTCAACTATGTCATTCCTTTTGACAATATTTTGATAAAAGAAATTCCAAATATCTATAATTAGCAGTCATGCTATACTTACAAAGATTAGAAGAGGTTGTAGGTTAACAGGATTTTAAGATGATATTTGCAAAATCATGCTGGTTTTATAATGCTTTTCTTATTTCATATCAATACCATTAAAATTTAGGGGGGAAACTTAAAGGGTAAACAATACAGATGTTGTTTATATTTAATTCATAGTCCTGTTTCTCTTTCTGGTTTCCATAAAATGTTTACCTCTTTTTAGCACTCAGCAAAGAGATTTGCTGCCTATGTGTGTGCACAATTACATGTGGGAATATTTCTATACAACTTCTCAGCCTTGCAAAAGCCTTCTAAATTAACCTTGTTATTATAAGCATGGTATTCAGACAATAAAGACCTATAAACAAAAGAATAAAATGATTGAGCTATTTGTATTTAAATTGCATGTATACAGCATTTTTGATCAAAAATAGTCTAATAAGAGCTGGTTAATGACACACTTTTACCATTTTTAGCAGGGAGAAACCCTATTGGCACATGTCAACCAAATACTCAGATTACAATCTTGAAGAAAGTAATTACAATCCTACATTGAATTATTACTATGGCAAAAGCTAATGCTTGCTCAAACACCATCATAAAACCTGATTATAGGTCTAATGGACCTCACTACAAACTCTGAATTTAGAAACCCCCATTTAAAGAAAGGAATGCTTGGCTATTGGGAGTGATAAAGCTTTGTTTAGTTTAAAAGAAGGGGTTTTCTAACATGTGCAATTATGAATCACCAGTTTTCCTAAATAAAATGCAAAGGTTCCAAATGCTGGTTTTATGTGTATTTTGCAAAGTGATAACTTCCATCTTCTGTCTTCTAACTCTTCCTCAGGCCAACAACAATGGCAGCAGGCTCTGAGGACTCTGAGTCCTCTGAGGACTGTGAAGACCATGGATGTCAGTGGGTCATGTGGAGAACCCACTGTCAGGAATTTCATCAGCTCAAAATGGAACACAATTCTCCACACAGAGTCCAAAATCAGTGCCTCAGATTATTTACCAGAAAGAGCTGAAGCAGAATGTAGTTTACCTGATGGTGTGAAGAGCAGAGTCAGATGGGTCAGACTGGGAGGCACCATATTTGGTCCCACCTTCAGGCAGCACATGGCACTTGACTGCATTCAGATGGATTTTAAACAAACTTAGTTGTGTTTTGAGACCAATCTGTGTTATAAATTTGATCTAAATTGCACCACAGTGTGGCACCCAGTCTGGATCTATTCCATTTCAGCTACAGCTGAACCCCAACCATTGCATACATGCTAAAATCACTGGTAGCTCTATGAATAAGCTTTTCTGAAAGGGACCATAATCTGGGATTTAAAGAAAACTCTCCAGACACATTTGGAACCTGTTCTTACAAGGCATTGAGCATCCTGGATTCCCATTCATGTTTAATATCTTAACAGAAGGGTCTTGATACTTTGGAAGACATTAAGCAATAGGGGCACAAAGTACAAACTTTCTAGTCTACTACTCTTTGTCTTTTTTAAAAATTTATTTCAATGACAGATGCTATTTTTGATAAAAACACATTTTAATGACAAAGCCCTTGCTGAAATTCCTACTTTGTTGCACAGCTCTTCAAGGATCTCCCTGTACTCATTATACATCAGCTTCTCTGTCAGTAAGCAGGCATCCTCTAGAATAAAAAACAGCAAATAGAAAAATATTAAAATATCAGAAGTTTATGTATATACATTGATATCTACATGTTCTACATTTGGGGTTGGCATCTGATTATTCAGACTTGTTTCTGTCTCAAAGGCTTATTTCTGTCAATTAAAAGTAATTACACGATCAAAGGCAATTAAATTCTAAAACTGGGAATATGTGTACAAAAACTGAGGGAAGTGTGAATTCATTCATTTATGAGCAGGAAAAATACAATTATTTAGACATAATAAGACAGAGATGATGTGTAATTGCCTGTCAAAATCAGGTTAAGTATTGATAGCAATGACATTTTGTAAAAATCAGTGTATTGGTATAAAGTCTGCAGATTAAGAGCAAATACTGTACCAGGAAGATCCAGAACTGGTGTCTTGGACAGAGGCTTCACAAAGAGGCTTTGAGGCACTTGCTTCTTTCCCAGGTTCTGTTATTAAAAAAAAAAGTGCATTATTGTTTTAGACTTACAATACTTTTAACGGTTAAAAGGCCTAAACAGTTTAATTGAAAAGCACATCACGCAGTAAAAAGTCACCAGAGAAAGAAATCTAAACAAACCAGAGGTGAGTCACATGGGACATAATCCTAGAAAACCAGAACTGATAGAGGTTTCTGCTCTCATTTCTTGCACTTCTGTGCAGCAGTTCTCCAGCAGGACAGGTCTGGGTGGGACCAGCTGGGGAGCCAACATGGGAGAGGCATTTGGGAGAAGATGATGGCCCAGACAGCACTGAAAGATGGCAGGCAGAAGGAACACCATGCAGGGGGGGAAGTGAGCAGTGCAGAAAGCAAGAGAAAGCTGCCACCTCTCAGTGGGGTCTTCCTCATGGGATGTGATCCAGGGAACAGGGGGCTGGGAGGCCATGGATTGACTCTGCATTTCTTGACAGCCACAGAGCTCATTTGCTCCAGTGATGCTCAGTCCTTCTCACTCCATTTCCACACCAAACTCCCAACTCCTGGCTGCACTTTCTGCTCCATTCCCAGGGACTCTCCAGCAACACACCTCCCTCTGCCTCATTCCAAACACACCATCCCTGGGGCATTGCTCCTTATTTTGGGAACTACTGGTCTGCTTCACCTCCTCAAATGATGAAAGCACACACATATCTAGTCCATCCCTGACATCTATTCTCCAAGGCTTCTGATGAAGGTTGCTTCACAACATCCCTAATCTCTCTGTTCCAGTGCTTCACAGCCTTATTGCTCGGTTTCTTCCCTAATACTTAAGATAAATATTTATTGCAAATTAAACTGATTTTTCTCTTGTTCTACCTTTCGCAGACACGAAGAGCAATGGAACATTGTCTCTTTTAGAATAACTCCTTATAGCTTGAGAGACTATTTTCCTTTCTCTAATCTTCTCTTTTGGAGGCTAAACAAATGCAGTCTCTTCAATATTTGAAAGGAACTCATGTATTCTTGACTGGATACTCCTCATTTGTCACTACCTCTTTGTACTGTGATGCCTAAAACTGGACTTCAGGTTTCAGTCACAGCAACACCAATGGTATTTGTATGGCATCATAATTTAATGCATGGCCAAAACAAATCATCCAGTTCTGGTGGGGATGAAAAACAATGTTCAAAGCAGTGTCTCTGCTGGTGCAATGTTTGGAACAGATTAAAACTACTGAACCACTGAAGACTCAATAAAATTTATGTTTTGTCATTTCACGGGCTTTTATTAAGTATAGTTGCAAACTAGGACTTTATCCATAGCTGTATGCAAGTAAGAACAGGATAAGTAAATCTATGAAGAATATCTGAGAATTAGCATTCTCATATGAAGTCTCATTTTGGATGAGGGCAGTGTGTATGTTAGTGGTTTGTTCTGTAATTAACAATGTAGTTATTCCAGGTGACATGTTCTGAAACCAGGCCTAAAGTAAATGAATGGGAATTCCTTTCCTAGCAGACCATGTTTTAAATGAAAAAAAAAATCTAATAAAACCTGCACAGCTCAGTTTGGTTTAGGAATTCAGGCAGTGGGAAGGAGCCCAGAGCCCCAGGCATTCCAGAAGTGCTCACAGGGGTCAGAACTACAATGTCCCACCCCAGCTTTACACCAGTGCAGTGTTATTGCTCTTTCCAGTGGATGCTCTTTGATGGAAAAGTGGTGCAAAGTGGGTGACTCCAGCCCAGAATGTGTCAGGGTACAGCAACATCTGTATTTCCGAGCAAACACTCAGAAAAATGTGTCTCTGACAGCCACAGGCACTGATCCATGCAAAAGATGGTGGGGATGTGCACATGATAGATGAGGAGTTACAGCAGAAATTGCTTTTCTTGTGCACCTTTTGGCCTTCTGCCTTCACACTTGGACACCAAGTTATTATTGGCTGATTAACAGTTCTGCCTTCCCAGCACATATTAAGCATATCAAGGATAGCTGATGGAATACTGAGCCATAAATATTTTCCTGGTATTTGTTTGGGCTATGCCATTTGGAAACAATAAAAGCATCTCATATTCATAATTATAATATATATATACCACCACAGATCACAGCATCAAGCATTCTCCTTCCATCTTATTGTGCAAAATGTGGAGATAACATTAATATGTATTAATAGAATGTAAATATAATTAATCATAATAGAATGTTACTGGCAGATTATCACTGCTGTTGATAAAATATAATTAAAACTGTCTGGTCAGATTTTCAGTGCAGCTAGAATTGGCATCTCTGTTCCTTCTATGTCTATCTACAGAATGCTACACTTCTAAAAATCTCATGATTTCATGATCTTTCTAGGAGAAAACAACGCAGTGCTGCAAGTCCTTTACATGAGATTATTGATGAAAAGTCATACAAAAGAATGAAGGCCACGCCAACAAAGAATGAAGATACAACTAACTCCAGAGAGGACAGGAATTTTAGGCACCATTCTCTCAAAAGGTTATAAAGAAAATGAAACACACGACACCTGTGTTCCTGAGACTGCATGCCCATGTGATGGGAAAGCATTCAAATCCATGGTTTGCATTATTCAAAGACTGCTGGACTTTACTAAAAAAGAATTCCACTGAAAGCTCCATAAAGTGATGAAGTGATAAGAGTTCTACTGTTCTGAGCAGCTGAAACTGCTTTGCAAAAAAAAGAAAATATTTTGAGGAGATGACAAAAGTAAGAATGAGTGTAGCATGCAGGAGATGACCCAGAAACCAGTTTTCACTGTGTTCCACAATAAAAGAATGAGGCAGGGTCTACTGAAAGTGGGAGGTGGTGGGCTTGGATACAAAGCAAGGGCTGTTGCCTCATCACTGGAACTCCCTGCTGCAGCTTGCTGAGGATGCAGCAGTTTCCTGTGGGCTCAAGAAGTGCCATGGCAAACAAATAGGGAGTAAATCCATAGCCTTTCCTACTTAAGCAGCATCCTACAACACCACCTCAAACGAGATATGGAAACAGTGCTGGTATGTTCTCACATGGATTCAGCTGCATGCACACAAACAAGGCCCTCTTTGCAACTCCTGCTAATGAGAGTGAGCTCTGACTTTAGTGTCCATGCAAAAGCAGCAATATCTGTCAACGCAGCATTTTCATTACATCTATTTTCCTTTAACAGAATTTATTCCACCTATTCAGATCCACCATTAGCCAATACTGCATTTATTTTTCACAAAAGGGTGAGAAAGCAAGAGTATCTCAAAGTATTACCATGTTGGTGTAACACAGCTGATGAGATATAACCCATTATTGTATTTTAAAATTTACTTGCATTTTTAAATGTCATGCAGCTGTTTTCAGTTATATAATTGGAAGAATGACATCATAGTATAGGAATAGAGATAGAGCAGAAAATAATGTAACTGCCAACAACATGCACATCCCACACTTGTAGATGGTCTTTCTACATATTTACCTGTCTTGATAAATGAAAATTGATGCAATGTCTTTTTAAAAGCACGTTGGGCCTACCTGTTTAACCATGTATCCTGACTTGGTTCACTTGGAATGGAGGCAGTCGTACTTGGAGGTTTTATGAATATAAAGATTAATGAATTTGTACAATTTGGGCATGCAAAGCATTTTTATCAGGCACATTCCATTTAGAATAAGCAGTAAACCATATATAAGGGTTGTGTCAAAGTTTACTGAATAGGGCCCTTGGTAGCTAATGTAACATTTCTCCAACAAATCAAAGGTATTGTTCTATGCTCACATGAATATACAGTAGCCATTACCTTAAATTTAAAACTCACTGTGAGCAGCAAACACACTGTGGGGATATGAAGGCCATATTGTATCACTGGAGTCTGCAGAGATTTTCTTCGTATGGCTTTGCCTGGTTGAAATATATGTTGCAGTTGAAAGCTAAAGGGATTACTTTTGAATAGTCATCACAAAGGTTGATTATATTCGTATATCATTTAGCTGGACCCTGCAGGCTATTATTCCATTAGCTGTGCTGGCCCTGCACTGTCAAAAAGTTGATCGTATAATGTAAAAAGGGTCCGTGCTATGGTAAGGTATGTGGGGTAACTTGAAGCAGTAATCTTTTAAGAGCAGTACAGCTCTGTACTTGAAGGTAGATTGCATTTAAAATAAATACCTGAAAAATGGAATAAGTACAATAAACCTACCTCTGTTTCCTATTTTGCCTTCTTCGACTAGGCTGGATGTAGTTTGAGTGAGTTAACTGCACCAGGTAAGATACTGGCTATGGAGTATTTTTGCATGCTCACAGCCAAAGAACTGCCCCTCAAAATAGCTGTGTCTTTACGTGAAACCCTCACGGAAACAACGCTTCTGGTGAAATAGGTTTGCTGATTACGCTTCCCTTGCACAAGCAAACACACACATTTTCTTTCAGTGCTTAATAAAATGGATCTTCAGACGGTTCCATTATGTGGATGCCTTAATATTATTTTATGCTAAAACATGGACAGCACATTAGATTGAAAGCATCTCACTGTTCCAGGAGGCAGAGCAATCGTGGATTATCCCTAGATAGCAAATGCTCCCATTGGGGAAACAATGCCAACAACACAGGCTAATGAATCACAGCACTTATTAATCATGGGCATTTGGAAAAGGCACACATAATAGAGATCGACTCTCAAGATTAGGAAGCTTAGAAGGCAGGACCAAGAAAAAGACAGGAGATCATCCAGTTACATTTTAGAATAAGTTTAAGGATGAGTATTTGCTTCAGTACAGTTGTGCCCGTGCTTGCCTCTCTGTCTTTCTAAGCAGGCAGAGAAAGAGAAACAATTTATGCAGCTCGGTTCTCTCAGCTTTCAGATTCCTGAAGGACAATTTGGCAAAAATAAATAAATAATAAACACATACATACAAGACCCTTAGGGCTTATGGCCTAGTTGGAAGTGAGACAGTGCTTCTTTTATTAGACAAAGTTGTTTAATTTAGATTGTAGAACCAAGAGTTGGTTCTCTTTCAGTACACCATATGTATTATTCAGGGCAATGAATGAGTCTTTATGAGTACAAATGGGAGCCTTTAATGAACTAGAGCAAGCACTTGGGCAGGTAGGTTTCTCTGAATAAAGGCTTCACAGATGGGCAGGTTTATGAATGAGAAGCAGAATTCATTTCATAAGCTTTTGAAGAGCCTACTCAGACTATGGCACTATAAGGAAAGTGCAAGGTTTTTCTGGTTTGGGTTAGAAAACCTAATGGGAATATGAATTTTTCCCTGACTAATAACTTCCATTGTTTACTTATTCATATTCAACAGTTCTCAGACAAATTAATCTTCCTCTCTTACATAGTTTGGGCTTGTTCCAGACATTTGTACAACAATGGAAATCTCTCTTGATCTTACATTTTTCAGTTCTGTGCATTGTTATACACTCATCTGTGACATCTTTTGCACAAAACATTTGTTGAATATAAATTTTAAATAACAGCTCTATCAGGTCAAATTGTTGACTGTAGATAGAAAACCAGGGATTTTTCTCAAGGCCAAAATACAACATCATGTCTTTTGTGTATCTGGAATTGGAGATCGCAGAAATTCTACACAAATATTGGTGACACAGAAAAATCAGCTTTGGAAAACAATCATCAAGAAGATCACTTCAAACACAAAGAAATCTAAACAAAACAGTTCCCTGTTTTTAGCTTTTAGTTTTACCTTTATTGTCAATGAATTATACATTAAATCCAAACTATTAGCTTAGAATTTCAATGCAGCATCTTGTCTCTGGCTCTACTCTATATCTGCCATTCAGTGTCTGGAAACATTCTCAGTCAAAGGCAAAGTTTTCCAGCAACAGAAAGCATGTGAGCATCTGCCCAGCTGGTCAATCAGAGTTCCCACAGTGCAAAGTAGAATTCCCAAATGGTCTAGAGAAAGGTTTCTTTTCTTTCATCCCCCACACAGTTGCAGAATAATCAAAACTGGAACCTACTTGCTGTCTCTTAAAGACAGAACAAATCCTGGAGGGACTTGCTGAGAAAGTAAACTTCTGAGCAAAGGGTGTCTGTTTGCTCGTGTGGTAGAAGCCAAGCTTGCCCTTGGCTACCCTGAGGAGGTGGTGAGGAGGGAACACACAAGGGGTATAAAACCACTTCCATTACCACTGTCTCTGCTGACACGAGCTATCACAAAAGATTGAGCCCACAATCTACTCAGAAATCCATATGAAAGGAAACCCTTACCTAGCTCACAGAAGTGGTATTTATTGTCTCAAAGAACTTCTGGCAGTATTTTTAGAGATATTCCTATAGACTTCTACAGAAATGTGTCTATCTCAATGATATATGCATTGAAGTTTTAACCCACATCTTTAGACTTATGAGTGAAATCTACTCTCATTACAGAGGGCAAAGAAGCAGTGAGTGGGCTGATGTTTCTGACAACATACTGATCATAACAGAAGCAGCATATTTGTTCCTAACCTGTGTGCAGAATTATCATGGCTACTTCAGTTTAAAATAAAGCAAAGCCAGGTATATTGGGTGCTCAGTACATAATGACAGTACAGTAGCTGTGAAAACACAGATTTCAGGCACAGAGACAATTCTGACACCAATTCATACTAAAGCTGCTACACTGAAAAATTCTTGCCATCTTCCCCCAATTCACTACAGTCCTTGTACTGTAAATTTAAACACTGTTGGAGAATCTACTTTTTGCATTTACAGTACAGCCTTCTAGTATGACTACACATAAACCCTCACTCAGACATAGTGCATTTTTTCTGTTAAGTACTTGGAAGAAAGGCACAACTAAAACCTGCAAGGTTTAGCATAGCAGGACAGTTCCTACCTGTCTTTTGTGAACACCAGCTTCTACCGATTGAGCAAAACACATCACTGAGCAGAGGAGCTCAGTACTAAATCAGTGTGTAATATCTATTTCTGAATATGCAGCTTGATGTGTCCTCAAAGGACCTGACTGTCACAGAGTGCTTAGCACCTCTTTCTCTGAAATTCAGGTTCCTCAAAGGTGTCCCAGGGGAGGGAAAGCTGAGAAGCACAGATTACTTAAACACATCCTCTTTGCTTAACTCTATGCCATCATCATACTGAGGTTCAAATACAGTATCAGACTGCTCTAACTAAAAGTATCTCAGATTTTAGTTCTTCTTGCTTTATCTCTGTATTTTGACATGAGTGCCCTGTGTAATTTTGTTGAGAGTTTCTTGTTCTGCAGATCTCATTCTTCATGTTCTGGTTTGGCTCTGCTGTTTTCTGGCCTCTAAAGGTCTACCTGCTCTTCTGTAATTACATATGTAAGAGGAATTCCTCATGGCTGAGACTTTCAGCATCTCCAGTGACTACTCTGCCTGGTGCTTGCAAACTGTTTGTCACCTGAGGTCTCTACAATGCAGGTTTTTTTGTCTGGGAAACTGTCTTCCAAGAGCTTAGCCAAAGCTATTATCTGGGTGCAGAAGCAGAAGCCAACGAAGCAGAGAAAACCCAGCAATGCATCTGCTACAGACAAAAAAAGGAATGCCATGGACATTTTTGTCTTCTTATCTGACTTTAGCTTTACATCTTCTAAGGCACTTTAGGCATGAGTGCATTCTCTCTGGCTAAGGAGATGTAGGGAAGTGTCTGGAAGATTATGTTCCTTAAAGGAAAGGTATGGAATCTCTTATGGAAGTCTCAATTTTCTCGTGACTGAGTTTGTCTGTGGAAGATATTGTTCCCCTCTAAGACTGATGCAAAATGCTCCTACTTATCTTTAAAAAATAACCAATAAAAATAGCTGGAAATAAAGGTCCTGGTTTATGCAGGGTCCTTGCATTCACATGTGCTGACACTGGTGTGCTATGTGAGATACCCCTCCCATGGGCACTTTGGAGAAGCTTCTTTGTCTCAAGCTTCTCTTGCTGATTTTACCAACAGATTGAGATCACAGAATCAGAGATCAGACCTAATTCTCCTCACCAGGCATTGGGAACAATACTTTTGCTGGTCACAGCAACACAGAGTGTTTAGTTTCTCCCTCCTAGTTTTTGAATTTATGGCCATGTTCTTCCAGACAACGTGTGACAACTTGAAAGGCCACTACTTGTCTTTACAGATAAGGAGAGAGCTCCAGCTTTCACGCCAGTCACCCGCTGCTTTTGATGAGAAATAGATTCGCATGAAAAAAAGATTACACTGAAAAATGGAAATGGCTTTTCTGTTTTATTAGCAGTAGCACAAGACTTGTGAGCTACTTAAGAAAGTTATAGAACTACAGAGACTTTTAAGAAAAAGGCAGCAGAAGTTAGAGTTTAAAAATAAATGCTCTGGCTAGTCTGGGCCTAATTCTCAAGTGATGCAGCCAATGCAGCTCCACTGAAGTTAGCATGGTTATGTCAGCTTTGCCAAATTGCTTCAGAACAGATTTTTTTAGAAAACATTTGACTTCAGAAATTTTAAATTCACTTTGAATGATGCCATACCAGTCACATTGTTTTGCTCTAGGAACAGCAGAGATTAGATGCATGCAGCAAGCAAGCAAAATGTCTTCACGAAGTAAAAGATGTCACCCTGCAACTCCACTCCTCGACCACAGTGATGAGAGTCACCAGCAGGTACCCACAGTGTGCCAGACACTTAATAGGGCTGAGAGGAGGCATGGACTTCTAGGTAAAAGGGAAAGATTTCCTGGTTTCTTTTGGATATTTTCCACAATCAATCTAAGGGCAGAAAAGGAAACAGGGGTATTTAGGTGTTGCTGCTCAGTTCTGTCCCTCACAAAGGCAGTGGAAGTGCAGGCAGACACCAGCTGCTGCTGGTTTGAAATGCTCTCCTAAGATAAGATAAATCATGCAAAGCCACCAGCTGAGAAATAAGGAAGGAATTTTTCCCCAGGGCACAAGTCCAACAGGGATTCTGGCAGATTTTTTTTTTTTTAAATAAACTGTTCCCATGATAGAAGAAATCTCTTATGAAATTATCTTAGGTTTGAAAATATCACAATTTCCCCAATCCACAAAGTGAGAGGTGAACTTGAGATGATTTCAGGTGGCTGAGTCTATTACAGATGGGGGGAACTCCTTGACTGTGCCATCATGCCCCTTCATGGGAGGATGTGAGAGTCTCTTTGGAAGCTGGATAGACTCCAAGCACTAAGTAGAAGACTCTGGGCACCAGTAATTTGATAATTTAACTCCAGTCCATACTCAGATGAATGTTTGGTACTTTGACATCAGGTTTTCCTAATCCAAACAGTAACTGTGGCTTAAAATCCATGCTGGGATCTGATCAAACCACAGTCCTACCCCATAGCAAAGCTCACAAGGTGTAATAGACAAAATTCATTGCTATAAATTAGGATAAAACAGCCCTACCTGGGGGTTTCAGAGCCTCCAGGTCACAGGTGAGCCTGCCAGGCATGGCAGTGGGTAACAGCCCTGGGAAGGTTTACCTGCCCCACTGCAAGTCTCCCTGGTGGACTGCTTGCTCTGGCTCTATTTAATTCTTAAACTCTGAGTCTCTGTTTAATTCCTAGCTGCTTTAGAGACCTGTTGTAACTCAGCAGTTAAAAAAAAATATTCACATGTACTGCCAGGCCTCCCCAAAGAGCACTAACTTGACACGTAGGCCATGACAGCTGGGCTTGGACTACTAAGAAATCTAATCCAGGGTTTCCATCATCTCAGTTGTTGCCTTTCTTTCATTACAGTTTGACTCAGCCCCTAATGGATTCAGCTTTATAAAATCAGGAAAAGAGGAAAAGAAAGCAATTTATTCATGTTTCACTAGAGCTCACAGAAGACATGAATTTTCTCTAAAAATGCAAATTATTTTGTGCCACACAAGTGAGACTGGGCAGCTAAAGCTCTTAGAGGAAGGGTCTTTCCCAGGGCTAATGTTTTTATACCCAGTGATTGAATAAATCGATCCCTTTTTTTATCACATCTCTTCTGCTGTCCTTTTTCTTCAGAAGAATGTAACCAAAGGTATCAAAGCATCCTTTTTAATTCTAAGAAAACTGATTATGCGTGTTAATTTTGTTTTTAATCCCAGACATATCAAAATAAACACCATAAGCATGCGTAGAAGAAATCAATATCTCTTAAGCATCAAGTTAGTAAAAACAAGGATTTAGTAAGAATCCAAGATGTAAAAGACTAATGTACAAACTAAGCCCTTATTTATGTAATGTGCCATTATACAAGCTCAATATAAACCTGAAAGAAACTATTTCAGAAGAGCAGAAATGGTTTACTTGCACTGCATCAAAAATGACCCCATAAGACCTTCTTTCCTGAACTAGCCCAGATATTTAATGTGAACATATGTTTTTAAAGGATTTCTTGTCTTATGTCCAGTCATTCTTGTTAATTCATGGGACAGCATACTGCAGATGTGCTTTTTTCTATGTTACATAAAGCAAAAATTACATTTAACAAGTGCAGGGTTGGTCATAAAAAATAAATAAAAATAGACTCTTAAAAGCTGAGAAATCACAAAGTGAAGCTATCAGTCATTCCTATTGAGAGGGGTGAGGACAATGTGAAATAAAACTTAGACATCTATGAAGAGACATTCCTAACATGCCAGCACATGCCTGTTATTTCCCATTCTCTATAGGTTGCTTTCATTGGCCCAATATTTCTTCCTTTAGGCTAAGCTGCATGTTTGCACTAGGTGCCCTTTCTAGCCACTGCCTTCAATTTTAATAGTAATTAAATTAAACATTTTGAAGCTCTTTGAAAGCTTGTTTAGTTGAAAGAAGAGACAACAAAGTCAGTGCTAGTTTCTGTGCTTTCTACTTCTGGGTAAAAACTTTAAACTGCATGTTTGTTTACCAGTAGTGCTATTTGTTAATATAATTGTTTAATATGCAAATAAAATAACTTTCAGATTAGTTTTCAAATACTAATCCAAATCTAGGTGCTAATTGTGCACCTTACTCATATGCAATCTAATCAGACCATCATGATGAGTATTTGGTTTTGTATGGTTTTACTCCTTCCCAAGTGCAGAGGAGAGAAGCAATACCACTCAAAAAAAAGGAATATTCTTCTCTACTTTTTTTGCTGACACTAAAGATCTCCATCTTGCACCTATCATTTGTACTTTTCTTTCAAGACTTGGTCTAAGATGGCATTCAGAAAGAGGAATCATTGTCTACTAGCACATTGTTAGTTTAGAGATCACTAAATTCACCTATACAAAAAGTATAGACATCTCAAATACACATTTCCTTTATATACTTACTTTCAAATTAATATTTTTAATGGCAAAGTAGCTTCACAACTAACAATTATGTGAAAAGGCAAGTTTAGTATGAAATTTGTTTTCCGATTTTATAGGAACAACATATCTCAAATAGAAATAGTTACAACTCAGTTTCCCTGATAACTCATAAGCTTTTAAGTAATGCTTTCAGAAAACAAAGTATTTTGTTATAACTTCATCTGAAGTTTAATCCCCCACACAAATGATTTACAATCAAATAAAGACAACAGCTACTGGCATCTTAAAAGTAGTTTTAGTAGAGAAGTTTAAATTATGAAACAAGAGATTTATTTTGAAGAGTTCTGGATCTGTTAATGGACAACTAAATTCAGTAAGACAATACTAATTAATGGTTTTGTATATAATATATTTGCTAAGGACATATCTATTCACCAAAAGTAAGTATAAACAAACAACCTAATATAAGCCAAACTACTGGTTCAGGTCTGGACTGAATCCTGACTTTGTAAAACTTCCTAAGTCACTTTGTTAACCACAGGGGGCATAAAATCAATCAAAGCTTACATTTATACCTACATATTTTCACGTATTGTTTTTTATAAATATAGGTCTTCACTATATGCAGAAAGTAAATAGAAAAAACAGCAGTCTTAAGACACTGTGACATAAAGGATTAAAAGTTAAGCTGTTGAAAAAAAGGACATGAATTATTTATAATTTTTTTTGCAGACATTTAAATAAATCATGACATCTTAATTCAAGCACACATCATACATTTGTGAGAAAATATGACTTGACAAAAATGTAATATGCCAGCTTTGAAGATAATTTTGAGAAGCTCACACAATATACCACAGAGCACACATTGTATCTTCTGAAATTTCCCAAATAAGCTAGCAAGCCTAGAACCTTTCAGGACTCCTTTACAAACTGAAGACCAGGCAAAAATGAGCCACAAAGGATCACAAACTGAATTTTTTGTTTCCTTCAAATCCCTGCCCCTACTTTTTGGGCTACTAGGTAAAACTTTCAGAAGATACAACTCTTTCCTTCTTAGAGTGCTGATACTTTCTACTCTTTCACCACATTTATGCATTCCAAACTATTTCTGTCTCTCTCTTTCTCTCAAGTACCCAAAGCCTTCCAGGACACTTTCATTGAACTATTCCCTCTGTTTGTTTGCCCAAAGAGGTTTGAATGTTCCTGCAATATCTAATGCAGTGGTATTTACCTGATTCTGCAGACAAGTTAAAGCAAGACTCCTTGAATAAGCCTCTTTTTCCACTCCCATTTCAATTAGGATGCTATCTCTAAATTCAAATAATGCTACTTTGCTATCAAATCAAACTTCATCTCTGATCATTCAACCAGTGCTGTGAGGAGAGAAAAAGGAGTGAAGTCCCTATCAGGAAAGCATAGCAGGGAAAAGACAAAAGAAAACCCTGAAGACAGCAAAAATGTGAAAAGAGGATGAAGGAAAAAAGACTGGAAATGGTCATTAACAATACCTATTTTTTCTCCCCAAAAAGCTAACAAACAAGACAATACAAGGAAAACCAGTAAGAGACTAACAGTTTAGTAACCACATAACCACATAATGTTGTATTTTGACACTGATTACTGGGGAAGCTTCCCCTGAACTTCTCAACATGCAAGAAGGAAGGTACAGACATCTCTAATATATAGCTCTCAATTAAAGGCAGAATCAGGGCCTCTGTAGGTTGGCATGCCTGTCAGAAATTCCCCTGGATAGCCCAGGAGGATGTAGCTGTTTTGTAATCACTCTGTATCCTGCTCATTTGCCACTGACACAGAAAGCTGCTCTCTGCTACAGCCCAGGAGCATCAACTCGACACCCTCACTGCACCTATAAACAGCTGATGGCTCCCTGGCTTTAAAGTGAACTCTCATGTGAATTTTCATGATGCCAAGATATCAGAGAGAGTTTTCTAAAATACAAAAGCTGGAAGTTTTCATTGTATGGGCATAAAAGTACAACTTAACCCAGTGCTTTATTTTATGATGACCACACAAAAATAACAGAGCACTGATATCAGGTATCACATCTCCATAGATTGCATTGTTTTCCTATTTCTATTTGTGTCCTTAAGAATGAAATAGTGGGAAAAAGTATAATTACATATTTCAGGGTTTTTTTTCCCCAGAAAAACAAACATACACACAAAAATATCGAATGAGAACTTGAGGAATAAAAGGTAACAGCAGAAAGGCAAAATGTACTCTAGGGATGGTGGTCACTAAGGAAGACCTCCAGCAGAGTTCTACATCAGAATTTTTATTTTCTAGGTAAGAGAGGAACAGTCTCAAACTGAAACACTGTTAGAGTAGGATTAGAACAAACTGAGAAATCAATCAGGCAAGAAAGTAGTATTTGCTCAAGAGGTTTAAAGGACATGTACAAAGGTATTGCTTAAATCAGCCTTAGTACAGGAGTGACATGAAGTGCTAAACAAGGCATTAATTAAAACCAAGAATGTGCCATGGGAGGAGACCAGTAAAAATCTGACTTTCATACCAAACAAATTAGCTACAACTCTAATAAAGGATATAATGATAGATAAGTAAATTAAAATGTTACCATGAGGAAAAGAAATCAAGATAGCTTTTGTAGAGGATTCATGAGGTTATTTTCTTTTGAAGAATACAAGAGAACTGCATGACTATTACCTGGTTGATTAGATTCCCAAAATGCTTCAGATATCTTCCTTGGATTAACAACTAGTTAAAGGTAAAAAATAAAGATAAGAATAGCTGGATTGATTTTCATTACAAAGGAACATCAGTAGTGAATTCAACAGGGAACTAAGGCAGAATTTTTACTACAAACATTTAAGAAAACGCCAACAACTACTCAAAATGTTAGTGAACAGCAAAGTGACAGAACCTACTGCTGAAAAAAAAATTACACAGGGTAATGAAAATCAAACCTTTAAAGAACTTCAAAAAGAGTTTATGACTGGGCAATAAAGCATCAGATAAAATTCATTGTTGATAAATGCAAATTATTGCACGTATGGAAAATGTCTTTTATGCACAGGGAGATTGGAAGCTTCAGATTGATAGAAAGATGACTGACAGCAGGATATAAAGAGATATGTCTATTTCTAGATATATCTATTTTCATGAGTGCCATGAAGAAAAAGAGTGGGAAATGATAACTTACTTTTTTACAGAGCAAAAGTTGAGGGACAACAACTGGAGCTGCAAAATGACGGGCTAAGAGCAGATCAGGAAGCTGCATTTTAGCTGCCAAATTCAATTAGGTGCCTCGGCTGCCAGTTTTGGAACAGAAATGCACTGGAGAAGTTCATGGACAAATACAGGAAAGCCTATTAAATACAATGGTATCTACATTCAACTTCTTCAAGAAATCCCTAACCTGCAGGTTGCTGAAGATACAGAGAGAATACTAGGCAGAAGTCTTGGTTCCAGATTTCCTGTTCTTATATTTTTCCCTAATCTATTAACCACTGCTGGACAGACACCAGGCTAAGCAGGCCTTTGATCCAGCTTACTGCAGTCTATTTTCCACATATCATATTAATATTAGAAAAGCATTATCTCTAATCATGACAATTAGAGAAGGGTTAGCATAAAAAACCTACAGAGAAACTTTTCCAATTGTTCCATGTAGGAAACGAGACTTAAACGATCTCTGCTAAACACTACCAGGGATTTTCAACACTCTTTCAATTTAATCTTTTTGGTGACTAAAACTCATTCCATTAAACTTGACATTTTCTGAACATTAACACCTATTTAACTTTCATTCAAAAGCTACTAACAAATGATGGTTGATAGTGCTGATCCCTCCAAGATATCAAATGACTATTTCTTCTTGCAAGAATAGCACAGATTCTGCCTGTGGTGCTAATGCAAAGGCATTCAGACTGTTTTTCTATGGTTTTTAACAACAATAGAACACATCAGCATTGCCATGGAAAGACTGGATGCTAAACTGTCACCTCCACACTTTACCCAAGAGCTGGATCTTGTGCTGTATATACTGAAATTGGGAGCACACTACCAGTTGTTAAAAATCCCAAGGCAAGCACTCATATTTACAAACAGGAGCACCATTTCCTAGAGCGAGAGGAATTTGCAGGCTGGTCTTCAGCTTGCAGATCATCTGCAGCTGCCCTGTGGGAGGACAGTTTTTATAAATAAAATATTTGTGAACAGCGGTAGTTACAGCATTATTACAAAGTCCAAAAAAAGATATCAAAGGGCAGCGTTGCATGTGTTGAAAAACAAGCCTGCATTTTTTTTTTTCACCTGAACAGCTGTATACTTCTATACTGTGCCCAGAAAAATACAATTCTTAAGCTAGTTTCAAGACACATTTAAAAACTGGTGTTATTACTTTTGTATATATGTGGAATTAGTTTTACCTACACAACTAGCTATGGTTGTTACCATTTTTACATACTTTGCTACCATGTCTTGAGGCTTTTTCAAGTAACTCAGGAACTGCCTTGACTCTCCACTGGTGTGGGATAAACCAAATTCCTATGTGTTTATTGCCGAGGTGGGAAGGACTTAGGTAGGTACAGGATTTATGCTTTCTCTGCTTAGCAAATTTATAGCTTTAGCATTTGGGTTGTCATATGGCAATGAAAACCCTTCCTCTGCTATTCTCTGTCCTGTTGAACAGACTCAATTTACTGAAACTGGTGTTTGAATGAAAATGCTAAATAGTTATTGGATAACAGGTTTATATTACATTTATCATTTACATAGAAAAAAAAGAAACAAAGTGGGATAGACTAGAAACCTGCATAAATGTATGAAAAACAAGTTCATCAAAATACATCAACCTGCCTGAAGAATATGGCAGCAACACAGAGTACCTGCCAGACACACAGGCAGGAATGCAATGTGATGCACAACCTCAGTTCTTTGTAAACAGAACATTACGCTGAGCTGATTGATGTGAAAGGCACAGGTGATCCCAGAGCACGCTTGGGGATTAAACATTACTACCAGACCTGTAGATCATCCAGTAAAACCTGGCAGGAGTTTTAATCCTTTAAAGTATTGTTACTCCACTGCTGCCCAGACTTTCAGTGGGATAAATACAGATATAAGTACCTGGATTGACCGTGCTGTTTCTTCCCACACAATGGCATTTGCTTCAATCAAAGACTGTAAAATACAGTTGAGCCTTGATTTTGCATGACCACCAAGCATAAGCTTTATGGGTGGCAGTAAGTTATGACAGAATGTTATGGCAATCCCTGAGATTTTTAGGGTAACACACCATGCAAGCAGGAGTTATTGAAAGACAATAGTTTTGTAGGCACGTTTGAGTCAGATTTCTCAAAGCATCTCTGGATTTCATGAAGCTATTGGTACCAGTATTTTTTAAAAAAATCTGATTTTCTTCTGACATACTGATGTGAAAGTGCTCAGTTTGGTTCCTAACAGTTATTGTCCACAACTGACCAGGACAGCAGTGGTCACAGAATACTTGGACGTTAATCTTTTAAAATTACGTCATCTTATTTGTTCATAGGAAATGCCTACAAAGCTCACAAAAAAGAATCTCCTGCTGTTTTGGGGATGAATGTGTATGTGACAAGGCTATCCCTGTGGTTTCAGTGGTGAATTTCTGTAAACCAGTGTCACTGCTCCCCCTGTCCTTTTAGTAGTCACAATATCTTCAGAACTAACCTTTCCAAGCAAGCTTGCACTGCAGATTTTGTTCCCTGCATATATTTCAGTGCTGAAATAGGAACCATACAGAACATTCCTGGACAATACTATCTGAGCTGAGGATCAAAGACATCTTGTATTGCTTTGGGTCGGGTGTAGGAGTTGGAGAAGACCTTAGATAAGCATCATCCCAAAAGAGTGGTTTTGTTGTTGTTTATTTTTTTTAGCAGACTTGTGCCTGTTGTTCCCCTTTCACTTATTCTATCTTTGGTGTAGTATAGTATACATAATTTAAATAACCAGGGAATCTCTCTGGGCTCAAAACCACCTGCTGGCTTATATTAGCTAATTAATGGTGATTTATCCAAGTTACTAATTTGAGTGGAGCTGATTGCCTTTAGGAATTTTGAGAACGTTCTAAGAATTTTGATTATAATTATGCTTATTTGATGGGCAGTCTACTTAAAATACTTAAAAAAAAAAATTGCCTGCCAGCTGATTTTTAACCGTGCCAAATGAGTGACTCTGTGTTGTTTTCCTACTCCAGATCATGTATTCAGGTAGTTTGTTTACTCTGATACTCAATTTCATCTCAGTCTGACTCCCTATCATTTTCTCTTTTCTACCAGGGTTTATTTGCCTAGCTTTGAAACAATGACTGCTTGAAAAATAGTCCTGATCTTGAACCTGCAGAGCTTAATCATTTTCACAAAAACTAATATAGCAGATTCATTTTAACCAAAATTCTCTGTCATGCTGACCTGATTCCCAGGGCCTGAAAGCGTGAATTTAATGGTGGTACAATGTCTGAGGTAAGAATATAATAGAAACCTCTCAGCAGTATATCTATTGGATCAGTGTAATTTCTTTTTTCTCTACTGGTCTCAATGTCTCTCAAGGCAATCTAGTCTGCAGCCAGCAGAGGAGACCAGCCTTCTCTTTTATTGTGATCCCAATGCTGCTTATACTAAACAAAGAATCGAGTCCCTCCATGAGGTAGGCAGTAGACATAAGTACATAATCCTAGAGAAAAATCTACTCTATTAAAAAACTTATTCTTTTGCTGTGAATTCAAGAGGATGCTACTTGGAGGTCTATCCTGAAGAACAGAAAACAAAGTTATTACAGCTTAGCTGTATTACTATTGCTTTTTAACATTAGGGATAAGGATATTTTTACCTTAATCATTCTCTGGTACTAAAAATGAGAATTATACACTACATTCTCTGGTGGTAGATATGTTGCCTTGAGGTACACATTTGCAGATGAAAATTTAACAGAGCTAAAATACTTCCCCAAACTGAAACAACTGTTTCCAATGTAACTCAAGCATGATAAATTCTACTTCTGCTGGATTTACTGTCATAAAATACTCTTATTGTGCAAATTACTTCCACAGAAACTTGTATGATAAAGGAAACTTAGAATATGACCCAGCAGAATTGTGCTCTCACAGGTTCTTCTTTACACAAAGCTTTCTGTCAAAGTCTTGTCTACTACTGAGGAGGTGGAGGAAAGTAGACAAGTAGTAGACAAGTTTCCTAAAAGTCTCAATTAATTTTATATGAGAAAGTATATGAAAAACTATAATTTATGGAAAGTGTCTTTAAAAATGGATTGCTCCATTTAAGCACTTAATTCCACATCTTTGACTGCAACCCAAGAAGTGCAAGATAATAAAGGATGGTCCTGGAATAATACTGCTATTCAGAATCTGAATCAGCTGTGCCTGGATCATTTTGAACAGACAGTTTTCTAACATGCACTTTCAAAACTTCCAAAATCACACACGTTTCCTTCTCTCCCTAGGTTTCTTATAAATAAAGTGTGTATTTCCATTGGGAGTTCTGGATAATCAACATCTCAAACTGCTTTAAATATTTAGGTATGGTTTTCACTGCCTAATTATCAATAGTCAGTATTAAAGAGATATGACCTTAGGTTTCAGTGAGCTTTTTCCCTGAATAATGAAGATTAGGAGAAGAATTAATGAATAGCTGTGCTTATCTGTGATTATTTAAGAAACAAGAGAAAAAGATGCGTCAGAGAGAAAAAGTGAGCCAACATTTGCAAAGCAAATCAGTGCCAAGTCCTATCTCATAGTGCATGCCCTCAGTGCCTTATCTCTCCAGATATTACACTCCATGTGCTTTTCTCATAGTCTGAGTCCTTCCTGTATTGTCAAATGTTGCTTACTATGAAAATCAGACTTCTGTCCAATTTAGGCTGCCCCTTTATTGTTATGCTTTACCTCTCTGAATAGTGTTCAGTGAAACAAAGCAGAGTAATTTTTTTTTCCCTGTTCATTCATTAAATATTACCTTACTGTTAAGTAAAACAGAGACAAAGGACAGAGGTGTTACAGTTCACTTCTGCAGTTGAACTTGTTCAGTGACATCACAGTAAAAGCTACAAAGCTTTTGTTGTCCTCCACAGCAAAATAACTACAGCTCCTGTTAGTTTTTTCACACAAAAAAACACACCTCTTTTGGCAGCAAAGACAAAGCCAACTCTCCCCCTCCAGTTCCTCAACAATCTTTGATCTCTTAATTCCCATTTCTCCTTCCCCTTGATGTTCAGGTCTCTCTGATCTCAGTTCATCACTACCATATATGTCTGTGTAATCTCCCACCCGTAAGAACTTTAGGACAACCAGAACCTCATCCTTCATTTCTGGCAGACATGCATTTCTTTGGAAATAAAAGCCCAGGCAATCTTGCAGTTTCATTTTAGGCCAGTTCATCAGTGATGTTTTGATTATGACTGCCCAAATTCAGGCAGCAAGTCAGTGAATCATAACTATGAACACCAGACTTACAAGATTTTATAATAATGAAAAATATGTAAAAGCAAAATCAAGGGATTCCTTGCCATGTTATTTAATGTATTGTGTGATTTAACTCACTCAATTGCTGGTCATGAACATGTGAGTTTTGCTTAATGTGTTGATAACATAATGCTCCATTTTAATTTTTGAGCAACTTTTTGATGTGTTTACCTAATATATGTCCAAGAAAAAAGACTAATATTTCAGTAACTAAATAAAATAGCTAAACTTGGAAAAAACATGATATATATGGAGTGATTGCCACAACCACGTACTAAAAAAGCAAGTTAAAGTATCAATTACATACAATACCCTCAAAATCTGCTGCATCCCACACTCTGAAAAGCCATTTATTGGAAGATATATGGCATTGTGATATCTAGCAAATGCATACCTATTAGTATTCCCTATTTTTTAAACAATGAGTTCTCCCAATTCCTCCACCACAAAAACAAATATGCTGACTAATCAAATCAAATATTATTTACCTGGACAGACACCATAGAATTAAATGATCTTCGTATTGCTAACCCACATCTTCACAAATGGTGAAAACAAATAGAGCTTAAATTCAAATCTCTGAGCAACAGACAAACCAAACTACCCCTCTGTAGAATGTACTTTGTTTGGGGTCTACTCCTATGTACAGCATCTAGGACTTGGTATCTTGAACACACTGTATTTTTCACAAATTACCTGGGTGGTTTTGGATTTATTAATCAATATTTTAAAAACGACATTCTTGTGAAAAAAAAAAGCCTTTTAATGCCCTTTACCTCATAGGTACTGTCTTGTGCAACATACTTATTAAAAAGAGCACAACCCTGTAGCCCAGAGGGCTGACAGCTCCCTCCAAAGCTGTACTGCTGCTCTGAGCCAACCTCCAGGGGCTACTCGAGAGTGATGCAGCCTTCATCCCTCCTCCAGAGCCTGAACAGATCATGCCTACAACAGTCTCAACTTCAGCTATCCTGAGAAATTCATTTCCTAAGGTGGTTACTGAGCTCTCCTTCTGGTAGAGAGGCAGCTTGGCTGAGCAGAGAAGAAAAAAAATCACCTATCGTTTTCAAAAAATTTCAAACCATTTTATGAAAGAGTAAGAGCACAGATTCAATGCAACTGAGGGCTTTTTTCTCTGGCTCAGACACAGGTAACATTTGTTTCCATTATATCACTCACCCGTGACTTTTTATCTCACATGATCAAAATATAACAAAGAAATAAAACTGCCAAACTCCGAGCCTTATGACTGAGACAGGGAATGCTTGCAGACAGCACTGAACAACAAAAAAGCACTGAACAAATTCAGTTCAAAAAGACTGATCATATCCTGAGGTACAGCTACGGCTTTTTTGTTGTTGCCTGTTAAAAGTGGCATAAAATCTTTAGAGACTTTTCCCTCCAAAGATGATATTTCTCTAGTTTACTAGATACACTGTTTTGCTTTGCATGAACACCCTCTTTGACATTAAGTTCAGCCTTCAGGCTAGCGTCGCTTAGCTCTGTTTCCAAAAATCCTCATATTTGATTGTCACATTTATTAAGTCAGACTCTGAAAAAACTTCCATCAATCTGTAGCCCTTTTCTCATCCTCTTCTTCCCCCAAAATGTAAGCAAAAAATTTAAATGCTTGTAGGAAACTGCTGAAATTATAGACACAGTTTAACCACAAGGTACTGCACACAATTCGTTTTTCAAATAGTTGTCTGAATTTCAAATCTATAAATATTTGTAATTCCTAGAGGCCAAAAGACATGGAAAAATACTCAAATATTTAACGTGTTACAATATACACCCCAATGTCCCAATTTTCTATTTGCTTATTTTCCCTTGAAAAGCACTAATTTCTGGGGTTATAGATTCCTTAATATAGAGTAGAGGAAGAAAATACTACACACCCTATAGAGTTTCTGTCAGATTCATCTTACTTGTTAATTACTTATGGCTAACCTTGAGTTTACATGGAAACATTTTTAAATTGAAGAAATAAATTTTAATGAACACCATACTACATCAGGAGGTTTGGCAGCAAGAGAAACAATCTTGAGAGTGCACACAAAATGTTGAATGAGAAAACAGATCTCTTGGTTGACCCCAGCTAGTGGGAAACAGGCATTTCACTTGCAGCATGTGGCCATCCCTGAATGCTAAATACCAGAGGTTCTAAGACTCCAGTAATGGGAAGAGATGAAATTGTCCTGGGCTGGAAAGTGGACATGAAAAAGGTTGGTTTGTTCTTCTAGCCAGAGAGAGAAGAAACAGTGGAAGGAGGGAAGAAGAGTCCAGACTGCAGCTGTGAGCTTTGCTCCAATAAGTGGATTTCACTCTCAGTCTTCACAGCCTTCCCTCATATTATACCTGAACAGGAAGCTGATTCCAGGCTTTCCAACAACCAGCAAAAATGAATATTGTTGCTATCAGAGTCGATGGAATGGAAAAAATTAATATTTTGGTAGCCTTGGAATGGTTTCTGCAGAGAAGAAGAGCATGGATAAAAAGAGAAGAAAGAGCTGGAGAACTTTCAGAAAGGAAGGGATGAGGGGATGAACAAGGGTAGGCAAGGAATATCTTCCAATATCCTTAAGCCAGGAAGTATTTTGGAAAGCTGTTTTACAAAAAGTATCAACATCTTAAAGCTGACTTAATGGGCAAACTGAGACACACAGAAATGAAATTTATTATCCACTCTTTTTTAGCAAATGAGTCTTTATTGCCAAATAAAATGCAGTTATTTGTTCACAGAAAATCATTCCTTTTTTCTAGGCCATGAGATCCTGTCACTGGCATTTCACAGGCTTATCTCCAGAATTACAGTATGTAGGGAATGCTGCTGCCTGCATTCTTACGTGGATGTCAAATACATACATAAATCATCCTCATCATAAACCACTGAAAAAAGTTTCTACAATGGACACCACACAGTCCATTCCTCAAGCTGTTGTAAAGCTTTTCCCAGTGGCTAATCAAAAGCATCCTTCCATTAACTGCAATCTTTCAGTGCACTACTTTTAGTTCAACCTATCATGGACCAAGAGAAAAGATCATTATGTATTTTATTCCCCTCTTCAAATTCTGCAAAGCTCAGGCCTGTGATTTTGTTTTTCTCTTAGTCTTTTCTATAGACACAGAAGCTCAAAATCTACCATTAAATCAGTATGTTGTTGTGGTCATGATTTTTAGCTCCTTTCCATCTTTCCTGCACATTCTCCAGCTGTTCTGCATACTCCATAAAGCATGAAACCCAGCAGTGCTATGATACAGAGCTGAGCCCCTATTGGTGTTGAGTAGAGCGGAAGGATTACTTCAGGAGTCATCATTTTTTAATATCCCAGGAAGATGTCTGCAGATTTCACAACAGCTTAACACTGTTTATTCAGGTTCAGCTTGTGATTTGCTGCAAGTCCTGATTTTTTCCCACCTTCCACAGGACTGGTACTTGCTCCCTTTTTGTAATTCTGCCCTTGATTACTCCTGATTATCTACACTCATACGGACACACACATAAGGTTGAAAACATTACATGTGTTTCTCAATTTGCCAAGATCCTTTAGAATTGCACCACCATGAACAAAATGCTTATGTTCCTTCCCTAGTTTGTGTTCTCTTCCAATGTAAAGCATAGTTACTGTTGCAGTCTCCAGATAAGGAATGAAAATAGAACCTAGTACAGACTCAGATCCTTGTAGAATAGCAAGCTAAACAGCTTTCCATTGCTAACAACAGCCACTAAAAGATAGCTTTTATTTGTCAGAGTTTTTTTTAATAATCATTATTCACCCACTTGAGAGCAGATTCATGTAGTTCAGGCTTCCTTTCTTGCTTATAAATGTTGCATATAACACTATATCAAAAGCTCCAGACAGATTGTATCAGATATATTCTTATTTTAACTTCTTTACCTGGAAATCCTGTTGCTTAGTAATTATTTTAGCTTGACACAATTAGTATTAGCCAATCCATTTTGCCTGTTGCAGATTTCCTTGTTTTCTTCTAGATATCTATTAAACATCTGGTTGTACATTCTGGTATTTTTCCAAGACTGGATCTTAAGTTGATCTGTCTGAAATTCCATGGTGGCTCCTCCTTTTTCCCTTTCTAAAAACAGGCATCAGGTTTGTCTTTTTCCACTACTCTGGAACCTGACTTGACCTCCATCAGTTTTCAAAAATGGCTAATGACCTCGAGATTGTTCCAGCCAGTTTTTTAAGGGTTGTAGGCTGAAGTTACTGTGGCCCATCTGATTTGAGGATCTATCTCCTCTAAGTACTCTCTAGCCTACTTTCTCCTGTTCTAGCCTAGGATCTTGCTGCTTTATTTTTTTTTCTTGTGGCACACATAAACTCTGTTTGCCACATGATCCCAGCTGACCTTTTCAGTGAAGATTAAAGCCAAAAAAGCATTAAAGCACACTGGACTCCCCTAGGTCATCTATTAAGAGTTTCTCCCCTCTGTCCTAGAGCAGGCTGATACTGTCCTTGATCTTCCACTGGCTAATAATGTGCTAATAGTTTGTTATCCTTGATGGCCCTTGTTAACTGTATCTCTACCACAGCTACTCTTATTTTATATTTTATATTTATTTTATATTTTATCAGAACATGAATCTTTTCTCCTCTGCTACACATTCCACATTCTCCATTTCTTCATTCTGTGTAATTAAAAAACTCCAAACACTGCTACACTGGTATATAAAAGGAGATGCACTTCTTGAATGCACTAAAACACACACCTCTGCCTGAAAAATACCCTGGTGTTAAAAATTTTTCAGTATTAGCAGGAATAGAGGTGCTATATAAACAATGCTTTAACCATATATTGATTGGTGCTTCAGCAACATCTGACTCTGCTAAAATCGCAATCAGATGTCTAGGAACTCATTGTTTTATTTAAACTCGATCCAGCACCACTGTCAATATCAGAGACATGAGTTTAGGGATAAAAATTGGTGCTGACAAACAAATTCTCTGGAAAGGAAATAATACCAAAATTAAACATATCTCAGTACTGGACTTTTGGCATGTTTCTTAGTACAGCTACTGAGAGGTGGGTATAGCAGAAACAGTTCCCCCAGGGTCTGGCAACAGTGAGGGCACCATCTGGGTTCTGTGGTCTCAGAAAGTGCAAGGGGAAGGGGAGGGAAAACTCAGAAAGGGGGATGAGAGGGAAATATTATGAGGGGAGATGACTGCCATGGCAAGTGAGAATAAGGGGGAGGGGGAGAACAAATGTTTTGCTTCCTTTGGGGCCTTAGAACTCCTGGTATCTCTGTCCTTCAAACGTGAAATTTAATACTTAAATACCATAATTTTTTTTTTCCTTCTCCAACTTGCATCTGAAAGTAAACAACAAGCAAATGAGCAATAATTAAATGTTAGTCTTTTAAGTCTTATTTAAATCTTTGACTGAGCTATTTCTAGAATAAGGGCCCACACCTGACCCTCACTGCAGTGAAACTATTTATATGGGCAGGGATTACTCACATGAGTAAGAATCACAAATGTATTTCCTAATATGNAAAAAAAAAAAGGATCAATTTTTCTGCATGTTTCATGGATGCAATTAGAAACAATGAAGAAAAGGCTTCAAAAGCGATCTTATTTCTGTTTATCTCAAGTTGGAAAGAAAACAAATTAATAATTTGCAAAGCAACAAGAATTCAACCTTGAAATGCCTCTGGTCATCAATTGTTGTAAGAAGGGAAAAACAAAATGCAAAAGGAACATGGGGATTACATTTAAAAACCAAGAAAAGAACAGCTTCTATACAGAAGAAATGTTTGCTTTATACTCTGCACAGATGCTGTACAAGCAAAATTCTCAGTACATTAATAAAAACCGTCTGAAAAAAATTCAACCTGATTCCATACGACCAGCAAAAACAAAACAAAGGGAAGCATGACGTTTATGGGTTTTTCCTCTAGCACAACCATGCAAGCTGAGCTGTGAAACTGTGATGGAAATATTAGAGCTGTTGTGCCTGAAAAAACGCAGTGATCATTTCATTCTTCCTGTCTTTTAATGCTCCAGGGTTTTGGAGACGAATAGGAGCAATAAGTTCACTTTGCAGAATTAATGCTGTAATTCTTTATCATAAGAGCAGAGCATTACCTCAATCTGATTTTTCTACAAAATGGTTCAAAGTCTATTTTTAATGATGGCCCTAATTTGTTAACACCTTTTAAATTATTAATCCCCTTTATATTCAAGTAGTTATTGCATGTCATAACAATGTATCTATGCAGGGAAATTTAATAGTATTTTCTGCATGTCAAGAAAAGGCTTGTTCTGCAAAATGCTATTAAAACTGATAATGAGCTAAATATTTGCCATAGCAAACACTGAAATTACTATATCAATCAACTTTGGGTTCTCTTATTCAATAAACAAAATTTAACCTATTAACTTTGCCTAATTTTAGGCAGGAAAAACCTTGTTTTCAGGCATATCTTGCCCTTGACTTCATATCTTTATCATCTGATAACTACATTTTCCTGGCCAATTAAGCCATTGTTTTGAAGCAAATGTAGCAATATAAGCCTTTTATTCTGTCTTGAATGGAACTATATTACTGGATCCCGAATACGACTTTCTCCCAGCAAATTTAGACTACATTTTAAAGATCACATATATCACAGGAAGATGATAAGCTATGTTTCTGAAGATACCTTTCACATTAAAGAAAAAAAAAAAAATTTATGAGGAAGTCAAAGGGTAAAATAAAACCTTATATTGCAAATCTCTTAACTCTTCAGATCTCCCTAGATCTGTTTACGTGGCAGGATGCTGGTGTTAATATTTTCAGGAAAAAACCCTCCAAAAATACAAAAACCTGCACGCGAGCATCACCGCTGACAGGCACGCGAAGGAGAGCGTCCTCTTTCACGAGCATCTAAAGCATAAATCTGAATGCTGATTTAATACCTAACACCCCATTCAGCGAGAATAAAAAAAAAGAGGCAGGTTCCATCCCTGCCGGGTGCACACGAGCTGGAATGGTTTATTACATAAACCGGGAGCCTCGCCTCGGCAGTGCGTGCTGCTGCCTGATGCTGCTGCTCATGCAGAAGTGGCTGCGCTCAGCCGCTCGTCGCTTTTGTCACAGCAAATTGTTGTGTGATCAAGAGGGATCAAAGCGCACCCTCTAGAGGCTGAACACAGCCCCCGGCCCCGCGCACGGCACCCACGCTGCCCTGCCCGCACCCGCCGGCTCTCCCTGGCCCCGCATCACCTCTTGCAAACCACTGTCAGTCATCAGAGGGTATTAAAAATATCAGCTTTGCCTTGGTGTCTTGATATAAAACGCTAGAAGGGAAGGAGTGCTCTTTTGCAAGTGCACCTTGCATAGCATTGCTGTCCAGGACTGTGGCGGGGTGGAAATTAAATGAAGAATGAGGTTTTTTTTTTTAATCTCTGCCTAAAGTACGGGTCATGCCTTGCTTAGGCTGGACTCGATCATGAAGTTCATCACAACTTCAAAGAAACATAAAGGAAGCAAAGTGCAGTCAAAAGACGCTCTCCCACAGCTTCATGGAAAAGCGTGTACGTACTAAGCTCAGTAGTCAGAAAGTCACACAATGGTTAGGATTGAAAGGAACCTTTAAAGGTCATCCAGTCCAATAAACAGGGACTTCTTCAACCAGATCAAGTTGCTCAGAGGCCCATCCAACATGACCTTGGATGTTTCCAGGGACGGGGCATTCACCACCTCTCTGGGCAACATATTCCCGACTTTCACCATTTTTATTGTAAAAACCTTCTTATTTATATCCGGTCTAAATCTAGGCTATTTCCATTTGAAACCATTGCCACTCAACTACAACAGGTCCTGCTAAACAGTTTGTCCCCACCTCTCTTAGAGGATCCCTTCACGTGCAATGATGTTTCCTCAGAGGCTTCTCTTTTCCAGGCTGAACAACCCCAGTTCTCTGAGCCCTTCCTCATGACCAGTGCTCCAGCCCTCTGTTCATGTTTGTGACCTCCTCTTGACTCACTCCAACACGTCCATACCTTCCCTGTGCTGAGGACCCCAGAGCTGAAAGCACTAATCTGTGGCTCTTACTGAAAGACAATTTCTTAGTATAGAATATTTCCAATTAAATGATGGAGAGCCACTGCTGAATGGAAATTAACTGTTCTGTGTCATTTAAGTAAGACAAAGCTACTTGTAAAGGCTCATGCTCGTGGACCTTTTTCCTCAGCTTACAATGAAATTGTTGCTTCTTTTCTCATATTTCAAGTCCTGCTAAATAAAGCACCTGTGTGAAAGAATACCAGTTTCATTTAATTAGAGGCAAGGAGAGTAATAAGTTATTTTTCCTATATAAATTACTTCAAGAGTTGACCTAAAAGCACCAAAATTCCCTTCAGAACAATACTGTCCTGTTAAATATCTTACACTTTGCTCTCCAACATAAAACTCTGTTCATTAAGAAACAATTTTCTATTAAAGACCTTATTTTTCATAATGATTAATAAAAATTGTGATTTTTCAAAAGAATACCGTGGATTAGTTGTAAGTACATGTTAAACTGTTTCATGCTTTTCTCTGGTCATCAAGACAAACCAAATTTTTAGGTAAAAGTTTGCAATTCCTCCTGTATATAACTGCATTGATGTAAACAAAACTGAGCTTGTGTCAGGAATTTGTGTGCAAATGCAGTTAAATGATAACAGCAATTATCCCCCTAGCGAGCATAATGAAGCTGTGAAATTCTGAATTACCTTAAGGTTAAATTGAAAAGAATCTCCCATTTACAGAGAGATTGCTGTTGAAGGTTCAGAAACACTCTCAGATTCCTTGTAGTGACATGCAATACATAAAAAATTACCATTAGTGGCTGCAGTTTCAGTTAAAACTGATTTAAGGAAGGCGCTTTGTAGTTTCAAGTATTTCTGCTTACAGTGCTGCTCGTATGACAGGGAAACGAGGATAAAGAGTGACTTTGCAACAGGGGAGTGTTGCTCACTTCTGTCTCACACTGTGCCAATACAGAGAAGCACACACTGCAGCTACACCATGCAGAGATGTGGTGTGTAGATGTATTTCATGCAGTCAGGAGGTACAGGGTAGAGCACTCCACCAAAATCAGCCAGTGAAGACAATTATGGAATAAGGAAAGATCTACAAAGAGCTAGGATTAATTAAAAAAAAATAATTTGAATTTACTGGAGAGTGGCTGTGAAAAATCCCTTTCTAATCAAAACTATTATTTAAAATATTAAATAAAATATGAAGTTTAAGTTAACTCTTGCAGGAACTGAACTTATCAGCTGCAGACATATGAGCATCACAATTAAAACAATACTGATAGAGGAAAACTTTTTTCATCTGTTTCCAGGAAAACGAGGTAAGAGGTGCTGTAAGAGCACAATCCTTCAGTCTTCTAAGTAATGATTACTTCAAAAGCTCTTAAGCCCTTGCTTTATCCATGGAAACTGAGATTCTCAGGAAACCTCAGTATAGTAAAATGAAATGCAACAGCTTCCTTAATATCTGGACCACAAAGTTCTGTGTACACAGAAATCACAAGGTCAGGGAGAAAAAGAGTTTTCCCCTTAACTGAGACTGTTTATGTCAGACATGAGCAGGTCCTACACATGCATCCTTAGAGACAAATACTTGAAAATGTTTACAGTTAGAGAGGCACTGGAGATTCAACGGTTATGAAAACTTGAACAAGAAGCTCAAGTTTATGGAAATCAATAATGGAGAACATATTTCATTTTAAGTCTGACTATTTTGTTCTTTTTTTCCATTAAGAGCACACGTCCCCAAACACAATATAACAACCAAACTAGTGTGTGCCCCTGCAGTGCACAGTGTACATGTAAGTAGAGGAGAGAAACATCCTTTTTCTCCAGAGAAGCTCCATTAATCAATCTGGAGATTTCAGAGCACAGTGAGACAACTGAAATTGGTATAAGAAAATCAAACACACCTCTATTTCACATGGAGTGAAAGAATGTATGGAAGATCAGCTCGCTGCCTGGCCATAACTATTTCCACAGGATACACTTTCTGTTCAACTATGATGAAGTCATTTTTCTGAAGCAGTCTCCTTGAGCAGAATGTTTGCTGGATGCAATTTGAGTGGGTTTTATTGATCATTTGATCAAGTTGAAGATTGATGCTTTTTGTACTCTCTTCCCTTAGTTATAACTTCTGCAAAAGACAAACACAGCCTCAGATTTCTCCTTTCCATGAATGAGTCCTAAGCAAACAAGAGCTTTGCCAGCTTCCAACTTAGGTAGAAGCATTTCTGTAGGAAGCTTTTACTAATGAAGGCAGCTATTGTTATATCTTAGGATAGCAAAAGGAGTGACATTTAGAAATGAATTTGAATTGAGATACTGGAGCAATGGAACTACGGCAGATAGTTGTAAAAGAAATTCCAAGACAAGAAAAAACCCCAAACCCTTAATTAAGTTGCTATGGAATGGAAAAAAAAAAAAAANGAATTAATGGAAAGGGAATAAAAGCATTTGACAAGGGCTCAAAATGTGAGCGATCTGGCTTGTAAATATTTTGATTTCTCATTGCAGAAGGCTGGCAAACAGGACTTGGTACAGCTTTATGAGAATGCAGAGTTGTGAAGGCACACAGTAGTACTGTAATTTTGTTTTTTGAGGATATGGATTCAAGTAGTGAACTCCGAAATCAGAGAAAAATCAGTTTCGATTTTGAAGTACCAAAACATCCAGTCTCGAATGGATAAAGAGTCTGTTCAGTTCTCCTATTTGTGTTTCTAGAAAAAATATCCTCAATCACAAATAAGGATCTAAAGTATTTTATTTAAGATCAGTTGCATCTCTAGGAAGAGTTGAAACATGAGTGGATTAACTTGGTAAAATGAATGGAGAAATCTAGCTGCTTTCCTGCTTCAGAAACTTATGTAAGGAGAAGAGTCCTGAATTATGTAAGAGACTTTGAATAACAAAGCTTCACAGCACTTAGGGAGACCATTTAAGAATATGCAGCAAACCTTCCCCCTACACTGGTTTATTTCTTGGGGGTGAAGCCCTTGTTCTTCCTGCCCTTTTGCAGTGGATACCAACCTACTGTGCTCAGCTGAGTTGTATGGACTAATCCTACTGGGCAGTATAACTGGAAAATAAACAGAAAAGAAACCAGATCCTTGCATCCACTCTCGACTTCCTTCCGTGGGTCGTGCTCGTAAGGAAGAACTACATTCCATCATATATAATTTATACTTAGACTAAGTAACCCTTATAACCACCCTCTTCAGAAATCACTTGAAAATTGTCTTCTAAACACCAGTATGTGCTAGATAATTCTTGTCTCTGAGTTTACTGAAAAGATGGAAGGGATGAATTTGAAGAATAGACACAGTCTCAATTACCGACAACTTTAGGCAAAGGAAAATCTTCCTGGTTTTTTTTCTTTTTTTCTGCATAATTTTACCCTTTAGAACAGATTGCTTGTGGATGCTGTTGAAAATCAATTGCCAGATTTTTCTAAGAACAAAAATCTCTTGGAAATTACAAAAATACTTTGTATTGTTGCTTCTATATAGGGGGTGGAAAAGGACTTCCTAAAGTCCTTTCCATTACTATTTTTCTATGATCCTATGCTTATTGTCCTGGTTCATTATATTCCACAGTTCTGGAAAAGACTGGAGATCATGCTGCCAAGGTGATTTGGGCATCTTCAAATTAACCCCACAGGCTTTGGCACTGAGAAACACAAAGACTGCCAACTGCTCTCTGCTTTTTCCCTAGCCTGCCTCTGATCCTTCTATCTGGCATCTAGTCAAAGTAAGACTGAACTCGTACACTTCTGTGTTGAAAGAAATCAAAGTCCCAGAGTTTACAGAGGCAAATGTTAGAACCAGATTATTTTAAATAGCAGGTTATACCTATGTGGAAACAATATGTAGGTGTGGTTGTCTTAGCCAAGTACCTCTAAGTAAAGAAAACCTTTGTCTCCATGTCTTATCATATTCAACCCCTATGCCTGACGCACTTGCATCTTCACAAGTGGTGAAGATCCCAAATTTCTCCATCAGAAGACAATTATTTCCCCTTTACAGACTGTATTGAGGACAAATCTCACATTTGTAACCGTGCCATTAATGTGGATCAAAAGAAGTCTAGGGAGTATACCCAAAGAAGGTGACTAAGAGGTGCTTTACGATACTGGGAAGCAAATTAGATGCGTTATCATTGATGATAATTAAATTAATAGGCTTAAAATATTACAGTACAACTGTAAAGAAGCAACAAAGTAGCAGTTTGTTGTTATTTGGCTTACAATTTCAAAAGATGAAAAGCATTTGTTGCTGTGTCAGCCTTACTGGCTCCGCTCGGCTTTCACTGCTCTTCCTCGGATATAGACAGGCTGTTAAATGGTGAGAGCCAGTAGGTTAAGTTATTCTGCACACATAAAGTCTGACTCGAGAGTTCAAGGCTCAGCCTGGCAAGATAACAGCATGTTCTACATTTATGCAGATAAGAAGCACTTGAGCAAACAGAATCTGAAGAACTGCCATGCTGAAAATGCCACAATATCACTAGAACAATGAATAGCGTCAATGGTGATGGTTGCCTCTTCCTGCAAACATTAGATGTCACTGTGTGCGACTTATCTGCATCCAAAAAGTGTTTTCAAACTTGCACTGTAAGGAATCTTAGTTCCTGAATTGAAACTCAATCCTCTCTGGAACAGAAAGGGATGGAGAGATGTCATGTCTTATATTGGAACCCACTTCTGGCACTTCCAAAAGACTGATGTCTTCAGTCCAGCCAAGGAGGACAGTAACAGTGTCCTGCTGTTTTGATTCCGTGGTACCAAAACTGATATGAAAAAGGAATTATACTGCAGTTTGCACAGTATTACTTTATGCTGCAAGTTGTTCACAGTATTACCAATTCCAGATGGCTCAGGGAACAAGGGATTTAATTTGAAAGAGAAATGTTGCAAGAATCTGAACACAGAACTTAGAAATCTAATGTTCTAATGATTGAAATGTAAGGCCGAGATCTACTGCACAAGATACTATTGTGGACCAAGCTGCAAATTTTAAGGTGATGCCTAAAAATCATTGGAAGACCAAAGTGAAATTTAAAAATAGCCTGAGTAAATGTAGCCTACAAAACTAAAAATAAATAAAAATCAAGCAGCTGTAAATACGAGATGTACTGTTGCATGCACATTATGATGTGTGTATTTATATATTTTGTAGGCATAAATGAAAAACAGAGTTCAAAAAGCCCTTAAAAATCTATACACCTGGGTGCTAACCCTCTAGATCTCTTATCCAAATGAGGAAAAAAACCCCACTCTGAAAAGAAACTCTTATTGCCACTTCAATACAAGGTTAAAATGGATCCATTGCTGACTTCATCCATTTGCCTATTGTTGACAGCTGTCAATACAGGGATTTGATTTCTTTATCCAAGCAACAAACATTACATTCATATCTTCAGAGAAAGATCTTGACTGTGAGCTGCAGTTTCAGTGCTCCAACTCAATTACGGCATTCTTGAACTGCAATGTATTCATTTGTGGGCAGTGGGGCAGCCAGTGGGAGGGTATTGATTGGAGTATAATGTCATGTGTAGCAGCGAGAGTAAGATGAAAAGTGTTTTCTGCTTAATGGGTTGGTATTAAGTAGGTGGGAATGGCTTCTAATTAGCCAACAATTGCTGTGTTTCTCAGTTTCCCTCCCTTCCCTCCTCCTGTCGGTCACCAGCTGCCAATCTCTCTCTCCTTTTCCTTTTTTGTGTGGAGTTCATTGCTCACTGCAGTGAAAGCCTTTGTTTAAAAAAGAGGGCTCCCAGGGTCTCATCTGCCAGGGTACAGCTTGCTGCCTGCGATGAGTAGCAACTGTCAGTTTATTTTATCTCAACCTTTTCATCATTCTGCTGAAACTGGTCGAGTGAAACCACCTGAGAGACCTGAGGATTCAGTACCTACAAGTCATTAGCCAGGACTGCTCAGCCTCTCCCCACACAGCAAGTCAACTGAACACTGCTTAAAATATAGTCCACTTTAACCCCATATTTTCCTAGGGATGCATTAGGATTCCTCCTGCATCTTCCATATTTTTAGTTGCATGATCATTTCTTAAATATACTACAACTATGATTAGTGAGTAGTTTTATTTTTCAGTGTTTCCCAGCAAAAATATTCTTTAGAAATACAAAATATAACATACTAAAATCTAGTTATTAGAATAGTCTCAGTCAGAACCTCCCTCTTATGTAGGTTATGTTCTCCAGCACAGATATCATACCTAGCAATTCCCCCAATTATTTGAACCTCTGCTTGCCTTGAAGTTTTTGATAATGCAGTTCAAAGGGACAAAATCTACTTATAGTTACACATGTGCCACTCTCCTCAAATCAGTAAGATTTTATGGGCATTTAAAAAAGCAGTATTTGGTCCACAATTTTTAACATATATGCAACATTCTCCTCTCTTTGTCATACAATTTCTCTCTCTGTAGGTGCATGCATATATGTTCATGTATGCCACATGCACACCCACCTTCCAAGTGCCTACTGGAGTTGCAGTACAATCAGTAAAAAATTATGAAAGTATGTGAGAGGAAGAAATACTTTATTTTGAACTAAAACAAAATTAAATGTATCTAAATCAAGTTCCTTGTCATTAGCCTGAGCTATCTTATTTTGGTAACCATGGCTAACTTGTTGCAGTCATTACTAACAGTTTTAATACAGCACCTGAAGTATTATTTCCATTGTATGAACCATGAGCCTTTTCAAGATATAGAGGAGATGACAGGAACAGAAATCCAGTAATCCTTCAATATATCAGTTGATTTCTTAATGCTTGAAATCATCAATGTTTCATCTCAATTCTCTTCTTATTGAAGCACGTGTGCATACTTGTATGAATATCAACAAAATGAAATATAATTTGATTTAATACTATTGTCAGAACGGAGCTAAAGGTACCAGTGAGGACAAGCTCACTCTTGGAGAGCTACTCATTTCAAGGCACTCTGGCAGATTGGAAGATTCTGGAGTCACAGAATGGGGCTCCAGAGCACCCTGAAGTGATGTTTTCCAGCAGGAGCCTGAAGTGTGAGGTAAACAGAGAGCTGCAAGTGCTGCACTCCAGGATAAGAAGTCAGTGGGTGCTGTGCAGCACACACCTCTCTCCCCTCCTGCTTCCTACAAACTGGTTTTCCTTGACAATGGTTTTCCTTGACAGGTATGGTCTGAAGTTCCTATCCCTCAAATTCCTTGGGTGCACAACATGAGCTGAGCAAGATGAGTCTAGAGCACAGGCATCCTCCTTTTGTCAGCTTCAGTTTTCTATCAGCAATGAGTTAAATGCATGGTGCTGAGAGATGCCCAGCTGAGAGATGCACAGGCACAGTCAGGCAGCTCCATGTCTCTGTGCATGTGACCTATAAATACCAGACAGTGGGAAATCCACCTTCACAAGAAAGTATCAGCTTTCACAGACATTGGCATTAGCAGATGAATAAACATAAGGTTTATTTATGAGGGGTTGGGCACTTGCATCTCCCATTTCAAAAGCTGCTGCAGAAGATTAATTCCCCACAGGAGCTGACACCAGCTACATTATGTTTGACTAATATCTGTAGCAGCTCAACATCCCCAAAATTAAAAAATATGCCAGAATTTTAAGGAAAAGGAACTATATTAAACCACAGTAGCAAACATGGAAAAATATGAAAAAAGCTTGAAAAAGAGCAATTTCAAATCACCCTCTCCATATCAATTACTCTGTCAGATACTTATTAATGCCAATATTGTAGGACAGTAGCTCCATGTTCAAAATGATGTACCTGTATGACACATCATGAAAAATACTGAATAATTACTTGGCTCTGTGGCAAGACCTGTATGAGGCCTTCCATGGCAATATTCTGTATTACAGATAACACTGAATCCTTAACAGAGTGAGTAGAAACAAGTGGATGAGCCTGGAGGCACGGTCATCTACTTAAGCATGCATTTGGATCTCCAAGCTAATTAATCACCCAGTTGTGTACTTAAACTTAGTCAATCCATTCCCACAGCTGATTAAGATCTATTTAAAGGCCATTTTGATACTTCACAATTTTCTATTAACCAACTTGTCAAGATACTCAATAGGAAGTGTGACTCTTTCCACTTCATTCTCTGATCACAGCGTAATGAAAATACAGGGCAGGAAGAACGGTGTAGGAAAAAGCTCTCAAAAACCTCCTATTGATTCTACTATGAGCACAAAAGATATACCTAAGAAGATCTAAGTTGAGATACGAGCTACTGGGAATAGAGGTAACTGACTTACACTCCTTAAACGTTGGCATAAACATGCATAAAATTGGAATTCGGAGTGAAGGTGTAGGACCAAAAAAAGAGAAAGAATAATTTGCAGTATGAAAGTGAAGAACAGACAAGAAAACACAAGAGAACAGACAGGGAATGAAGAGAAACAAAAAAAATAATAAATGCTTCAGAAACAGTTCAAAATAATCACAAAATATCTCTGGTGATTACAGAAAAGAATAAAGACAGGTAGATTTTTGGGCAAAAATACAGTTTCATAAATACATAAAACTGTGGAAGTACAACACTTCACTTTTCAAAACAGATCAGCTCATTCTAAATGTAAATCATTTAAATCTTGACTATCTTCAGACCATCAAGTCTTAATAAAAACAGCAATTTGTTACTTACAAGAGGAACATAAAAGGATGTATCTAGGCAGGGAAAAGGATCTCGGAAAGAAAAACCCTCTCAAAGATGCAGAAAAGAAAGCTGGCTTGAGAAACCCAGGAGAAGGAAGGTGTTTGATACACTGCCTGTGAGTCCTGAGATGACCTAAGGGTTCTGTTACAGAACATATGCACTGAACACAGTTTCTCTGTCTTGGCTTTGATTTTCTCTGTCCAAAGATTGTTGGGGAGCTTTGGGTAAGGAAAGGTTTGCAGCAGAGAGCTGTTTTCATGTTGGCCTGAGGTCTACACTGGTTGGCATGTCTGCAGACAGCTCCAATAAAAGACTCTTTACAAAGTCGAAATGACAACAAGCATCTCAATATTAAACAAGCCCACAAAAGTTTCATCTCTGGCTCTTTATGAGAATCCATTCTCCCTCCTGAGCATGAACCCAGTAGATAGCTCGTGGAGAGGCCCTAGGGCCACTTCAGAAGTTTTCCAAGTGGCTGCTCCTACGTTGGCCCTGCCACCATGAGGGCACTGCCAGAGCACGACTCCTGCCAGCTCTTTTGTTTTGTGACTCTTCTCTTCATCAATGCTGCAGTCAAACCTAAAACTTCTAGGTGTCTCAAATCTTTCTCCAGAAGTGACTTAACATGGCTGGGCAAGAGCTTCCATTTCTTTTGCACCATTCTATAAAAGCAATCAGGACGGAACTACTGCCCTGAGAATTTTCACTTTTTAAACTGGAAAGGAACTCCACTTATGCAGAAGTACTGACTATGCAGTGCACAAAACTATGCTAGTTCAGTGCATAAAGCTACACTAAAGGGTCTGACAATATACTGCAGTTTGAACATCACTTCCAACTTTTTTTTTTTCCACAAGAAAGAACAATTCACCTTATTTAGGAAACCATTTTCTGCTGATCTAGGGAGCTTGTCTGAGAAAACACAGCTGGACGCCAACAATATTTAGCACAGGATGTGTCTAAAGGAAATGCGTGGCAAGATTTAGATGGTTCCACACAAAATATCAGATGGCAAAAAACCTAGTGAAATCCAAATTCTTCTCTGGGTAAAATGTTTTTTATATAACTATTGATGGCAAGAACACTCACAATCACTGTCAGGGTGATAGTGATTTTTTTTTGAATCTATAACACCACTTAAGTCATAAAGGAACTGCCAACTCTCAGCAAAGACTATGAAGAAATTTCTAACACATTAATCCATGGTTAAACATGAAAATATTCAATGAACCCTCCTCTCAGATATGGTACAGGCAATCCACACATCTGACCTAGGTCTGATCCTGTCAATTCCCAATTATTTACATCAGTATTTAAAAAGAAATCACAGTAAAATCCCCTGGATATTGCATTTGTACAGAGCACGAGAACACTGAATATCAGCTCTCCTCTCTTTTCAGACAAACTTCAGCCATCAACAGAAAATAGAACAAGCTACTGCCCTCCTGGCAAAACTGACACAGATGTTTATTATGTGTTCTGGGGCTCCACTGAGAACCTGGTGCATCCAGCCACTGACCACAATGTGCTGAAAAACCTCCCTGTCACCCTCAGTTCTTCTCTTCACACTTCATTCTTTCTGTAGTCCAAGCAATAATCACTCTCACTTGCTAAAAATATCAGGGTATCTCTAAGCAGACTTAATACATACTTAAAAAACAAATCCCAACTAATAATAAATAACATAACGTGTATGAACCCCATAAGCTGATTTTCAGACAAACACCTGTTCCATGCCATCAACATCTATACACAAGTATGGTCTATTTCAACACTTAGTTAAGACTTAGTTAAGAATATTTTAACACTGTATCCAGCATAAAAAATGATATTTTTACAGGCTGATACTTTAAAATATTTTTAAAGGTGAGACAAGATAAAATTTAGCAAGTAATGAGTGCTAGGTGATGTGAATAAAGAAGCAGCAGTACAAGTTTACCTAATTACAAAGAAAAAAAAGACAGAATCACCCCTCAACTTTTTTTTCCTGATAGTTTTTCTAATATATATATTTCAGCATTTTTAACCACTGTATTTTTTTCAGAAGGGAGCGAATAATTCTGTTTGAAAAACCCCATAAAAAAGTGCAGAGGCCATCCTGCAAATTTCAGTAGGGGGCTGAAGCATTTGAACTTCTTTCAAAATAGGCTTATTAAAAAGTGAGCCTTTGTGCCTCTGGCACAGGGACAGCCTTGGAGTATGTACTTGGTCACACACTTCCTTTACATAATTTAGTCATAGTTCTTATTTATGGGTGTGAAAAATAATGTGTATAATTATATACACACTATACATAATGACCAATAATGTGTATAATTACTTCATGTTCAGCTGCATTTTCTGAGAAACCCCAGATCTGTCTCTAAAATCCTTTCAGTTTCTCCCTATCCCCAGACTAGCACACACTGCACAGACTGCTGAGAGGGAGGAGGTAACATTAGAAATTTTACTGGAATTAGTGTACTTCAGAAAAAGAGACAGTAAAAAAAAGCAATTTATCACACTATGAAACAGCCTGTTGTGCTGTTGGACACTATTACCAAAATGGCCCATAAATTACACAGCTCTGGTAAGTTCCAGTAGAGAAACGTTAACTGAATTTGCTTAGCATAATCCTTGATCTCACATCTCACTTCTGACTCTCCCATCCTTTAGGGATAATCCTATTATTAAAAAATGAAAAAGTTACACACAAGTTTAATCTAAAATGCACCTGGTCAGATCACTGTTTTCCAAAACATTAGCAATTTTGTGCTAGCCACATGTTTTACAGAAAAATGTCCATAAAACATCTTAAAGAGCTTTCAAAAATATCAATCAGTAGGATGAAAATGTAATTTTTTAAACAATACAAAGGGACACAGTCACACTATGGAATGTACCATTCCTTGTATCCATGAGAGGAGGCTGGAGAAAGAGTATTGAGGGATTACATATTTGAGAGTAAGAGCAAAAGCTCATTGGATTGTATTTTCCAGGCTGTAGGTTTAGCAAGCATGCCTTTTAAATTATATTGAAGGCTGCTTAGGTGTGGAATGCTAGAAATAGTCCTGGTCATGCTGAAGTTGATGGGAGCAGGTAATTCCATTGATCATAAAACTTCACAATTGATGTCAATATGCAGTATTTAAAGCTATCATAAAAAAACTCCAACAAAATGAACACAGGAAACCTATGGTAAAATGTGCCAATTTTGCAAAGTTCTCCAAAGTCAAGAAATGTAAATTTAAATTGTGGTCAAAAGCATATACTATTGCTCAAGAAAACAACTGAAGACGATGTAGGATGAGGAAGACAATGCATTTTAAGCCTACTCTTAGAAGTGTTCAGATGATTTCAAGCATTCAAGGGCTCTTGCTGAGGCACAGCCCTGCCAGATGCAAAAACCTGGACTGAGAGTTGCCAGGCTCACAGAAAACAATTTCTGGTCAGCATTTCATGTAATCAACATGCAAAATCTGATTCAAAAATGTCCTGCCTTCAGCACCTTTAATTACTCTTCTTTCCTCTAGAATGCAGCAAGTCAGGTGATTATTTATTGAAAGACACGTGAAATGTTTTCTCATCAGGCAATGTTAGGCTGTGGGCTCCTTTTTAGGATTTTCTGTGGAGTCACAATCCTTTTTGCTTACTGATTCTGCTGATAATGGTTTTTTATCCACTTTCGTAAACGTAAAAAGAACAATAAAACCATATTTGTTGTTGCAGTGGCATCTCACAATGATATAAATCACTCTTGTGAGTGAAGTCAGGTGACTGAGCCAAATGCAGCAGATAGAAACACATTCTCCTTTGCATTTTTAAACACTGTTTTCTGACAATCCCATCCCTTTTGTCCATGACAACTCTGGTCAAAACATCTATTTTATTAATAAATGTTGAGATAAATTGAGTAATTAATGGTTCTTCCTGCCTGGTTATTGAAATGATTGATTTAGAAAATAAGTCCTGATTCAAAGATGTAAGGTAATATGGCAGTACTTGAATTTAAATGTAATTGTTCCCCCACTAGCTTAAGTATTTCTTTTGCCTAAGAATACAGAAACTACTCTTATTTTTCGACACAGAAAAATTTTTCAGTCAGAAGAGTTAGAAATAAAATCTTACTGCCTTTCTTCTCCCTTTCATTAAATTTCCCTGCAGATTAAGAACTACCATTGTATCTTGTCTTTCTCTGCTCTATCCTCAAAAAGACTGAGAAAAATCTAATAGATTATCAACACTGAGCTGTTTGAAAGAGCTAGAAATACTGCTCTATTATCACAGCAGGAATTTCCTAAGTGATGAGTTCATCATAGGATGCACAGACATTCTCCTGGAAGTTAGAATAAAGGCTGTACCTGAAACTCAAGGCCAGCAAATCCTAATCTTGAATTGGTGCCAGGTCATGTTTTGCCAGACAAAGATATTAAAAATGTAATGCCAGTACTAACTAGAGATTTGGCAAAGGAAACATGAGGAATGTTACAGATTGTGCTGACAGTGTGACACTATGTTTTCCTGGATGTAATCTGGGTATCAAGAGAGTAAGCTTGGAGCACTAATGAGAAGAATGATATTGAACTGGAAGAGCTGCTAAATATGCAGTAGCCACAGGGTTCCTGGAGTGAACTGGAACTGAAAACTGCAATACTGAAAGTAACAGAGGGTAAACTAGGCAGAAATACAGAAGGAAGAGAATCTCAGCAGGCAAAACTTGTTTGTGGTACCACGCTTGCCAGGATATAAAGGGCTTTTCTAATCATACTCTGTTTATCCCTGAAGTACTGTTAAAGAGGAGCAGGAATCTCGAGCTTAAAGGGGCACATATCATTTCAGGATATAAATGAGGTTAACAACTGATTGGAAAAGTTGAACTGAAAATCCCTTTAGGTGCAAGAACTAAAATTCATAGTTGAGATACAAAGTTCATTCCATGTGTTTGAGGTTCCCGTGGTTTTTTGCTGTTCCCATTGTTAATTTTCGTTTGCCTCCTATTTGTAGCAGCTACAGTTAGTGATCCTCATATGAAGTATATAAAAAATTCTTTCATGGATTCTATTTTTGACTGTCTCTGTTGGAATTCTCAACATGTACACTGCAGGTCTAGACAGGAGACATGCACCAAAATAATCCTGACAGTCAACAAAATCTGTCAGTGTCCTAGATGTTCACTTATTGAGACACAAATCACAAATAGAGATATGTAAAGTCATTGAAAAACTGTTAACATCACTAGAACTTTCAACAGAATGCTGTCTAATTTATCTCTTCAGCCTGCAAATGAATGCCCTTGTTCCATAATTCTCAGTAGCTCCCAGTGTTGCCTCTGGTATCCTGGCTCCTGCTAAACTGCTAATATCTTCAATTACCACTTACTTTATATACAAAATTCACCACTGAAGTTATATCTAATTTTCCACTTCTATGGAAGGTTGAGACCCACAAGAAACCAGCAGCCAGGCAGTTCTTTGTCTTTAGGAGTAGGATAATTAAGGGAATAACAAAGTAACTCTGAAGTTCCATATTGTGACCACCCCAGCTGTCATTTATTTCCACTGTACTCCAGATTCACACTCTTCACAGGAATGCAGAGGAGGAAGTTTTAAGGTAGAGTAGACTTATATCTTCCCCTTTCTCAGTACAATACAGTTTACTGCTATCAGTACTTGGAGATAATGCATAATTCAGTTTCACTTGTAATAATGTACTGTAGAAATGGAAAAGAGCAAAGAAAATTTAACCCATGAAGAAAGAGGTCTACTCCACACAGAGTCCTCCTCTGCTTTTTCTGAGATAAGCTAAATAGTAAAGAAACCCGACTTGTTTTTATCTTTTTTCCATTCTCTCTAATGTCAAGTGCAAGGATACCAAAAATAAAGCAGAGAGGTTTTTTTGGATTCAGAACTACGTCAAGCAGAAATTACTTCTCACTTTTAGTAGTAAGGATCTTATTTTTGGATGCACCTAAGAAATGTACTGCAAAAGATTATTATTATTTTCTTTAAAGATTAAAACAATTATATTTTGACTAAAACATGTAACTGTGATGTTCTAGCAAACAGCACTGAAAAAATATAAGCCACCATCCAGAGCAACTACTACTATCCATTTCTCCTGCTTATATTGCATTTCAACTTTTTAAATTCAGCCTCTAAAACAAGCACACCACGGAGTAAACCCAACCTCCTTTCCATACAAGGATTAAACCCAGGAGATAATTTAATAAAACCCTACAAGAAAAATGACTTCAGTGTTGAGGACAATCCAGCACTAATGTGTTTCATAAGCACTGCCTTACCAGCTGTAAGAGGGTCAGTGCACATGTCACTTCTGCTTTGCTTCCATGCCAGCAGGTGCTGCAGGCGGAGGGGATCTGCTGCTGCTGCTGCTACGTGGCTGTTGAATGTCCCCATCAGCTGGTGAGCCCTGGCAATGCCACAGTAACTCTCTGTTTCAGCCACCAAGGGCAAATTGTTCAAAGCTTTCGCTGCCTCAGAGGCCTGGCTGAAATATTCGACAGCTTCCGTATAGCTCCCCTAGTAAAGAAGAGGGAAAAAAAGAAGAAAATAATGAAGAAAACTACTTGGAGTCACCTGTATTTTACCTTGATATTGGGGCCTGCTCCTCTGATGCCTCAGAGATGTTGGCAGCCCCCAGAATGACTCATGGCAGGGCATTAAGCAAATCACTCCCCTTTGCTGTTTTCTAACCTCTAAAGTTCAGATAACACTGCTCACGTCCTTGAATTGAATGGGTTTTTGGTTATCTCTGTAGAATTTTGGGCATACAAATCCAAGTATGTCAATGCTAAGTATTAATAAAGATTGTAGCCAGGTCACTTAGAAATTATTGCTATTGTTTCACTGCAATCAATACATCTGTAGAGGGAAAGGTCTTAATTTATGGTGGTACTAAATTAAAAAAAAAAATCCGAAAAATGGAAAAAAAAAAAAGAGGACAGTGAAAGGACAGACCTAAAGTAAAGTAAAGTAAAGAACAGAAATTAAAACTTACTCATTTATGGGGGAAGAAAGGGATATACAAATACCTGGGGATATTCCTAATCACAAAAAGAGAAACAGTAGGAGAAATGTAACCCAACTGTTGCTGAACAGAAAACTCAAATAATTTATCTCTGTCCTACCATTGGTGTGGAATTCTGCTACTCTGATGGCAGAAACTTCCTGACTGAAAACATTTTCAGAATTGTCTTATTCTTTCACTCTTATCTTGATTTAATAAGATTGAAATTTCTTTCTGCAGAGAGACTGTGAGGAGAGACTCCAACTGGTACCTGTTTCATTTGATATGACTTCTTGGGATGAAAATTCCTATAACTGCTAAAATGTGCTTATAATTAAAAAATGGAAAAAAAGAGTAATAGAAATTCTGGTAGTCTTTTAGCTTTGTTTAATACAGCAGAACAGCAGAATTAGGCCTATGAGGACACAGCAATGAATAAAGAATGATAAGCTGTAATACAACAAAAAGTAGAAACAACCTCCCTACCACACTCATGAGAACTATAGCAGGTTAAGCGATGCAATTAGTGAGAGGAATGCAGCAAATCAGATTAAGAAACTTGAAAAAGGTGAAATGAGAAATGACAGAGCGTATCATGCAAAATTCAGTGTACATATTAAGCAACCTACCTAACAAACTGGGAGAAATGAGACTCCTGCATAACACAAACCCAGGCATTTTAGGAAACAAGAAACATCTGGGTAAAACAATCATGACTAGAAAGCAAACTGAGTGTACAACATTAAAGAAAGAGAGTGTTGGGTAAGGGAATAGTGAGATGAGAGAACTGAAAGATACAGCAACAGTATGGACAGAGCAAAGTGAATTTGGTCAAAGTGATCTGTGTTTGGAAGAACAAAATGAGTTATATCCCCAGTTTACTAAAGGTGCCCAAAGATAGATCTGAATATAAATAGAGATATCTTTAATTTGATGGACAGTACTACTGCAAATTTTATCACTGGGGGACAGAGTTGAATAAAAAGACCCTCATAATGACTTAGAGAATACTGGTGATGACAGCTGATACCAACAGGCAGTAAGCCAAAAGAAATATTAATTTACACTCAGTTTTCGTAAACAATGTTGACCTTGCAGAACAAGAAGGAAAAAAGGTAGAGCAAACAGGAAACTGAAAACTTCAAGATTTTTTAATTTATGTTTAAACTAAATATTTTCTATACATCAGTAAGATTAAGTTACTGCACTTGTGCCCTTCTATACCACTGCTCCAGCTCAAGGCAGAAAATTCTGAACTGAGGAAGACAATTTAAAGAATAATCAAATAGAGATTAATTCTTAAAATGCCAGTTCTATTGAATTGATTATTAGCAATGATGGCAGAAGGGATGAAATACAGAAGTAGTTAAACAGAATTTATTTAATTATTTTTCAGATTTGGAGGAGAATAATTCAGCACAGTGTCATATCTCCCTGCTTTCTTCTAAGTTTCAGATCCATTTTACAGTTACTTCATCAAGTTGTCATAGACTTTAAAACTTAGTTTTCAATGGGAAATTCAGCATTTATGTTAAGAACACATGTAAACAGAAAACTCTCAGGCTAACTTGAGATTACAGAGCAAAAAAAATTCTGCCGCTTATGAAATAAAAGCAGAACAAACAGGACAACGATTTTGGTAGTGTGAGTTCTCTGTGAGAGGAACCAATGAAAAATAAAGGAGCATTTAGGGATAGTGTAAGTGAAAAGGGGAAAGTACTCTGTTCAATATATTACACATAGAACTTATGACAAAAAAAAAAAAAAAGCAACAGAAGATAGAAAGGGTATTTCTAATTATATTTTGTTCATAATGAAAATGTTTCCTAAGTTCCACATTATCCAGCATACAGAAAAAGCATTTTTATTACTTATTGTATCGAAATTATTTCATTTAGCATTTCAGCTCTATAATAGGTGTTAAAGGACTCAGCATGAATTTTGCACTTCTGCAGCAATGTCTTTAACCCTTTTAATTTCAAAACCCAAGTGCTTCTGCAGTGCAAGCAGAGACAGAAGAGAAAATCCTTCCACTACTAACAGACCTTTGACAAACTACTTGCTGCTAGAACCCATTTCACAAATTTGGCTTAGAGAATGTAGAGAAGAAATAGAGATTACAAATAGCTCATTAGTATGCAATGCAGTATATATTCATGTATAGTGCAATAAAATTTCATTTGCCTTAACTGGTGACTCTTTATGGGCATATATGGCCCCAATGGTGATTTGGATGCAGATTTTTCATGACACATGAAGCTTGTTTTGATCTGAATTCGGAGTTTTTAATTAATCTATTTTTAGAACAAAACTCTTGGTGTTAAATATGATGTGAAATTTTCACCTGCCCCAGAAAATTAAGGCACATTCCATTTAGTCAGGCAGTGACTTCTCCTTGGGTAACTGCTGCAAGATGCAACACCTGGATCAAATCCTCCTGTGTCATCTCATATGCAAAACCAGATTTTACCAAGAAGTAAACCAAGTTGTTTGAGATCATTACTACAAACAGTACTTACTCTTTCATTGTGAACTTTTCCAAGTAGAACATTTGCATCCACCAGGCTTTGGCTTAAATGAGAGCTCTCAGCATCCTTCATGAACTCTCCCAAGTACTTCACAGCCTCATTTGATTTTCCCTGACTGAAGCAAAGGACAGGGACAAAACGAAATATTTACTCAGATGGCTTTTTCAAATGCTGTAGATCTGCCCCCTTGTTCTGAAATAACTTTACTTTGTGATGACTCATCCATGACTGGATTTTATTTCCAAATGGCCTCCAGCACTACCTGTGCTGAGCCCAATGAGACTACTCCACACAGAGTGTCTGAGGGCAAAACTGGATCCTTTCAGCAGAATAGAACAGAAGTTTTCTACAGAATATTGTGGCATATTTTAAGGCCAAGAACGAAAACACAGGTGGATGATTTAACAGGGGTTTTGGACCTTCCATTAATTTTTTTTTTCTACTGAGCTGCTGGTAGTATTTTAAGTTTAGCTGGACCTCACATCCTGACAAAAGAGGAGAAAGAGGTATGAAAGCTGTTTTTTCAGCAAGGCTTTCTGTCCTTCAGAGCTGCCATTTCATGCTCTAGAACCTGGCAGTGCAGCAGCAAAAGTGCTGTATCTCAGTTCTGGGGGTGACAGCCTTTCCCTGGAACACAACCCTGCCCTTTGACTGTGTGGATCAGAGGTGGCCAGGGTCACACAGGAAAACCCATAAACTGTGGATTGCAGGTGCCACCCCCAAATCCCAGCAAGCTCAGAGCAACCTGAGGTCACAGCTGCATCTAACTTGAAGCTTGGCTAATGTACTTTGACAATAACATTTGCAGATTTCCTTTTTTTTTTTTTTTTTTTTAATAAAGCCAGTCATATTAACAATATAAGAACTCAGCAGTGTGATTGCAAGATATAAGATAAGACATCTGAGCTTGCCTGTGAATCAGGCACCGTGCCTTTTTTCCCTTTAAGGCCAGAGTGTTACTCCAGCTGACCTCAATATTAGCCATGAACTTGAGTCACTAATGTAGGAGTGTAGCATGCTAAATGTCAAGGCACCAAGCAAGACAGAAAATCCAGTCTTAATTAAGAAATTCACAGAAATAGGAGTTTCTGTAAGTGATAGAGAATTGTGATTTATTTTCTCACCATCTTAAACCACCTTCAAGTTAGATTCCTACAGCAAATGATGGCGTGGAATTTATTTACATTACAGTTTTTATTATAAACTATATTAGGGATATGTGCTTTCAAAATCTGGCAGAACTATAATTTTCCCTGTTTTATGCTATTGGAGTAATTATAACAGCCTGCCACAAAAGAGGAAACTCAGCAAAGCTTAGGTGCAAATTTACAATATCGCAGTGATTATCTGTATGTGACTGAGAGGGCAAGATTCCTACAAAAGGCTGGTAAATCACTGCAAACTAACATCTTGAAATGTTCAAGTATTTGCTACTGTAAACTTAGTGGTCAATTAGCAGACTTGGATTTACTAAACTTTCCTAATTTAAGAATTTTAATACCATGAGAATATGAAGTACACCTGGGCTGTAAACATTTACCAAATGTCAAAAGGCTTTGAAATTTTAGAATTAGAAATACATATTTTTTTAACCTTTTTTTTTTTCCTAAGAAAAGAAAATCAAATGTTTCCCTACAGAAATACAGCATATGATTTATATAAGTTAAAGGACAAGGTTAAAGTGTTAGACAAATATTAATTCCAGTTTTTCTAGTTTTCTATATGCAGTGCACAGGTGCAACTTGAAGAGCATATTATATGGTATAATCATTAAATCCATTCAACCAGACCTTTGAGAGTTAAAAACATATATTCTGAGGAAAAGGACTCCTTGGTCCAAGGAATGAGAATGAAACAGTGCAGAATATTTGTGTATCAAGGTGATTCCAGTTTCCAATTGGGAAAACAGGACTGTTAACACCCACATCCCCTGACAACTGTCCAATTATGTATATCACACTTGGCCTACTGTTTGCAGTAGAAGTAATCAATAAAGGATGTGGTTGAGTGAACATAGATTTTGGTTGAACCAATGCATGAAAACTTAATCATTTACTCAGAGTGGAGAAATCAAATAGAGCAGAGATGAAACAGCCACTAAGGGGTTTGTTGATTGTGCCACCAAGTTTGTGGGCTAGAGGCTGAAAGTAATAAAGCAAATGGAATCAGTGACAGGAGAAAATGTAAAAAGGTTTTCTTAATTTCATGAATTAATAGAAATGTTTTGATGTATTCTTGGCCATTTTTTATTTTTCACATCAAAACCTCTGCTCCACATATAGAAAATATGAAAATTGCTAGGGCATATAACCTCTTTGAGGAAAACACGAACCAATTTGATACATATCAGAAAGATATTTCTCACTGTTAGAACTTCACTTATGCCAGGTAGCAATTGGTTGGTAGAGTTTAACAATTTTTCAAAGGAAGTACTTTTAAAAGCGCTACAGCTCGAGATATTGAAAGTATGCCAGAAGGATTACTGAAACACTTTATCCTGCACAAGACCTGATAACATGATAAACAGGCCTTTCCTACTCAAAGGGCTAATATTTTATAGTTCCTTCAAAAATCTACATGTTATTTTATACAGTCATATACTTTCTATCTCCTTAGACATCACCTTCCTAAATGCATAAAATGCAATTTCCTAAAGATATAGTCATTCATGATCCCACAGAACAGTTATGATGACTTCAGCAGAAGAGATTACACATCTACAGCAACTCATTTTCCAGTTTCATGCTAAAATGCCCTATGAGATTTTTACCCCTATTAGACTTTTATGAAAATATGCACCTTTTATAGGATTGCTCATGTGATGGAATTGGATGTATAAATCATGTGTCCACAAGAAGTCATTACCATGGTGGACACTGGCAGAATAAGTCAAGAACATGATGCTATTATGTCAGATTCTTTCCCCTGGAAAATGACATGCCTAAATGCACATGATAAAGATTTTCACTTTCCCATGGTCTCTGGAAACATCTGCAGCAGAGATTTCACAAAATATTCCAAAGCCATAGACAGGTTCTGAGCCATTCAGGAGGGCTCAGGCACTTTCTCCAATCTGTCACAAGGAAATCAGTGCAAATTCTCACAGACATTACGGTTATAACACATTATTTTTGGGAAGCAGTCACCTTCCTGTGGAGATATCCATCAAATTTAAAATCATTTACACAGATCTAGCCTAGATCAGGTGAAAATACAAGTAAAGGAAAATGGAACTAGCTGAATATGGGGATTCTGTCACCAGCATTAATTATTGGTGCATTTATCCAAAATGTTCCATATCCAGCTCTGGCATCCTCAGCACAGGATGGATATGGACCTGTCAGAGTGGGTGCAGAGGAAGCCACCAAGATGCTCAGAGGGCTGGAGCACCTCTCCTATGAAGACAGGCTGAGAGAGCTGGGGTTGCTCAGCCTGCAGAAGTCTCCAGGGAGACAGTACCTAAAATGACCTTATAAATAAGACAGGGACAAATTGTTGAGCAGGCCCTGCTGCAACAGGCAAGGCTTCTAAACTGAAGCAGGGTCGATTTAGATTAGATGTATGGAAGAAATGTTTTACAATGAGAGTGAAAAAACACTGGAACAGGTTGCCTGGAGAGGTGGTAGATGCCTCATCCCTGGAAACATTCAAGGCCAAGATGGAACAGGGCTCTGAGCAACCTGATCCAGTTGAAGATGTCCCTACTCACTGCAGGGAGGTGGACTAGCTGACCTGTAACAATCCCTTCCAACCCAAACTATTTTATGATTCTAACATTCTATGATTCATAGGTGCCCAGGCTTTTCCCCATAGAAGTTTCTCAAACAACTGAAAGTTTCTAAGAGCACCATGATGTTTTACAGGGCTGAACAGTAAATGCCTATCACATACCCAAAGCTCTTCAAAGAAAGTACATATGTAAGGTGTTTAACATGGTAAATGCTCTCATGGCATAACTAGCAGATGGGTTTTATAAAAAGTACAATAGCCATTTTCCAGAGAAAGTTTATGGTTGGATCTTCCCTGGTGCAATAAATAAAATCCCTGACCCTATACACGAGATTGAATTCCTCCTTGACTTAAATCAGTCAGAACATTACTCTTCTAGGAGAATGCCTTACTTACTAAGCTGGGCACTCTTTCTGCTCTTAGTATCTGATCCCACTGCTCCTCACCTACTGTTTTCCTTCTTTTTCCAAATGGAACAAATGGAAAGCAGTGGGACTGTCCTATCCTGGATAGCTAAAGAATGCTCCCAGAAGGTGTGGAGTACAGATTTGATGCAGAAGAAGATCATCAGCCACTCCTTCTTTAGGTCTGCTTTTAAGAAAAGAATTGTATTGGCATTGTCTTTCAGATGAAGGGTTTAGCAAGCTGACTTCAGAAAGATCTCAAAATCTGTAACTTGTGAGTAGATAAATGTATGTGCTCTCATTCCAGAATACCTAAACCACAGAGAGGAAATTAATATATATGGTTTACTAGGGATGTTCTCTTGACTATTTTAACCTAGCCTGTACCCAGACTGCTGCTTTCTGTGAATCCAAGGAACTTGTGAATGCTACTGAGAGCTCAGAAAACCTTGTACTCATTGCAAAGCCACTCATTGTAACAGCTGACATTTTAGCTACTAAATCTTTCTTGGTTAGGCTCAAGAGAGTTTTAAAACTTGGACCTGGTATTCTTAGCATTCTGTGTCTTTTTGACTATCTTATCCCATGTCCTTATTTAGGATGCTCAGAATACATGTAGACATGAATTATGCATCAGAGAGCTGAAGAGGACTGTGGTTGTGGCTGATCCCTGTGTGTTCAGATAAGGCCAAGAGACAAGGGATCTGACTCACAGAGGAGAATTTGCTCTGCACACTGAAATAAACCTGGTGATAAGTCCCTCTCCATAAACAATTGCCAGGCTCTATCATGCATCATATGCACATAGGATAAACCAAGATTAAGCTGCAACCTTCACTTCAATCTCTTTTCTCCCTACCTCATATGACAATTTCATTAGTCTACTTATGTCGAAATGATTTGTATCTGAACTAATTCACCTGGAGGAGGATTTTAATGCCAGACAATGCTGAAACAAAAATATTGAACACAAGCATCATATTTGCAATTTGTACCTAGTTACACATGCAGAGACCAGAAATGCCTCCACAGAAGAAGTGAATGCAATGAATGGAAATTTACAGTTCAGAAAATATTACACTGAGACACCTACTGAAGCTTGCTACATTCTTCCAGGTTTTCTCTCTTTCTTAACCTGGAAAATAAGTCGGCATTTCTATTTTCCAGTAAGGTAAGGTAAGGTCCCCCTCCCAAACAAAAAAACCCCTACCCCAACAACTTAAAAAGCTGTCAAAATGTGGAAGAAAAAAGACATATCATAGTTTACAGGTAAAGAAAAACTAAGACCATACACTTTAAAAGACGTGTAGCAGTTTAAAATAACTTTCAATGAAAGGGTCACTTACTGCAAGAAGGGCACTGCTTAAAATTTAAGCAGTCAGTAATGGGAAGCGACAGACCTCTAACAATTCAAGTCTTTCACAGCTGAGTGGATCTGCACTGACAGTCAGACAAGGATGTGCTCACCCACCTTGCCAGGATGTTGGCTACAGCTGCATATGCTCTGTCCAGGCCAGCAGAATCACAAAGGCTCGTGAAGATTTCTACAGAGGTCTTCAAAACCTGTGAAGCAGGAAGATAAAACCAGTAAATACCACAAAAGGGACTTCCACTTTTTCTCCTCCTCCCAATCTATCTGTCCACACAGAACACAAAATTAAAGTTTTCCTACTTCTACAGCTGTTCTCTAATTAGCCATAACGGGACTAGGCTTTGGTCATTATTTATAGTTGTTTGAAACTACTCAATATTTACAAATCAAAAAGATGGAACTTGCAATTACATCTCTGCATTTTGGCAATTTGCAAAAACCAAAGAGGTACTCCTCGATATGCAGTGTAAGTTTCCTTATCCATAAATTAAAAGATTTTAAGAGCCTGTGCTTTTATGAGTTTCTGATAATCAATAACTTAAGATGGTGTCCTTTGCATTCATAGTGTTTTAGAATGATATGCTGAAATACAACTCAATATTATTTTTCTTCTATCTGTCACAATTTATCTTAGTACAGTTCAGATGCCCCAAAATTGAATAAATTACAGGTTATACATTTAATCTATGTTGTCTTCAAGTACTGTGGATAATGCTGCTATTTTTCTGATTAATTATTCACACACAAGCAGTTTGTTAACATTAGCTTGGAATCTACTCAGTTATTATGAACCCTCCTATAACTGAAGGCTCACAGCTGCTGCATAAAAACATATGATCTTAATTTAATTTAACACTCACATCACCTGTACTGCAGAATTTCTCTTTTCATCTTTTTTTTTTTTTCAATGGTGATGACAGGAGAGTGCATATAAAATTAAATCTTATTCTTTCATCCCTCCTCTTTGTTGCTTGACCCAATCTATTACACACATGAGAAAACAGGAAATCTCCAAAGACCCTCTATGGAAATCCTTTTTGCACATTTCCAAGAAAGGAGTAGTGAATGTCATTCACCAGCTCTGAAGGGGGATGGGAGATGCCCAGGGACATGTGACAGTATCCTGCATACCCCAGGATGCCTGTTTAGACTGAGGTAAAAGATTGGGCATTTTCTATTAAGAGTGCATCCCCTATCACTGGCAAAGTGCATGGTTCAGGAGAAGACAACCCATGGGTGCTAATGCTGTGGGTGTCACCATTCCCTTTGCTGCTTCCACCACTAAGATTTTCTAGATCTTGAAAGAGTTTTACTACATGCAGCAGTATCCCAGGACATAGCTCTTATTCTTTAGCTACATAAGCTCCATGTGCACAAAAAATAGCATTTATGAATGTGCACTGCCCTATTTATCATCCCTTGAGTACTTTCTTATCAACTGTGTGCTCGTGTTGCATCCTGTCCTTGCAGGTCACTGCCAATTGAGTTATCAATGCATTAGGTGTGACAGAAAGAGTACAAAGGCACCTCAGTTAGGAAGTTGGCACATTGAGTCAGAACTCTCCCTAAACTGAATTCATACCTGATGCTGTCAGTGCCTGCAGTACATCCTTCTAATAACCCAGGATGGTAGCAGAAACACACACAGGTGTCCAAGAAATTATTCTTGGTGTTGCATTTAACGCAGGGGACCTACAGCATTTGTTGTAATAATCATGGCCATATTAGAAAACCTGCCATTAGAGTGTCACAGGTGTCACAAATGTTGTGTGCTGGACTGAAATCACTCCTACTTTAAACTGGCCTCTACAATATTAAAACTTGGACACAGGGTCTGTTGTCACTACTATCTAGCACAGAAAGGTTACTTAGGAACCTAAGGCTTTGGCTACTGTATATTTTTTTTCTATTAAAGATATCACAAAAAGTAGAGATAAACCCAAGGAAAAATCATACATTGCATAGCTGAAGTAACAAGTTGATTCACTGCATTTCTGCAACAGCTGTGAGAAAGAAGGAAGTAAATAAATAAAGCCACTAATTTATATTGATGTAAAGTGCTCATTTTGGTCCCAGGTTACTGCTACACTACACAAATCAGATATTTCAGTCTAAATAATGAAGAAATTACATTAATTAAATCAGCTTCACGGAAGGGAGGAAATCTTGATAAATTATCATGGAAAATGTACTCTTTATGTCTGTATTTCAAATGACTCCTTCAGCTTCAGGTAATATGTAGGGACACAGGAAGGGACACAAGGTCTTGCTGGAAAGCAGATGTGTAGTGCTCCTGGATGCCACACCTGCCCAGTACCCATTTATGTAAGGGAGGTGGGGAGGGGTCTCCTTTCCTATGGTGTATGCCTGACCTTCAACACTCAGGATAAAAACATTTCAGGATAGAAAAAGAGGAAGAGATAGAACAGGTTAAAATGATGGTTAAGCACATAAACATTATGGCATTTCACCCAGTCTTTTGCAATTAGACTTTTAATTTTCGTTTAAAATGAAAAAATTAAAAAATTTGCATGCGGGAAAATCAAGTAGAATCAACACAGTGATGCCTGCTAGAATCTGTAAAAACCCTAAAAACAACAAACGGGCATGAAAATTTCCCTATTTATTTTTATGGGATAGGAACAACCAGTCCATCTAACTGGCTTCCTGTGGATATTACATAGGAAAAGACATGCATGTGGCAGAGAGTATTGAGTGAGCAGGGCCCTGCCAGTCATCTATCAGCTCTCTGAGAAGTGGATAAATTTTGGGAACATGTATCATTTGGATCTAATGGAATTTACAATGAAAGTTTACCTTTAGACAGAAGCATTGGCAGAAATGGGTAACATATATATATATAGGTCATTCTGTGCAGGTGAAAATGATATCCAAGGAAGAGGTGGAATAGTTAATATTTAATGCTGAAAACTCCTACACAAATGTGCAGTTTTACTGGATCAGAAAAATTCAGACAACAAAAGAAAAACCATCTTATTATTAGGTAAGATGCTTTTGCTGCAGTATCCTATAGCAAATATTGTGTTTGAAAATGTCATCCTGGTAATTTTCTTCATGTTAAGGAAATGTTAATAAAAATGCATAACAGTGTCTATAGAGATATTGAATGGCACTATGTAAGAATCTATACTGGTAATGTAGATTAAAACCAGTTACTGTATTACACACATTTAGCTGAATTTCCTTCTCAAAAGTTAGACAACGTTTACAGAGCTGTAGAGTTACTGAAGGGGCAAAATGTCTGCTTTTTCCTTTATATTTTGTTTTGTTGGTTATTTTAGAATTAGCCATGTACAAAGAGTCCTGAGGAACGAAGCTGTTGCAATAGATTTATCGTGATCATGCTAGACTCCATTATAAAATTTCCATATTGTTTCAAAGACAGGTGTTTCACTCCTAGTGGGAAAAGATTGTTGTATATGAGGTTGAACAGATTAGAACAATGCACAGTTTTTCCTACCTCTATATATATATATAATGTAACCTAAGTTTAACAACATAGCAATTCTAAAAGCCACACTGATTCTCGTCACAGATTATTTTTTGGATCAACGCAACCAAGCACACTGACTATCTCAAACTTTCTACTTTCGTGGGTCTGTGGAAACTCAAGCTAAAAAAAACCCCAAATAACATGAAAGTCAAGGTCTACTACAGAAATGAACAGTGGGTTTCAATCACTTTTCCTTCTTTGTGCAGGATGTGGGAAGGTAGAAGTTGAAGGTGGACTTCAACTGTGTCTTCCACATTACAGACCACTGGATAGCTCCTGTGGGAGCATCCATTCACAAAATCAACTCTCCTTCCATGTCTTTGTAAGTCTGTTTTGTGTACAATTACAGTGTAAAAATAAAGTATCAAACTCTGCTTTAGTCCACAAACTACAGCCTGCTTGTGGCACGGCTCTCACACTAATTCTCTAGCTAATGGTGAATTTCATGTTTACCTCCTTTTCCAAGAAAAATATTAGTGGGATCTCAGGCCCAGATTTACTTCTCAGTTATCTTGGCATTATGCCAGGCTGACCCTCCAGGGGTTATTCCACTAATATAAAACAGATACAGGAGCTCTTCCCTCAAGAACCCCCTCCATCCAAAATCCCATCCTTTATTTTTTATTGTTGTCACACCTGCAATTTTTTAAATGTACACAAAAACATGCATGCACAGGACTCAGACAAAAGCAGAGGCTGTGCTGAACACCGGGGATAACGGACAAAAAAGCAAATATTGAAAGTATGAATTTATGTTGAATAAAAAACATCTATTCAACTCAAGACAAGATTAATGCTACTACTAGCATTTCACTGTTTTGGTAAAATACACTTCTCTGACAAGCACATGATGAGATAACGTTGATTTATAATACTGTAACTTTAAAAAACACAAAAACATAGTTCTGCTCTCAGCTTTAGATTTGATATTGTTGCCAAACTTTATTGGAAATACATTTATTTTGATTTCTGCAAATCTAGCTGTGTTTAGCCATTTCACAGCTGGTGAGCAGGAAAGATGCTTCTGCCTCATTTACAGATCTTGAACATGAATCAGACAATCAACTGGACCATTAGTCAAAGAGATCAGGAGCTAATGATTCCTGACAGGCACTGCAGTGGCAGGCTGGGGCTCAGCCTGGCTAGCAGCATCTGACAGTATTTTTCTGAAGCCAACAATAGCTGTTGGCAGACAGATAATGCAGTTGAGTGAAACTACAGGCCTCATACCACTTCTTACCTTTCAGAAAAAAACACATAGTTCTGATGGTTGCTAAATAATCACTTTGATATAGTCCAGTGAAGATAAGAGACAATAGAATTGTATGCATAGGCACTTCACAGTTCAATGAACTCTAACCAGAAGCTGCCCCAGAAATGCATATTTAAAAATTACAAAAAAGTGCAGTCTTTATTACCATAATTTGAGTGGTTGCACACCCGTGGCTATCCCAAGTAAGATCAGTTTCACAATACAAACCCAGATATAATCTTATTTTTGCCAAAACAAGGCATGGGAGAGGTTGGATAGCAAAAGAAAATTGTATTCATGTAACGTCCTGATCGCAGTGAGGAGAGCTCCCTGATCCCAGGAATATTATACACCAGTCTCAACTGAATGGCAGGCCACACCTTGTTCAATGCTAAATGTGTTCAGGCACAGTGAGCATCCAGGGTAGAACTTGCACACATTCCATCTGCATGCTCACAGTCCAGGGATACAGAAATTGGGTGCCATACCCAGCAAAGAGGCAATGCTCCCTGATTTGCCCCAATTGTTAATTCTCCCTCTTTATTCACAACTAAAATTCACCAACTTGATCCTGTGAATGTTACTCCTTGCCCTAGGAAGGAGTACCACTTACACTGGTTTTGGATAAATAACCAGAAATCTACAATTGTTGTCAATCTTCTTACAGAGACAGAAAGAGTTTGGCTGGAATTGGCCAAACTGGTCTGTTCCAGAACTCCTATTCCAGGGACTTGATTTGGATAATGCATATCATAAAGACATCTTGGAGCAAGGGGATCAGGGAGAGAGGAGGGAAGTAGAAGAATCCACCCAGATGTCTGTCCAAGTCAAATGTCAAAGGGGAACACCCTTGTTGAAGACTTTCCAGATCTGGGACATGGCCATCACTGAGGTGCTGCTTGGCTCCCACTCTCCCTGTGGGTCTACACTCCTCCTCCCCTGAATTACTGCGCTATCAAGTGCAGTATTTACCCTCATGCTCTACAACCACTCAGCAATACACGCTCCAGGTTACTCATGTCTGCATCTGCTTGAAGGATTAAAGGAGGGAAGACAAACATTTCACCCATTCCTTAACAGTCTATCAAGATCAGACCTAAGGCTCTTTGCCTGGATCAAATCTTCCTTGTCTGCTTCGTATCTTACTCAGGGCATGTACATTTTGCTTTGATTCTGAGTGGATGATATGTAAATACAAGTAACTAATTCAAAAAGTTCCTTTCCCCAGAGCAATTTCAAACTTCTGTTCACTTCCAGAAGGTCAGGAGTTCACCCTGCATGCTTTGTTTTGCTGCACAGAAAGCTTAAAAGAGATGAAATGTACAGATGATTGAATAAATGTTAATTTTTGTTTCTGCATTACTGTCCTTAATTCTAGCCCCTTCTGTGCCACTAATAATTATATTAATACTGATTCTTTACACAACAGCTTTGCAGGAATGAAGTAATAATTTTTTTAGTTCCTATACTGCATAAGGAGTTTTATTATTTATTTATATTTTAAAAAATTTGAAAAAGTCATTCAGGCCCTTCGGAGCAAAAAAACTATGCAAACACCAAATCCAAGTATTTTCATTTGCTATTATTGTACAATTTGAAATTTCCACTGCAGAAGGCATTGCCCTAGTAAAGGTTATTGCAATCTATATTTAGGACAGGAATGTAATGTTTTCCAAGCCAGCCACCGCTGACATATTTCTTCAAAATAAAGCATGGCTTAACAGTCTGGAGTGAAGAAGCTTCATCTGTTACCCTTTAACAGCAATATAAGAGGAAAAAACAGTTTATGTATCCTTTCCATCCTGACAGATGTGACAATAGCTGGAAACACTGTGCCTGCCAAGAGCTTTTATCAAGTATGTTATAACAACTAGTAATAAGTGTAAATAATAAATGGCTACGATCTTATGGGAAACGGTGGCAATACTAAACAATTTTTGGTGCTTGCTGATGGGAGTCTGCTAGTCCTGGAATTCCCTGGCTTCCCAGTAGAGTTTTGGCCTGACAATAAACAACAGTTTAATACTTTATCTAATCCCAGCCAGGAGGTAAGTTCAACAGCAAGCTTTTGCAGATGTTCACATCCAATAATCTATTCATAATTGATGAAACAGGGAGGTCAGATGTAATGGTTGCTACTATTCCAGCAACAAATAAATGGTTATTGACAAAACAAGGCAGTGTGGCGCTGAGTGCTGAGCAGTGACAAGCATGAAACAGTGCTGAGACAGAAGTAGTGATGTGAATACAGCCCTTCATCTTGAGAATTCCTCCATGTGATGGGTGGCACCAGGGCCACTCTGACACATAAGCAGATGGAGGTGACTCGTAAAGGAAAAATGAGATTCTGCAACTACATAAAAGACAAAGGCAGAGCTGGGGGAAAAAAACAAGGAGAAAAGGGTGGCCAGGACTGGAAATTGGGGTAAGTGTAAAAATGTGAATTGTTAAGAAATGTTTTTGTATAGCAGCATTGTGATACAAAAGTCTGGACTGCTTTTATCAGATTATTTTGTCTACATGAATGTACCTGGTTGTCAGATCACTGTAGCCTGCTAAGACAAAAATATGTGCATGCTTAAATGCCCATTACTTCTAAGACAAAGCACCTGTAAATATTCTGTTTCATCTTACTAAGATCTTGAACAGATATTTTTAACTACACAAAGTTTTCCTAGCTAAGAGCAAACAAAAACAAAACAGTTAAAATTTGCATAACAATGGTAAAAACTGCAGAGATAAACTAGGAAAGTATAAAACCGATTTATTTTAGTTAAAAAACATTACTTTTCTGCAAACCAATATAGAAGTTAAGGAAGAAATCTTCAGCTGAAAACCTTGTATTCTTCAAGTTTTAACCCATGTAATGCAGTAAATGGATTAACAGACTGTCTTATTGACTGGATAAAACTTGAGTCATTTAGATGTAAATAGAAACTTGAGATCTTTTGCATCCATTTCAGTGCTAAAAGATAGTATTTCTACAATGTTTATTGTGTAATATACTAGTATGAAAACCAGCTGAATTAAATGGGGACCTTTACTGGTATATGTGAGTAATAAAGGGATTTCAGACAGAAATATTTTAAATATTAATATCACTAAAATCATTTAAAGCACCAAGGAATGTGAAATCGATTTATTTAGAAGTACAATTTATTTCACACTTTGCTACCAATTCTTTTGATCAGCTCTGAAATAATACATCAGCTGAAAGCAAAACAGCAAAACAAATTGCTTCTAGCAAGGAGGCATCAAACTCTCAGTTTTACACAGGCATGCCTCAGTGTTTTAGCTTCCTAGGTTATTTATCTATCAAAGGACAAATTTTAAATTCCTCCAGATCTAATGCCTGAATCAAGACCTATTCTCTAATTTAGCCATCGATGGTTCTGATCAAGAAAAGTTGTTAAGCATTTGCTTATACCTGAGTAAATGACTTGTCCCCCTGAAGTCATTGAGAATAACCAAATCGAAATTTAAACACATATTTAAATATGTGAATTTCTGTAGCTTGAACTGTACCAGTTTGAGAAACCAATCTAATTTTTAAAGCCTTACTTCATAGAATTTTTTTCTATAATCTGTTCATTAGAATTAACTATACAATGGAAAACAAAACGTCCCAGATTATGAATAGATTTGCATTTAAGTACAGAAATTCCTGAATTTTTACAGTGTGGATACAAATGTTTCCTTTCTCACAGCACATTAAGAGTCTGACTTCTGTAAGTAGATTATCTAAGAAAATGAGAAAATTGCTCTTGCAGTTTCTCAGCCATTTGCTACAGCCCTGGGTATAGAATGTGCAGTTTCACTAATGGATGTGCACTAATGGGCTGGCAGTTCCTAAGGTCTTGTATGTTATTGTTATCAGATAACATAAGCTATGGACTTAGGCATGCTGTAGCTATCCCTTTCTCTCAATTATGTACAGTATTTAGGGTCTGAGGTATAGCACACCTAAGCTAGAAATCCAACATGGGAATGAAATGAGTGGAAACTTACATTGGCAGGTGTTTAAAAAAAGAAGACGAAAAAGAAAAAAGGAGGAAAAAGAAAAAAAGAGCATATTTAATTAGCTACTGTAAAAAAGAGTTTCAGTAGGGTACAGAAAAATGCCTAAATCACATCTTGTAACGAAAAGAAGAGAATTATTGGAGTTCTGGAACTCTCAGTCAGGACAAGCTAACTGTAACCCTCTTTCCCAGAAGCAGCCCCTGACCAGCGGGGTCCCTGCTTTGGCTGCCAGCCTGCCTGGGGAAGCACAAGGAAGAGCCACCTGCCCTGGCCACACCAGCAGGGAGCACCCCGGGGCTGCTCCAGCCCAGCAGCAACAGCAGAAAGGTGGGACCTCCGCCGAGGCTCCGTGACTGCCAAGCGCCCTGCCCTCCATGCCGTGTGAAAACCAGATGTAAAGATGTTTTTATTCCCTATCAGAGCAGTTTAAGGAATTTTTATGGCTTTGTCCTCAATTTTTCAAGATATTAGAGCTGAGCAAACCCATAGTAAGGGCAGTTTGGTTCTTTTGAGTTCAAACGTAACAGTTAGAAACAATTTCACAGACATAATTCAGAGTTATACAAAGAATTCTCTTGACCTTAGAATGTCTATTATGATATAAATATAGTTGTACTAGTGCTGCACTGCACTCCCTCCAGTTCTTTTCCATACTCACACAGAAAGTGTGTCTGTGTGTGTAAGTGCCTGCATGTGTGTGTAAGGCAATAATAAAATAATAAATAAATACTAATAAAATAATCCAACTTACAATTTATAAATAGAATAGAAATATTACAAAAAATATATTTTGAAGTTTGGAAAACCACATTTGATATGTTAAGTAGCACAACCTCTAAATGCAGGATATTTAATATATACATTTTAAGTAAGGCTATGTCATCTTACAAATATACATAAACCCAGCAACTTTCATACTGTTTCAGAATTAGAAACAAACAAAACAATGGCCTCTAGGCATAGTCCTCAAAATTGAGGTTTTAAACTTTTTGTCACTAACTTCTATGCAGATTCCTGAGAACACCAGTGGTCAGATTAATTCTAAAATTGTGAAAAGGTACTATAGATTTATCTAATGGATTGTGCACTCAAACAAAAAGAGTTGTCCTATTCTTTTGCGGTGTATGAATAAGCAAATTGAAAACTCTAATTGATGGGATGGAAATCCAGCCATTCATGGTGTTTTGGTAGCCATTCTCATGGGACATAAGACTCTTGATGAGTAAAGTCAATATCAACAAGTTCCTAGAGCATTTATTTTCATTGTTGATGTGGCAAAACATGGAAATGTGGTGATGTGATTTTTCTTATCAGCAGGTAATAGATCTTTTATGCATTCAATATTTTTTGTTTCTACTGTGCTGCATTTAAGAGTGTTTTCTTACAAAGGATTTCTTGTGGCACATTTATCTTGACAAAAATCCAGTTTACTGAAGGGCGTTCTTGTGCTGCCATTAACCAAGCAAAATGCAATTTGAAACCAGACTGGAAAGGAAAATGACACCATGTTTTCAGGCAAGTGTAGTGGACTTACTGTGCAGAACTGTGTGGTGTATGGAAAAGTATGGAAGGAAAGAAGCATCACTGCATCTCAGGGATAATCAGAACACTTTTTTCCAGGTTTTCAAGAAACCGGTTAAGAGAGGAAAAATCTTATCTATACTAAACCAACAGAGGAAATCCTTCCTTCACTAAGAGACTGTTAACTTTCACCTCCAAATAAAAAGTTAGAACTGTCTTTCACATTGAGAATTAAGTGCTAAATTAAAAAAAAAAAATCAATTGAATGATCAGACATTCATCTCTTTCCTTAAGTTCCATATCTTCTTTAGTATTGTCAACAACAAATAATCATTAACTTCTTAATTCCCTCAGCATTTGAGTCAGTATATTTTGTCAGGACAAAGTTCACTCTCAATATTAGTTCTCTCACGTAATTTTTTCCGTGTATTATCTTCACCAGTGTCTAGCAGCAGTGGAACCCTTCAGGAACATGAAATTTAATCAGTTTCAGAATTAGGTCACTCCTTTCTCTGTACATAACCTACTGTCAGTGTCAAGATCAATCAGAAGTGCCTACCTTCAAAGACAACTCAAAGTTTTGGGTTTTTATGCCTCACATATGAAAACCACTAAATTCCTACATAAATACAGTTTTAAGAACAGCTCAAAAATCACTTAAATGAAAGCGGAGCCTCTAGGAATGATGAGACATTTTCTTAAACTAGTATGCTAAGTTTTTCCAAGCATGTGATGCCATTTGCTAAACTGGAAATGTTACACTTCATTACTAATGGCTAAATATCCCTTAGAGGTAATGAAGGACAAGATGGGTGATTTAAAAGAAGGAAGTTTGAAATAATTTCCATTGAAGAGTATCTTTGAATGTGTGAGTCTCCATTTGAGTGTTTCTTTTTGTGATAACAATAATGAAAGCTTAAAGCCAAACTCATTGGTCTACTCAAACAACACTGACTTGAAGTTCAACCTTGTAACTTTACATGCTCATTCTTCTCAACAAACTTACTCAATATTTGGGACAAAAGAGAAGAATAACATTCACTCTACCTTTTGGATTTGTTTTACTTGCCAAGATTCTCCTTGATTCACCAACTCCATCCATCCACATATGGGCATAATCCATATAATGAGATATAATAGATGTAATCAGATAAAGTATACTGTACATACCTAATTTGGAATATCTACACCCCAGATACACTCATGTTCTCCCCAGCTGCATGAGAGGAGGCAAAATTCCCAGTTGTTTTGACACAGACTTTTTCAGAAATTATGCTTATGGCCATTAATCCCTTCCGATTGCTTTAAGAGGGTCACTTTGAATGTGAAGATCTCTTTGCAAATTCATAAATTTTCTCGATAATTTTATGCCTGTGGCTTGTGTATTGTAGTTATGACAATTCATGCAGATAGCATTATGTCATAAATTACCACATTTAGCTTGGCATGAGTCTCAGTACTCATGAACACTGCCTCTGTTATTTAAGTATGTAGCATATCTGAAGCACAAGACTAAATTTCCAAAATCAAGGAACACATAGAAAAAACCCTGACACTTGGATGAGGAATGAGGACTGGATTTTTCCTAATGATTTGGGATGCAACTCTAATTGAAAGAGAAAAACATCCATGATACCCTACACTTTGAAGCATTCTTGAAAGCCCAGTCTAAGAAAAAAAAAAAAAATTCCACATCAAGCATTACATTATAATACCTTATGCAAGATTTCTAATGACACAGAAGTGTTTCACTTAATACTCTGCTTGTGTAATGAGTCTGAGGAAAAAACAAGTAAACAGTAACTTTTACTTTAAAATTAGCCTAGATGGAGAACTCTCCATGACAAAATCTATAATGTTTAAGATGAAATCTATATAATGTGAAGTATTAATATTTTGTGGGAAAACCATTAGGCTTGATTATAAACCAGATGATATGAAAAATATTATTAACATATCCCACTGCTATTGAATGTAATTAGTTCTCAGGCTTTTAAACTTGCACACACTTATATTTTTACATCTGAGTAGCTCCACTGAAATCAATCATATATATCAAATCAAATTAAACTAATTTATACAGATTATGCACCAAATCAAATCATGTTAAATACCAAGTCCCTAGCAAATAAAAACCCTTCTCTAACAAAAGCAGCCCATTCGATACAAAGTGACCGCGTTTTTTTTATAGGATAGGCTGCAGCTTAATCATTTCAATCTTTAATTACTGCATCAGATAATGACTATTTTGAACATATGCTTCTCTGCCCTGCTAGAAGACATGAATGAAAGAGAAACAAGTTCATATGCATGATCCTGTGCGTGCATGTTGGGGGAGGGAGGCTAAAGAGCAAAAGGAACCAAGTGGCAACAATTGGAGGAAATGGTGCCTGTAACAGCTGCTCCTTTCAGATTCCCCTAGAAGGAGACTGCCTGAGGTGGACCACAGCACAAAGGGATAAAGAAGATGAAAACTGATGCAAAGCAGGGAAATAACTGCTGAGACCCCTGAGTCTACATCCGAATAGTCCCAAGCTGTGTGGCAAGACCTCTTTAGCATGCTACAGAAGCTGGTGATGAACTACATATTACCATGAGGCAAACTGGCTCCTGGCAGTATTGTCTGCATGTTATGTGTAATGATAACCAGTGGGCCCCTGGGAACAGGAGCCAATGATTTCATCTCTGTAAGCATCTGAGCTCCCCTTGGATACAGAGACCATTAAACTGAGAACAGAAGGGGAAATTTTAGGCAATGATTTCCAACCAGAGAGTGAAGACAAGACAACTTCTGCTCAATAGTACTCTCAAATACTGATATTTTACTGCTGACTATATTGATCACTGTAAAGGGCAAAAGGAGCTAAAACAGTACTCCTTTTTCTTCATCCCTTAGAATACACTATATTTTTTGAATAAAAGTACTTTAAAAGTTTCTCATGTAGTATTATTGGTAAAGCAATCATATTAAAAAACGCCACTGTATTATTAACCCTGAAAAGTATTGGTATTTCCATTGCTGTTAAAATAACATTTTATACTTTTAACATACTGTATCGTTTGTTTTTGTACTACAGAGACCTTCTTGCCCTTGCACATTGCTTTCCTTAGCTTTCAGATGCTTCTGTAGGACTAAAAATATTAGGCACAAACGATTAGTTATATATTTAAAATTAACAGTAATACTTTACAAAATTCAGGTAAGTTGCTCAGGTAAGAATGCCAGCACACTTGTCAGGCAAAAAACCAATGACAGCTAAACTGAAGTACAAAAAATTCTTGTCTAATCTATCATACTGTTTTCCTGGAAGAGATCAAATATATTCTTTTTGCTGTTGCAACTATTAGATACAATTTTATAAAATTATGCAGAGCTTTTTAGTTTTGAAATATTTTCACATTCAGCTACAGGTTTAACTGCAGTTGATGGAGAACAGGGTCCCCCTTTCCAGCATTCAGCTGATTTATGCAGAAGATAGGTCTTTCAGCATTGAAGAATTATGTATAAAGGTGGTCAATAACGTCTAAAAAAATCGTAACAAAAATGAATAAAAAAAAGCATGTAAAAGGATATTTCAAGACAGAAATCTAGATTCCCTCTGACATTGCAGGAGCCAAGCAAGTAATATTAAAACATTTGCTCAGTTTATTCTGGGACTTCTATTGGTCTATTTCTGAAAAAAAAAACTAACCAAAACAAAAAAACCTCACACCACAACAAATAACCTCCGTAAAACAAACTCATTAATAGAATACTGAGCCATTCTGCTGTTAAAAGAACAAACAGAAAGTATAATTATCCACCCAATTGCAATAATCACGAACAAAATATTCAAATTTACTTTCCACAGAAGATTTTTAAGGGGATCCTGGAGGACTGGGACTGATAACTGGCACAAAAAGTCAAGTTCTGGCTTGTCTTTCCTCTCTCACTGACCTATGAGGAAGTAGGGAAACCCTCCTTCTAGACTAGAATTCCACATGCAGAGCTCTCACTGTCTTAGAATTATTAAGGCTCAAGGGAAACATTAGAAGAGGAGTTTGAACTCAAGTATCCATGGCAGGAATTGCATCAGCATCACAGCTTTTAAAATGCAACTAATATTTCTTCTAAACTACTGATGTTCTGACAATCTCAGTGTGTGAACGGATGCATCTTTCATTCTTGCTCACAAATACACTGTACCAAACTAATTTGCAAAACTGGTGGTTTTTTTTTACAAAAATCTAACTAGAGACTGTTTGCTATTTGCATATACACAGGAAAAGGAAAGCTAGTCACATATAACTTGAATTGTCAATCTGTATTGGTTCTACAGACCCAAGCATGGAAGCCTGAACTCCATCAGTTCTGGAATTTATTGGAACCACAAGTGCTTGAGCCACGGGGATCCCTGCCTACAGAACTAGATACAATTATGAACAGTCCATGAGCCAAGCCTCTCCAAGTTTTTTTCCACTCTGCAAATGCCTAAGATGTTGAAGAGGCAGAGGAAAGCATTAAGAAAGCTAAAGCAAAGAATAAACTTACTGCTAATGCTGTCTCGTGTTCTCCAGATAAATGGTGTGCTAGACTTAAGCAATAGGCTGCTTCTCCTTGCATCTTTACATCACCTCCTAAAGGAAGGGTTAAAGGTAGAGTTACCAGCAGGATCTGAACAAAATGACATCGATGCAGAAAGCTCTTGCAAGTTCTTTAATAACATGAAGATGTTAAAATACTGTAGCAAATTTTTCCCTTTCCTTACCTCCACCATGTATCTCTTTCTGAAAACATATACATGATTATTAAAAATAGAAGCTATACATTCTAACAAAGTTCACCGAAGTCAGAGAAAGCATCTTCCAGTAATAAAGTACAATCAAATTAACATGTGTAAGGTTCTCTGTTATTCATTGTTTAATAATGTCCCTAGTGTGTTCATATTAGAAAAATATAGTAGTCTCTCTATATATTCTCAATATAGAATAAAAGTTGCTACAAATTGGTAATAAACCTTAATATATGAACACCAATTGTATCTTGACCCTCATATTTTGCTAATGTTAATCTTAGTGAAACACCAAGAGAGAACCACCAGTTGACCAGTGTCATCTTTCTTATTCTCCTGTCTGTTTTACATGCTACTGTAGGGTAAAATAGCTTAAATATGGGTAACTGGCAGTACTTAAAGAAAATTCTGTACAGCCTGTTGCCATGTCAGGATTTATTGCACTGATACTGGTCTAAACACTGCTTGCTGGTCCTTTTGCGTGGCTCCCTCAAGATAAAATAATCTATTTGATACCAAAATAAATATAAACTAATTATGTAAGATCTTAAAGTATCACACTATATTCAAAAATTTCCCCTCCAGAACATGAGTAGTCATAAAAAACCTTGTAGACAAAATTATATTAAAAATATCCAAAAATCCAATTTTTCTGTTCCTCAATATCTATCTGCTCCAACACATTAAGTGGTAAGAAATCAACCTGAAAAATAAATGCATATCAAGGTATTTTGTAAAATGCATAAATAAATATAGTTACAATGAAAAGGGAGATTATCTGCTTGCAGTTGTCAGAATAATTCTCTCTGTCCAAAGACACAGAAGCCTGCACCTATTTCTGAAACTCTCTGAATGATAATAATTGCTGAGGCCATGGCAGTGCTCTATCCATAGCACTTAATATGTTCCTTAAAATTATTAAAAGCCTCAAAAACCTGATGGCCTTTTCCAATATTCCTTAAAAGTCTTAATAAGACAAAAGCATAGACAAATACAGTTTCACAGAAGAATAATAAGTTAAAGCTGTTGCTAGGGACACAATTTTCTTCTTTGCTTAAGATTTTGACAGTCTGAAGTGGATAATATCTAATCCTAATTCCTAAAATACATAAAGATGATGGTCCAGAACGACAGAATGGACATTACAGATAACATCCAGTAGCCAGTATGGCTCTGGAATGAGGACTGGAGAACTCCTCCCAAAGAAGTTCCTAAGGCTTAACTTTGAAGAGAAGAACAGTGCATATATTGTGCATAATGATATGTGATGCAGGCCTCAGGAAGCTGGGACAGTGACTGATTTGAAATAAGGGAACCAGAACATCTGCCTGGTTAAAATAATTTCTGGAAAGACATCAGATCCAGTTTAAAAATCTCTTAACATCCAGTTGTTTTCACTAGCAATAAGAAGATCTTGATAGGAAATTTCATCAGCAGTCCTTCTAGTTACTACACTAAATATTAAGAAATTTAATTAAATGATTACAGTTAATTAAATATTAACCGTGTCTGTAATTTAAGTATATGTATAGACAACAACTATAGAAAACACTACAAGCTTGTATTATGACCTCTACAGTCATAACACTGTTGCAGAATATATTTTAAAATTTGGAAAATATTTTAAATTTTTTGCCATTTTTGATAGTTTATCTACTCCAACTACTAGTCAAAGACTGGGTCACAGATTAAATGTTTGGCATACACTACTAAATTTAAAAACCCTAATGTATGTGCTGATAAATATTGAATTAATATGTATGTAAACAAAAAACCCTCTTCATTGTGAGATTGTTTGAACAGTTGTAAATTTTTCTGGAGTGGTTATGGAGATTCCACCTGTGGAAATACTAAAACCTGACTGAATGTAGTCCTGGGCAACCTGCTATACACAACCTTATGATTTCCAGAGGTTTCTCTTCCTACCTCTGCTATTGTGCAATTCTGTAATTTTTTACTTTAAGTTTCAAAGTATTTATGTATATTAAGACAGAAAATTTTGTTTGCTTATGATAAAAACCTGGTTTTTTCAAGTATTAAATAACTATATAGAGTGAAAAGGTAACTTATTTCCAGCAGATAGTATCAGTCAAAAACTGCCAAAACAGCAGTGACTAGCCAACCAAAATCAGTGACTGAAGCTTCCATCAGTGACCTCACTTTCCAATTATGGGTTCAGTCTCATATTATTATTCCCACAAGGCTGTCACGGTTTTTTTGGAGATAAAGCTTTGAGGAACCTAAAAGTTTATTTGTTGTCAGCAAAAGGCATTTCTGCTTTAATGAGATCTGCAAGTGTATTGATGGTATTTGTCTTTGAGTTTCATAGGAAATAATCACCCAGACAAACAAACACCTGACACTTTCTACTTTACTCTTGGGAAAATCATGGCCTGCACATCAAATGAAGGATTAGCAAAGCATTATTTTTCACCTACCTTCTTTTGCCATCTTTAAAGCTTTTACTAGTGTTTTGATGGCCTCTTGGTGTTCTTTATTTTCTAGCATTTTGTCTGCTAGCAATGTGTAAATTCTCCAGAGTTGCTGACATGCCAGGGAAGTGTAAGTACGGCCTGTCTCATCCTTCCACGGTGAGCCCTCTGTCAGCTGATAAAATGCCTCATAATGCTCAGCAGCTTTTGTGATATGACCTGAAAAACGTGGTTCATAATTAAAATCAGTGCAAGCAACAAAAATTGTAAAAGTCTGTAGTCTATAATAATTTTATCCTTAAAAGCAAGTTGCAGCCAAATATTCCACAGATTTTTCAAGACTCTTCAATACGTAACTCACAGATCGCTGGAACATACAGTCACATTTCACAGTATCCAGCAACGCCCTAATTTAAATTTATCACATTTAAAATTAGCTTTCCTTTGTAAATTCACAATGCTGAAGGGGTGTGATTCCATGGATGCAAAGTCAGGCTTTTCTAGAAAATAAATTTATTCTAGATTCATAAAGCCTTTGTGGTTCTCATACGTCAAAATCACATCTATGCATAAATGATCACAACTGAAACAATTCCTCAAGTTCCTTTTTCCATAATGAAAACCTGTGCTGAAAGATCTAAAACGTGGAGGATAAAGGTATTAAAACCATGGGGGAAAAAATAAACATCTTCATTCAAACAAATTAATTGATGAAAAAAAGAACTATCATGCAAAGTAATTTATTCAGCAGTTATTGCAAGGCCATTCTGGTGAGTTTATCTAGTAGATTTACTGCAAGAGCATTTAACCATTGATAGATTAATTATTGAGCCTGAAGTAATATACTCCAAGGTCTTAAAATGCAAGTTGCTCAAACATCTTTAGGGCAAGGGAAAGTTTGAAGACAGAATTTAATTCATTTTCACATTCAAGTAGTTTTTCCTCTACCTTCAGCTGGATTTACGTCCGTGGGTAAAATTCAATCAAGGAGATTTTCATACCTGCTGGACAATGGAAATTCAAAGCTCTTGGAAAGGATAGGAAAGTTTTTTCTCATTCATAATGGGTACTGCTGGGAAGTAGGTATGATAAGACGATTTATGTTAAAAATAATTTCAAAGAAAGCATTCTGGTCACAGTATCTTAGCAAAGACTATTCCATAGCAGAGAGAACTGTGAATGTGACCCTGCCCTCATAATTTTGTGTGTGTTTGATGGAGGAATCTTGTCCCATAGATCATCAATATATCAACTGCTATTTCTATTAAAAGCTGAAATAAACCATACAATAACTTCATTTAGATGTTTGTAGTTTACACCTCTTCTGAGATGTGATTTACAAGAAACTATTGCTGTTTTGCAGTCTTTTTTTACAGTGCTGCATTCAAACTGAAAAAAGAACCAGGAAGGAGAAAAGTTGTTTCCCAGTTGTAGGAAGAGAAGGGAGCAAATCTTGGAGAAGGATCTTCTTTAAGCATTCCTAGAGAAAATGAGGTTATCTCCCCAGGCCTCCAGCCAACCTAGAGGCAGCAGAAGAGCTATGACAGATTTCTCTTATTAACTCAATTTAGATTTGTCTTTTGCATATGTTACCCCTTTATAACCATGCTTTCAACTTTGCAATATAAAACATAACTCATCTTTATTAGAATTAAATTTATTTTCGTATTAAGCTTCTCTGATGATTAAAATGAGTTCAACTAAAACTGACAAGCACAAGAAACTCCTCTTTCAAAGATGCAGTGAATTGAGTGAGTGTCACAGACAAATAAGTTTAAGGCTCTACAGCCTGCAATTCATGTCAGAGTCCCAGAGCAGACAAGAGGTGCTGAGAAGTGCAGTGCCAGGTGAAAGGGGAGACACCAGGCTTTATTCAGTTCCATTCTAGCTAGGGACAGGTATTGGAGAAATGGCCCAAAACACTGGGAAAACAGGAAAAGGTCTATACGTTCTTTCTAAAATATCACATCAGACTGCACAAATAGAAAGGCAAAGGGAAATTATCACAAATTGGCAAATGACATGTCAGCCTACTTATTTAATACAAAATGTTTATGTGATACTCAAATGTTGTGGGAAAATAATCTTTTCAGGGGGCTGGCAAGTTTATTCCCTGTCATGAGTCAGTTCAGTTGGAACTGATCTGGCCAGTGCCTTCTAATTTTCAAACACTGAACTACTGCAAGCATTGGCTGCAGACATACATAGAATGCTATCTGAGAATCGTGAAAAACATTAAAAGAAAGCAATTA